>NC_069459.1:242500-295487 GCF_026875155.1 Cherax quadricarinatus | reverse complement strand
TTTTTAAAAATTCCCATCTTCTTTCCTTAATTCGGTCAAGATCACAGTGAGATGATTTTCGAATTTAAAATTCGAAATTTTATCTCAGTTTTAACTAGAGTCCTGTTTTCCAGCAGATTTATGTTCGTGCCCAGTTCGACTATGATCCTCTTGAGGATGATTTAATTCCTTGTGCACAAGCTGGAATTGCCTTCAAGACTGGAGATATTCTGCAGGTATTTTTGAACCTTCAACTTTTTGACGTATATACTTATTTCATATCTTCATTTTCATATTACACAGGACGCTATTTTCAAAGGGATATTTTATATAACACGTTGAAATATAAAGTACAGTTTACCGAATGTCAATCATTTAAAAGATTCCATTATCATACGTTGCTACTGCTCTTCAGATTATATCCAAGGATGACCACAACTGGTGGCAAGCAAAGAAAGATCCAAATGGTACTGCTGGACTGATTCCCTCGCCCGAGCTACAAGAGTGGCGCACTGCTTGCCTCGCTATGGAGAAGAGCAAGCGCGATCAAGGTAAAAAGATTACCATTTCTTGTGTGAAGGTTTTTCAAGAGATGCTATTTTCATTATTTTCGTATATTTAATATTATAAATTACAATACTATTGAGTTTATACTTGAACAAGTGATTCTCATAAACACCAGGTATATACATCGCCATGTACTGCTAATTTAAATGTCGAGAGCTAACTTAATCCGTATTAAGTATATTTAATGATAATGTCTAGGTATTTTGTAGTCTTAATTACCCTAGTGCAGTCGATAGACAAATCTATTACTATATTAATACACAACTGAAGTCTATCCACAGGTGAAACCTCCCAAATATAGTTCCTTTCTGCAATCCTGCTTTTTTCCAGTACTTGTCAGCTCTGTGTCATTTGTCTTCATGGCAAATAAAGGACAGGAGTGGGTGTAAGATAAGATGTGTTCGGATTTTTAACCCGGAAGGTTAGTCACCCAGGATAATCCAATAAAGTCAGTGCATCATTAGGGACTGTCTTATTTCCGTTGGGTCCGTTAATCTTGTTACCCCCAAGATGCGACCCACAACAGTCGACTAACACCGAAGTACCTATTTATTGCTAGGTGAACAGGGGTGGCAGGTGCAAAGAAACACGCAGTGTTTCACCAATGCTGAGAAGCGATCCCAGGTCTCTTAGTGTTGAAGCTGAAGACGCCGAGTCCTATGGCTTGTCCCTGTGTAATCACCTGATAAAGAACTGCCAGATGGCACTCCTTTGTAACTGCCAGTGTGCCGTCATTCAGGGACCAGATGTTTAGTTTACAGGTCAAGCAGATGGTACATTCATTAGCCGCTGTGCAGAAGAGAAGTGGGGCGAGAGGATATCCTTGCCGAGACCCCTCCTGTGAAGCAATTTCATGCATCCTAAACAAAAACAATAACATCGACTCATTGCTGTGTCCAGCTGAAATGAGAGGAACAACTATGGAAATGTGTTCAAATATCATATCTTTCTTTTTTAGTAGATTAAATGCAATCTTGAATTCTAGTGTTAATACTGCATTTTCTTTATGTAGGTTACAAATATACACCTTTGCCACAAGAACTACTGCTTCACTGCCTTCAGGAACCCCAAAGCCAAGCTGGTTTGGTTGAAGTAGCATGGCTTCTTCTGTGTGATTAGACAACCACTTTAGCAATGAGACTGCTGTTGCCCATACAATGAGCCTAATGCCTTCAACTTTTTTTTCCTTTGAGGGGGGCGGGGCACAAAGGTATGTACCAAAGAAAAAAGGTTCAATTTCACAGGGAATCAAACCAGCTAGGGAGTTGTCGACCAGCTTTGTGATCGCTGATAGGAGTGTGTAATGTCCAAGAGAATTAGATTAACTATCTCTTTTAGATGCTAGGGTCTTATTCCAGTGTAGCCCCCAGCAGAACTAGTAAGAAACAACGTAAGTGCTCTGTGTACAGAAGAGTCTTATGTAAACAGTGGTTCTACAGTGGGGACACTGGTATTAGAAAGGTTGCCACCCCTGGTGTTTCTGGCAGGATGTCTTTCTTCCAGTTCTTGAGTAGTACCAGTATCCCTAGGGGCTACTGTATCTTTACTAGTAATTATCACCCTAAACATGATGCCTTTTTTTCCTTGTTTTTTTTTTTTGTTCACCTGTTCTGTGATTTTCTGCCTCGTCCCCTTTTGTGTTGATGGAGAAGACGAATCATGTTATTAGCTCTGGGAAAAATCTTTTAATGATCTGATGAACAGAGGTTAGCAACTGGCTTCTTCTTGTTGGCATGACGAGGCAAACATTGCCAAATAGTAGCAACTTGTGCCATGTTTTGATGATGGATGGCACATCGAGAATAGTGAATCCTGCATTTATATTCTCCAGGTCTGTGAGTTCCCTAGCTTCGTGTGAATGTCTGCTTTTGGAATATGCGAGAGGTTCTGGTAGCTGTTGCTTTCATTGCATCCATTGTTATCTTATGGAATTATGCGTTTTGGAGTGTGTTCAAGTTACTGCAGATCCTCAGTTTAGATGGAGAGGACATCCTGGGCCAGGCCAGTTCCATGTTAGCAAAGGAAGCCATTGCTGTTGAGGAAAAGAGCTACGTTTGTTTTTCCTTACATTTCCAGCAGTACCATTCCTTTGGCTTCTCAAAGGGGGCAGTCTGTCTGGAATATGGAATAAACTACTGGCAAAAGAAATAGAAAATATTGAAATTAAGTTAAATGAATCATACAAGATCCAGGAGAGGTTGAACTTAAAACAATAAATGTAACTGAAAGAAATCCAAAATATTTATTTTCATATAACAAATGTATGGTAAAAAAACACAACCAGTATTAAAATGAGATGAGACTTACACCGACGACAGCAAAAAAATAAGATACTTTAGTCTCAGTAAGACTCGCTGTTTAGTATGCCATTAATCAGACTAAAGATCGACAATCGGAACGATTTTTTTTTTTTATGACCGAGACTCAAAACTTTGTCAATATATCCAGAATTTCTGACATAACCCTACCACTGAAGCAGTTGACAACATGCCCATGCACTCTGCCCCAGGCCCAGACTCGTGGAACTCCATGTTCATCAAGAACTGCAAAACCCAATTTCTCGTACCTTAAGTATAGAACCACTCCATAAACGTGACAGCAAAGAAGTAACAAAGAATGACAGACCGATAGCACTATCGTCTCATATCATAAAAATATTTGAAAGGGTTCTAGGAAGCAAGATTGCCAAACACTTGGCTTCCCAACAATTACATAACCCAGGGCAGCATGGGTTTACAACAGGTCGCTTCTGTCTCTCACAATTGTTAGACCACTATGACATGATCTTGGATGCACTTGAGAACAAACAGAATGTACATGTAATATACACAGACTTTGCAAAAGCCTTCCACAAGTGCGTAAGGCGTTCCTGTCTTACGAATTTAACTTTTTTTCACTAAGGTATTTGAGGAGGAAGATCTGGAGTTTACCTGGAGAGAGTTCCGGGGGTCTATGACCAGGCCTCATGATGGATCAGGGCCTGATCAGCCAGGCTGTTACTACTGGCTGCACGCAATCCAACGTACGAACCACAGCCCGGCTGGTCAGGTACCGACTTTAGGTGCTTCTCCAGTGCCTGATTGAAGACAGCCAGGGGTCTGTTGGTAATCCCTGTTATGAATGCTGGGAGGCAGTTGAACAGTCTTGGGCCCCTGACACTTATTGTGTTGTCTCTTATCGTGCTAGTGACACCCCTGCTTTTCATTAGGGAGGATGTTGCATCGTCTGCCGAGTCTTTTGCCTTCGTAGTAAGTGATTTTCGTGTGCAAGTTTGGTACTAGTCCCTCTAGGATTTTCCAGGTGTATATAATTATGTATCTTTCCCGCCTGCGTTCTAGTGGGTACAGGTTCAGGAACTTCAAGCGTTCCCAGTAATTGAGGCATTTTATCTTAGTTATGCGCGCCGTGAAGGTTCTCTGTACATTTTCTAGGTCAGCAATTTCACCTGCCTTGAAAGGTGCTGTTAGTGTGCAGCAATATTCCAGCCTAGATAGAACAAGTGACCTGAAGAGTGTCATCATGGGCTTGGAATCCCTAGTTTTGAAGGTTCTCATTATCCATCCTGTCATTTTTCTAGCAGATGCGATTGATACAATGTTATGGTCCTTGAAGGTGAGATCCTCCGACATGATCACTCCCAGGTCTTTGACTTTAGTTTTTCGCTCTATTGTGTGGTTGGAATTTGTTTTATACTCTGAAGTTTTAGTTTCCTCACATTTACCATATCGGAGTAATTGAAATTTCTCATCGTTGAACTTCATATTGTTTTCTGCAGCCCACTGAAAGATTTGGTTGATGTCTGCCTGGAGCCTTGCAGTGTCTTCAATGGAAGATACTGTCATGCAAATTCGGGTGTCATCTGCAAAGGAAGACACGGCACTGTGGCTTATATCCCTGTCTATGTCTGATATGAGGATGAGGAACAAGATGGGAGCGAGTACTGTGCCTTGCGGGACAGAGCTTTTAACCATAGCCGCCTCAGACTTTACTCTGTTGACTACTACTCTTTGTGTTCTGTTTGTCAGGAAATTATAGATCCATCTACCAACTTTTCCTGTTATTCCTTTAGCACGCATTTTGTGCGCTATTACACCATGGTCACACTTGTCGAAGGCTTTTGCAAAGTCTGTGTATATTACATCTGCATTCTTTTTGTCTTCTAGTGCATCCAGGACCTTGTCGTAGTGATCCAGTAGTTGGGACAGACAGGAGCGACCTGGTCTAAACCCATGCTGCCCTGGGTTGTGTAACTGATGGGTATCTAGATGGGTGGCGATCTTGCTTCGTAGGACCTTTTCAAAGATTTTTATGATATGTGATGTTAGCGCTAACGGTCTGTAGTTCTTTGCTATTGCTTTACTGCCCCCTTTGTGGAGTGGGGCTATGTCTATTGTTTTTAGTAACTGTGGGACGACCCCCGTGTCCATGCTCCCTCTCCATAGGATGTTAAAAGCACGTGATAGGGGCTTCTTGATGAATACGGAGTTCCATGAGTCTGGCCCTGGGCAGAGTGCATGGGCATGTAATTTATCGCCTGTTCGAAGTCATTTGGCGTCAGGATAACGTCAGATAGGCTTTTGTTTACCAAATTCTGTGGCTCTCTCATAAAAAATTCATTTAGATCTTCGACTCTCAGTCTGGTTAGCGGCTTGCTAAAAACTGAGTCATGGTAATGAATATGATATTGTGTATATGGACTTCAGCCAGGCTTTTGATAGAGTCCCACATCAAAGACTATTGAGGAAAATCAAGGCACACGGAATAGGAGGAGAAATTTTTTCGAAGATAGAGGCCTGATTGACAGATAGGCAGCAGAGAGTTTGCATAAATGGGGAGAAATCAGAGTGGGGAAGCGTCACGAGTGATGTTCCACAGGGGTCAGTGTTGGGCCCCTGTTGCGTCACGAGTGATGTTCCACAGGGGTTAGTGTTGGGCCCCCTGTTGTTCACAATCTACATAAACGACATATATGAGAGAATAAACAGTGACATAATGAAGTTTCCCGATGACAACAAAACAGGCCGTCAAATTCATTCAGAGGAGTACATGAGAGCACTCCAGGAAGATTTGAATAGACTGATGCAGTGGTCGGAGAAGTGACATATGTAGTTTAATATATACAGACAAATGCAAAGTTCTAAACATGGGACAGGAAAATAACCATGCCACCTATAAACTAAATAATGTAGATCTTAATATTACTGATTGCCAAAAGGATTTGGGAATTCTGGTTAGCAGTAATGTAAAACCAAGACAACAGTGCATAAGTTTTCGCAATAAAGCGAACATAATTCTTGGCTTCATATCAAGAAGCATAAATAATGGGAGTTCTCAGGTTGTTTTTCAACTCTGCATAGTTTTGGCCACTGTATTACAGAGTGGATATAAATGCACTGGAAAACCTAGAAAGGAGGATGACAAAGTTGATCCCATGTATCAGAAATCTTCCCTATGAGGATAGACTGAGGGCCCTGAATCTGCACTTTCTAAAAAGACGTAGAATTAAGGGGGACATGATTTACCTGGAGAGAGTTCCGGGGGTCAACGCCCCCGCGGCCCGGTCTGTGACCAGGCCTCCTGGTGGATCAGAGCCTGATCAACCAGGCTGTTGCTGCTGGCTGCACGCAAACCAACGTACGAGCCACAGCCAGGCTGATCAGGAACTGACTTTAGGTGCTTGTCCAGTGCCAGCTTGAAGACTGCCAGGGGTCTGTTGGTAATCCCCCTTATGTGTGCTGGGAGGCAGTTGAACAGTCTCGGGCCCCTGACACTTATTGTATGGTCTCTTAACGTGCTAGTGACACCCCTGCTTTTCATTGGGGGGATGGTGCATCGTCTGCCAAGTCTTTTGCTTTCGTAGTGAGTGATTTTCGTGTGCAAGTTCGGTACTAGTCCTCTAGGATTTTCCAGGTGTATATAATCATGTATCTCTCCCTCCTGCGTTCCAGGGAATACAGGTTCAGGAACCTCAAGCGCTCCCAGTAATTGAGGTGTTTTATCTCCGTTATGCGCGCCGTGAAGGTTCTCTGTACATTTCTAGGTCAGCAATTTCACCTGCCTTGAAAGGTGCTGTTAGTGTGCAGCAATATTCCAGCCTAGATAGAACAAGTGACCTGAAGAGTGTCATCATGGGCTTGGCCTCCCTAGTTTTGAAGGTTCTCATTATCCATCCTGTCATTTTTCTAGCAGATGCGATTGATACAATGTTATGGTCCTTGAAGGTGAGATCCTCCGACATGATCACTCCCAGGTCTTTGACGTTGGCGTTTCGCTCTATTTTGTGGCCAGAATTTGTTTTGTACTCTGATGAAGATTTAATTTCCTCATGTTTACCATATCTGAGTAATTGAAATTTCTCATCGTTGAACTTCATATTGTTTTCTGCAGCCCACTGAAAGATTTGGTTGATGTCCGCCTGGAGCTTTGCAGTGTCTGCAATGTCTGCAGTGTCTGCAATGATTGAGGTGTATAAATGGAAAACGGGAATAAATAAAGGGAAAATGGTGTGCTAAAAATATCTAGCCAAGACAGGACTCACAGCAATGGTTTTAAGTTGGAAAATATTAGATTCAGGAAGGATGTAGGAAAGAACTCGTTTGGCAACAGAGTTGTGAATGAGTGGAACAAACTCCCGAGTACCGTCATAGAAGGTAAAACATTGTGTCGTTTGAAAAATAGCTTAGATAAATACATGGGTGGATGTTGATGGGTGTGAGCTGAAACTGACTAGCTTGTGCTAATAGGTCTGATGCCTTCTCCTTCTTTAAGTGGATGTGAAGGTTAGGTCATTGGCTTAGGCCGGTAGGAGATTTGGACCTGCTTCGCATGGGTCAGTAGGCCTGCTGCAGTGTCCCTTCTTATGGTAAAAGTGGGTTGATGGATCTTCAACTTTCTAACCAATAGAACAAAGAGTAATAATAAACAGAGTTAAGTCTGAGGCAGCCACAGTGAAAACTTTTGTTCCATGAGGTACACTACTCGCCCCATCCTTTTCCCCATCCTCATATGATAAGATTTTGTTTGGAATTTTAACCCCAGAGGGTTAGCCACCTGGGATAACTCAAGAAAGTCAGTGCGTTATCGAGGGACTGTGTCTTATTTCCACTGGGGTCCTTCAATCTTGTCCACCAGGAAGCGACCCACACCAGTCGACTAACACCCAGGTACCTACTTACTTGCTAGGTGAACAGGGACAGAAGGTGTAAGGAAACACGCCCAGTGTTTCCACCCTTGCCAGAAATCAAACCACTAACACTCTGTGTGCGGCGAGAGTGTTACCTACCAGGCCACGGGACACAGATATGCAAGCTACAGCACAGTGTCCTTTGCTGACGATACTAGAATCTCCATGAATGACAGTGTCATCCATTGAGGACTGCAAATTTTAAAGAGAATATAAGCCAAGTCTTCCAATGGGCCACAGAAAACAATATAAAGTTTAATGAGGACAAATTTCAATTACTCCATTATGGAAAACTTGGACATAATAGTTAGATCAGAGTATATATCATATTCTAACACACAATAGAGCAGAAAACTAATGTGAAGGACTTAGGAGTTACATTGTCAGGGGAACTCACTTTCAAAAGATCACAACAATGTCACTGTCACATCTAGAAAAACGATAGGATGGATAATGAGAACCTTCAAAACAAGGGATGCCAAGCCAGTGATGGTCCTCTTTAAGTCACTTGTTTTGCAGTAACTTGATCTGTACTCCTTGGAATGTTGGCAAGAAAAACATATCATAATTTACACCTGGAAAATTCTAGAGAGACTACTCCCGCATCTGCACACTGCAATCACTCCCTACGAAAGTTGACCCCATGTTAGCTGCCGGCTTTCTCCTTAGTAGCATCCATCCAAATAGTGTTTGTGAACAAAGTTCAGTACGCTGGGTAAAGCAAGGGTGTGGAAGGGGATCAACATGTTGGAGGTAACAAGGAAGTATAGTGGGTGGCAGTGATACTGCATCCTACTGCGGTGGTCTGGTTAAGTATGAAAGGAAGGTACGTATGTGGAAGGTGGGTGAGGTGCAGCAGCACTATTATTGTCGTCTGGCTGGCCAGATGGGAAGGGAGGTAAGCGGATTGTAATGCACTTGCAAAATGTTCCCGTACTCGGACTTACAGTAGTATTAATGTTGTTCACACTGTTTTGCTTATGACATACTCGATATTGTTTGCGTCATACACATTGTGAAAGATGAGGTTCTGTGCACTGATAACTCAGCGGTGTGCACCAGTGTTTTATTACATGTAAACTAAATTATTTGTACATAAAGAAATAAAAATTGTATTGTATTGCAGTTAACACTGAATGTGCAGCTCTCTCCCCTCCAACAACACAACTTCCACTCACTCCCTGTGACTTATGACAGACATTGACCAGTCACTCGTTTCATCAAACTCTACACATTATCTCTGTAATATTTCCATACATTAGCATTCATCAATTACAAAATTGATTGGGCTCATGGTTGATGACCTCGGAGGTAGGTGTATATATGTAAGTCTGTCAAGTAGTAACCAACTTTGTAATGTATGCTTAAGACTACGTGGGCCACAGAGTCGTGTTGTTACCAGACCAAAAAACATTAAACATAACTATGTAAGCAATAAATCAGTATGTCTACACTGTACTAAGAGTCGGAGGAAGAACGGTAAATATTGTATATGTGAATTGTGTACGGGTTGGGTGCACAACAGATGTTAGGTTAGGTTAACGGTGCTTCACATCATCTTTTATGCAACAAATGAACTTTAATTCCATTACTCATTTTTAGTGTTGACCTTGATGATGTGTCAAACTTTTCTGTAGCAAATGAACCTTTGACATTTATTGGTTATGAGTGCTTCAAAAGAGAAGGTCTTCACTGTGTTCGTGTCAATGCTAGGTTATTTTTACCCAAAATGATAGAGATTAAGATTCTAACAAATAAGACTAAGGCAGCGGTAATATCCACCTCTGAATCCTGGTTAGATGACACGGTAACTGACAACGAAGTTACAATAGAAGGCCACAATATAAAACACTTGGATAGTAATAGAAAAAGTAGTGGAAATTCTATGGTTCGAGGTGTTGCTGCCCAAGACTAAATCCATCCTAGTAGGTACTAGTTACCGCCCTCCCAACTATGATCAGTTCTTAGAAAACTTTTCGAGTCTTGTCCAGAATTGAGCACAGTTGTGAGACAAAACTGTGAGACTTCAATATCTGTCATCAACAACAAAATAACGAGCTATGTAATAGGTACAAGCAAATTCTAGAATTAAAGAGTTACATTCAATTAATGCGCCAATCCGGAACACACAATTCTCAGCCACCGAATTTGACCACATTGTAACTGCTCTGATACCATTAGTCAGTCGGACGTCATAACCATAGGCCTTAGTGATCGTTTTATTACTTAAAAATCTGCAACAAGAAAATTAATAAGGAACGGATAGGCCTACACAGGACAATGAAAATGAGATCAACTAGAAGCTACATTAAAGAAACACTGGTAAGTAGGCTATACAGTTGTGATTAAACTGTGTTCAAAAGCTGCACCGAGGTAAATAATACCTGTGAAAAGTTCAGAGCCATGTTCACTGCCAACCCTGGATAACTGTCGAGATATTAAATAATATCAAATTCAAGGATCAGTTGCTAAAAAGATTTAGGACAAACAGGCAGGATATTGAAGCACTGAATGAATTTCACATGATAAGAAACAGAGTGCAGAGGCTTATAAAAAGAGCAAAGACAAAGCACTATTGCTCAAAAACCTTAGAAAACTTTAGCAACAAATAAAAACGCTAAGGTATAGCCATAAACCCGAAGATAGATCTAACAGTGCTAAATACTGATAACAAGGTATGGCATGATTCAACCAAAGTGGCAAATTGTTTCAATCCATTCTATACAACTGTTGCTTGTTATAAGCAGAAGTACTGCTGTACACTAAAGGCCTCTTTCAAGGCAGGCGAAATTGCAGGCCTGGATTATTATTATTATTATAATCAAAAAGAAGCGCTAAGCCATGCAGGCCTGGAGAATATAGAGAAATTTCATTGCATGCATAAGTACAACACAACATCTCATTACTGGGAACAGTTGAAGTCCCTTGACCTGTAGTCCTTGGAATGCAGGAGACATCAGAATATACACTTAGAAAATCCTAGCTAGAACAGTCCCAAATCTGCACACGAAAATCACTCTTTATGAAACCAAAAGACTCACCAGGCGGTGTAACATCCTTCCACTGAAAAGCAGGGATGCCATGAGTGCGTCACCCCAGTTTCCAATTATTAGTTGTATCTTATGACTTTGTGTGAAAAGAAGTATGTTAAACCCAACTAAAAGCACTGGACCAAATAACATCCCAGCCAAATTCCTAAAGATAATGCCTGTGAAATACCAATCCCCATTGCACACATAATAAATTTGTCCATCACCACCAATACTGTACCAGAAGGGTTCAAGGAGGTCAGAGTTATTCCCATCCTCAAGAGAAGCAGTAGGTCTGACATCAGCAACTATAGGTACTCAGTGTGAGGTCCATGATTCTAGAGAAAGCGGTGTATTGTCAAGTAGTTAAGTATCTTAGTGACAAAATTATCATCCATGGTTACCAATCAGGTTTCAGATCTTAACTTGACCAGTACCTCCGCAATTAATCTGATGGACTACCTGAGAACTCAAATTTCGTTAACCATAATATATTATGTAAGAAAGTACAAGCTATCGGCATGGAGTCTGTAGACTGGTTTAAAGTCTTAACCTGAGCAACAGAAAACGAATTGTTAAGATCAATAATGCAGAATCAGAACTCATACCGATAGCATGTGGGGTTCCCCAAGGTAGTATTCTGGGTCCCTTATTGTTTTTATGTTATGTGAATGACATGCCCATCAGTGTCAAGTGTGAGCTGTTGTATGCAGATAACAGTGCTCTGTTAATCTCAGGTAACCACACAAAAGATATAACTAATGTGCTATCTCTGCAACTCGAGCTCTGCAAGAAATAGTTAACAGACTAACAAACTACCGCTACACCTCGGAAAAACAAGCCATGCTCTTTGGCACGAAAAGTAAACTGAATAGGGTAAATATTTTTAATGTCCAGTGTAACGGGAAACCCATCACTTCAGTATCTTCAGTGAAATATCCGGGAATTCCCTTTGAGCCAAGGTTGTCAGGACAGTCAACAATGTAGTAAAAACGTCATGTAGATTGTTCTTCCTCTTTATGGTACTCTGCTTTAAAAAAAAAACTGAAAGACAAACTACAAATCACCGGTAACAAAAAGGTGAGATTCATCCTGGACCTGGGACCAAGAGAACATGTAGGCCAGGATAAATTACAACAACTGGATTTGCGGAGTGTTGAAGACAGAGTAAAGGAACTGAAGTTAAATCATGTTTATAAAATTGCTCACAACCAGTGTGCAGAAAATTTTGCTACGAAGATTGTCAAGGTTAGGAACCAAACCAGTATGGTACTAGGGGAAATGAACACAGTTTTGTAATACCTACGGTAGGTGGTCAGGCGTCAAACACCTTTTATTGTACATATACAGGGACTCCCTGCATATGTTAAGCCTGTCCTAGCATAAGCCAGTTTAGGAAGAGAGCTAAAAGGTACCTAATGAATGAAGCTACAGAACAGGAGGAAAATAATTTCCTGTATAGTTAACATTGGTGTAGCTATTACTGTAAGCTGATTTCCTCTATTTAATGTTCATGTAAATAACTCGGTTCACTTTATTTCTATTGTACCTTTTTTTGCTGCAATGATTTTTACACAATTGTTTAATTGTTTTAATTTTTAAGTTTTTAATCATGATTGATTTCTGCTATACCTTAGAGCTAAACTTTAAATAAGATAATTTCCTTTGGGATCCTTGTAATTAGTCACTTTGTCAGATTTTTGGGGAGTTATCCTAGGTAATTAACATATATTACTATGTATGATAATTGTAATCACCTAAATTTGTATAACAGTACTTGTGTACCTATACCTAAACAAATTTATAAACTTGAATGTCTCCACTGGCACCCCAGCTACAGACACACTCACACACTCTCTCACTCTCTCTCTGTTTACACCATCCACCAAACACTCAAACTGCACAACACTTCCACTTTTTTTTCATGTGAATGCTGCACTGAAGTGGCATTTAGCTGTACTGAATTCTTCCTCATGTATTCACACTTGAATCTTGTTCAGTCTTGACCCTCTTTGATCATGAGTTATTCTCAAGACTCCCTGCAGCTGTCGTGCCACATGTGTGCTCCCTCCAAATTCCACACTTTACAACGGAGAAAGTAAGCAGATGGATTTTCAACTTTCTGACAGATTTTTTGGTAAACACCAAATCCAGCATTATAGAGGTAAAAAGCTCAGTACTGGTGTCCCTACTGTTTCCCATCATAGTAAACATCGATAAAAACACTCGCCATAGTTTTGTACAATTTATTATAATTATGGGGAACGCTAAACCCGTAGGACTATACAGCGCATGTGGGCGAAATGGAAGGTATTCAGGCTCCATTCAGGGAACCGGAGCACAAATCCAATTCCTTAGATCAAGTGCCCCTCATCAGCGTCAAGGAACCTTCCTTGAGGGGAATGTATCATCATTTGCGTCTGACACCAACGTAAGAATGAAAGTCACCTGGGTACCTGGAGTTTACCTGGAGAGAGTTCCAGGGGTCAACGCCCCCGCGGCCCGGTCTGTGTGACCAGGCCTCATGGTGGATCAGGGCCTGATCAACCAGGCTGTTGCTGCTGGCTGCACGCAATCCAACGCACGAACCACAGCCCGAAACAAAAAAGACGCTATCATAACTTTGGGGTCCAGTCCCTGGACCCATTATGTACCTCTGTAATCTTTGGACTACCGCCCACAGGATGGGTATGGGGTGTATAATAAAGATATTAAACTAACTTTTCCAGTGGGCAGTGGAGAATGTGACGTTCACTGGTGATTAGTTTCAGCTGCTTAGATAAGGAAAAAAATTAACTCCAAAGGGACAGTGTATACAAACCCTCAAGAGGATCATCAAACAGAATGAAAGGAACACGTGAAACACCTGGGAATAATAATTTTGGCTGACCTATCTTTCAAAGAACACTAAGACAGATGTCATGACAACGAGGAAAATGACGGGGTAGATAAAGAGAACTTTCAAAACAAGGGATATTTTGCCAATGGTAACACTGTTCAAATCGCTTTTGCTGTCTTGTTTCGAGTATTTTTCAGTGATGATGACTTCAATCAGATCGGGGGAAATATGATAACTAGAACAGATGCAGTGATCATTTATAGCCTGCATAGAGCCAATAAAGTATTTAAATTAATAGGGAAACATCAAAATCCTTAATATGTACTGAATGGAGCGGAGAGAGATACATGTTACCTGGCAAGTACTTGAGGGCCTTGCCCCAAATCTGCACACTGTTATAACAACCTATGGGAGGAAGTACAAAATAATCCCAGTGAGGGCCATTGGCGTCTTGGGCACCACAAGAAATGGTCGTATTAATACCAGTGGTCCCAGATTGTTCAGTATCTTACCAGAAGATATCAGAAACACTGCTGGGACAAGTGTAGAAGTCTTCAAGAGGAAACTGGATAAGTATCTTCACCAAATGCCTGATCAACCAGGGCTGTAATGGATATGTGGGCCAGTGGGTTGCCAGTAGAAACAGCCTGATTGACCAGGCAAACACTAGACAAGCCTGGGCCCACGGCCGGGCTCTGGAAGTAGAAAAACTCTCGAAACTCATCAAGGATATATCAAAGGTAAATACATACACATACATACATGCATGTGCATGTTTGTTCCCCCAAGCCCAGTCCAGCCATGTTGCAAGCCCTGTCAAGTTCTGAGGGTTCTAGTCAAGAGTGTCGTGATGTTCATCAAAGAGACACCTATCAGGTTTGCAATAGGGAGTGTGCCCTAAACCCTGTGAGTATCACTGTTTCACAGATGCAATTCTTCTGAATGTCCCAGTGCCTCAAGGAGTCTAGTTGAGGGCAACAATCGACAGCTCCTCTCAACAGAGCCAACAACATCCCAGACTTCACCTCAGCACAGTATTTACTGTCACATCTTGTATGAAACTAACATCTACCAGAACGCTGCCACTCATCCCCCAAGCAGTTCGCTTGCAAGCTACTGCCGAATTCACTTACCTCTTGAAAAAAGGTAATGATGCTCCACCAATCACTGTATCCTGGCTTATCCTCCTGCTGTTTGCTAATGCCTGTCTTCATATCCCACCAAGAAGGGGCAAGTCTGTTACAACATCTACTATTAGGGCACTCATTGAATTCCCTAGAGATAAGAACCTCATCCACATTCCCTCTAATGTGAAAAACATCTGCCGGGGAATTGCAAACAAAAGTACACCTGAAGCCTCACAACTTAGAGCATAAATTAGCAAGAGAATAGGCGAGGGGAAATATTACTGGTACAATTTGGTTAATTACTAGTGGTGATACCATTGCTCCAAGGGATTCTAATACAATGAAAGCTTTTTTGGGAGAACTACCCATCCAGAGCTTTAAACACTAACACCGACCTCCCTGACAGTGCTACAGGCATAAAACCTTTGACCTTTCAAGAGTCATAAGTGCATAAAGCTGCTATGTTATTCTCACCTGGCTCAGGTAGTGGCATCACTGGTTCAAGGCCACATCACATAAAGCAAATACTGAATCCAACACTTGGTGATGTTGCCCGAACTTACTAATTTTGCTAATATGTACCTGGCTGGTGGCGTCCCTGAGACCATTAGTCCCCCCTCTGTCTTTCGGTGCATTGCTGTGTGCCCTAAGAAAAAATGATGAATGGATTGGGGTCATTGCTGTTGGCAACTTCCTCTGACGTCGTGTTGCTGTAGTAGTGGTGATGATGGGGCATCATGATGCAGCTGCAATACTTCAACAAAACTATGAGGCAGCTGCCTATGCAACACGGGCTTAAATTACTAACTTTACAGTTGAAAAAGTTTTGATTAAATTGGCCTTTTCCAATTTAGTCAAAGTTTTTTCAGCTTAAAAGGGAATCTGTACTCTGGTATTCACAGATATTTCCCTTCCCTCTATGCATTCATCCAATCCTGTTATAGTTGCACCTCTAAACTCCTGTTTGGAGAACGTTTGGAGAAGGTGTGCAGCAGGGAAACCCATTTTCTTCTCTAATTTTCTGCCTGGTTATTAAGGAAGTCACTGGAGTGCTGTATAGGGAGCTCAGTATCTTCTTGGATGACACTCTGGCTGTAACTTCAGAATCCCTCCTAAAGGACATTAGGAAAATATAAAAAAAACTTGGAGAGAATTTAGGCCTATCTTTAACCACCAAATGTGAAATAGTCTCCACCAATTGACAGGTCATTGATCAGATCAATGTTGCCTTGCCATGAACACTATCCAGTGATCCAGCTGACAATACTCTCTTTGGCACTCCTCTTGGTACCAACGCCACTGACCTGATTCACTGAAAAAAAAAAATCTTCAACCTCGGGAAGATGGAAGGCTGGACTGGAGACACTGATGCACATGATACCTTCATCCTACTTATTAGATGCCTGTCCCTCCCTAAGTTCACCTACTTCTTGTAACATGTCCCATCCACCAACAATCCTAAACCTACAGAATATGACACCATTCTAAAGACCATGTCAGAAACCGATTTGAACCTTTCCCTTGAATATAAACAGTACTAGTTAGCCTCACTCCCAGTCAGACTTGGTGGACTGGGAATATGTACAGTCTCTCAAATCACCCTGGCAGCTTTTTCCTCCTCCATGGCATAAGATAACCTGATAAAACAAATTCCAGATGAACTGGTTGGTGTAGCAGGGGTATAAGACCCCAGCTGCACTAGTCATTAATTACTGGGAGATTCTCATCACACCACTACCAAAACCAGCTGTGATGCTGGTCTACGTGCAGTCCAGCTGGGTCAACCCCATTACAGAAAAGTATACAACATGCTCGCTGTTGCATTATTGGCCAGGGAGATTGCTCGTCTCAAGGCTATTAGTAAATCTCACTTCTGGAGACATCCTAATAGTTCCTATGTCAGTAATGGGCATATGTCTCAGCCCGAAGACTCTCTGTATTGCAGTGTTTCTCCACCTTGCTGCCCTAATCCACACTGAATATAAGTGTATTTTAAGCAAAATGCAAACTGACCAATATGGTTTACTTTATCTAAACTGCCTTAACTCCAAGGGATGACATTCAAGAAAACAAAATCAACATCATCAAGATAATAATAATAATATAATAATAATAATATCTTGATTTACAACAAGTATATGTACAAGGTATACAGGTCTGGCTGACATCAATGACATACTACTATATAGAAAGCCGCTTGTTATGCTGAGCATTTCGGACAAATTAGTCAGTTTTGTTCCAGGATGCGACCCACACCAGGTACCTATTTTACACTGATGGGTGAACAGGGATGGCAGGTGTCTTATGGAAACACGCCCCTAATGTTTTCCAGCCATACCGAGGAGATTCGAACTCCGGACCTCCATGTGTGTGCCTAGCTGAGAAGGAACCCAGATTCCTAGTATTCAGTAATCCAACTAACTACCGTGATGACATCACTCTATCCCTGGAAGAGGAGAAGACTCTCAACTTTGATCTAGATCTGGATGTCCACCCTGGCTTACACCTACATTATAGTGTGGAGAAATGGAGGTACTACTGATCCAGGGGCATATTTATGGAAATTTGCGCTCGTGGCAAGCACTGAAATTGCGCCCATCCAAACATTTTTAGATAACTTTACCATAAAATCAGCTCAAAAATACAAGTCAAGCTCGTTAATCTTTTAGTTAACAAATTACGGCACTTCATGAAAATTACAACTGCACCTTCCTGGCTTTCACTGATGTCCATTGGTCTATGATGTGGTCAGATTCAGTTTTTTCAGTCTCTTTTCCTACACTTTGCAGAGCAAGTTCAGAGTCTGCCTTGACCGTGGAGGCTCGTGTTATCTGAATAGCAGTGAGAAGACTGGGGAAGATGCCCTCATCTCCATACTGAACAATAAATTTGAGAAGTTCTTCAGGTCTTGATATTTTCATGTTGTTTTGACTTGACAGCCAATAAACTTACGCTTAACACTGACAAAACCTACTATATTATGTTTGGTAGCAGAGCAGGAGATGCACAAATTAACATTAAGATTGACAACACTCTAATTACCAGAAATAATGGGGGCAAATTCCTAGGCTTATACCTTGACAACAACCTGAATTTCAGCACCCATATCCAGCATATAACCAAAAAAGTATCCAAAACGGTTGGGATCCTCTCCAAGATACGATACTACGTGCCGCAAAATGCCCTTCTCACACTATACCACTCACTTATTTATCCATACCTCACCTATGCTATTTGTGCTTGGGGATCAACTGCAGCAACACACCTAAAGCCAATAATAACCCAACAAAAAGCTGCAGTAAGAATAATCACTAAATCCCATCCCTGGCAACACCCCCCCCCCCACTCTTCATAGACCTAAACTTACTCCCAGTTCAGTACATCCACACTTACTACTGTGCAATCTACATCTACAGGGCCTTAAACTCTAATATCAACCTTGACCTAAAACGTTTTCTTGATAGTTGTGACAGAACCCACAGGCATAACACCAGACACAAACATCTCTACGACATTCCCCGTGTCCGACTAAACCTTTACAAAAATTCAATGTATGTCAAAGGCCCTAAAATCTGGAATACCCTACCTGAGAACTCTAGAACTGCAGACACATTCATCACCTTCAAAACTACCATTAGAAAACATCTTATCTCCCTGATACACCCCGTCAACTAACTACACGAATACCACCTGGTGGTTCACACTTACACTCGCTCACTCATTTGACCATAAACAGAAATATTAATCTCAATCTTAAAATAATGAATCCTGTGATACTCCAATACTGAAACTATGTACTGTGCCAAAACAAAAGCATTTACATTGCTAAACTCACAAACTAGTATTTAGTCACTTAGCCATAATACCAACTTACCTCATAATTTGTAATATTTTACAATTAAGAATAAAACTAAGTCTGCCCGAAATGCCTAGCCATGCTAAGCGTTCTAGTGGTACACTCTGTAATCACTATTTTACTACATGTAAACCACACAATAACCAAATTTCTGTAAACTCAGCATTGTAATCCTTATAGAGAATAAACTTTGAATTTGAATTTGAATTCGAATTTGATAGCAACATGCTACAATCCAAATTTTCTTCATATAGCTGCTGTCCACCAGCATCAGGGATGTACAATTCTCCCAAATTTTCACACTTCTTTAGGTCGTTACTATCAGCGTTGTAACACAGGTTAGGATTTTCCAAGAGGGACTAGTCCCAAATCTGCACACGAAAATCACTCCCTATGAAAGCAAACGACTTGGCAGGAGATGCCACACCTCCCCAATGAAGAGGGGGGGGCACAAGTTTACCTGGAGTTTACCTGGAGAGGGTTTCGGGGGCCAGTGCCCCCGCAGCCCGGTGTGAGACCAGGCCTCATGGTGGATCAGGGTCTGATCAACCAGGCTGTTACTGCTGGCTGCACGCAAGCTGATGTACAAACCACAGCCCAGTTGGTCAGGTACTGACTTTAGGTGCCTGTCCGGTACCTTCTTGAAGACAGCCAGGGGTCTATTGGTAATCCCCCTTATGTATGCTGGGAAGCAATTGAACAGTCTGGGTCCCGGACATTTATTGTGTTCTCTCTCAGTGTACTCGTGGCGCCCCTGCTTTTCATCGGGGGAATGTTGCATCTGCCGAGTCTTTTGCTTTCATATGGAGTGATTTTCGTGTGCAGATTTGGTACCAATCCCTCCAGGACCTTCCAAGTGTATATTATCATGTATCTCTCTTGCCTGCATTTGAGGGAATACAGATCAAGGACCTTCAACTGTTCCCAGTAGATTAGGTGCCTTATCGCACTTATGTGTGCTGTGAAAGTTCTTTGTACACTCTCCAGGTCTGCAATGTCACCAACTTTGAAGGGGGCCATTAGTGTACAGCAGTATTCCAACCTAGAGAGCACAAGCAATTTGAAGAGAATCATCATGGGCTTGGTGTCCCTAGTTCTGAAGGTTCTCATTATCCATCCTATCATTTTCCTAGCGGATGAGGTAGATACATTATTGTGGTCTTTGAAGGCGAGATCCTCTGATATTATCACTCCCAGGTCCTTCACATTACTTTTCCGCTCTATTGTATGGTTAGAATTTGTGGTATACCCTGACACATTTTTAATTTCTTCAAGTTTTCCATATCTGAGTAGTTGAAATTTCTCCTCGTTGAACTTCATATTGTTTTGAGTGGCCCATTCGAAGATTTGGTTCATGTCCGCTTGGAGTCTCGCAGTGTCTTTGATGGAGGTCACTGCCATGGTGATCTGGGTGTCATCCGCAAAGGAAGACACGGAGCTATAGCTTACATCTCTATGTCAGAAATGAGGATGAGGAATAGAATGGGAGCGAGTACTGTGCCTTGTGGAACAGAGCTTTTTACCATGGCTGCCTGGGACTTTACTCTGTTTACTATTACTCTTTGTGTTCTATTTGTCAGGAAGTTGTAGATCCATCTACGGACTTTTCCCGTTGTTCCTTTATCCTGCATTTTGTGTGCTATTACACCGTGGTCACACTTGTCGAAAGCTTTTCTAAAGTCTGTGTATACTGCATCTGTATTTTGTTTATCCTCTACAGCATCCAGGACCTTGTCATAGTGGTCCAGTAGCTGGGACAGGCAAAAGCGACCTATTCTAACCCCATGTTGCCCTGGGTTGTGTAATTGAT
Source organism: Cherax quadricarinatus (assembly GCF_026875155.1). Classification (NCBI taxonomy): domain Eukaryota; kingdom Metazoa; phylum Arthropoda; class Malacostraca; order Decapoda; family Parastacidae; genus Cherax; species Cherax quadricarinatus. The sequence continues at coordinate 275,097 of NC_069459.1, read as the reverse complement.
GGGTATCTAGGTGGTTGGCTATCTTGCTTCTTAGAACCCTCTCAAAGATTTTTATATGGGATGTTAGTGCTATCGGTCTGTAGTTCTTTGCAATTGCTTTACTGCCACCTTTGTGGAGTGGGGCTATGTTTGTTGTTTTTAGTGTGTGTGGGATGACCCCTGTGTGCCAAGAGACAACACAATAAGAGTCAGGGACCCAAGACTGTTCAACTGCCTCCCAGCATACATAAAGAGGAATACCAGTAGGCTCTTGACTGTCTTCAAGAAGGCACTGGACAGGCACCTTAAATCAGTACCTGACCAGCCGGGCTGTAGTTCGTACATCGGTTTATGTGAGACCAGCAGTAACAGCCTGGTTGATCAGACCCTAATCCAGAGCGAGACCTAGTCACGGACCAGGCTGTGGGGGGCATTGATCCCCAAAACTCCCTCCAGGTAAGTTTGAGTTCCTTCTTGATGTCAAGGACTGTGTTGCAGAACCAACAGTAATGACCTAATGAAGAAGTGTGAAAATTTGGGCAAACTGGCATCAGTGTCGTGCAAATGAGCGAACCTTTCATCCATTTCCCTATGAAGATGGTCAAGTGTTCCCTTCATGACTTTCCATTTCCTTTGTGGCTTTTAACCCAGCGTCTCGTAAGTTCTCATCAGCCATTCATTTTTCTTTCGTCTTTGACATCTTTCATCTTCGATATTCCATTCTTGACAAAGGCCAAGTCCTTCTTTGAGTGACTCACTGACCAACACTTCTCTTTCATCATCAAAATGATCTCAATAGGGCTTTCAAATCCAAGGCATCATCGTGGAAGTTCATGCTAAGATCCTGCAGCCTCTTTTGAATATGGTCAATGTGAATGAGTACTTCTAGCAAAGTCTGAAAATCATAACTCATTGCGCAGTTATACAGCTGTCTTTCACCACTTCTTGTTTCATTGATCTCATTTTCATTGTCTATCATGTCCTGGAGAACTTGAAGTAACTCCTCAAAGTACTTGTTGACAGGTTTCACTACTTCTGTCATTGCACTCCACCTGATTTCAGACTCCGACTTAACAACCACTGGCACTGCGTTTTATTGAGTTTTTCCCAGTGCTTTGTTGAACGAGAGACCACACAGAGACCATCGATTGTTCCAATAAAAAGTAGCCATCATTGTATCCTTCGTGGTTGCATGTACACCCACCAAGTTGACTGAGTGATTGTCGCATTTCACAAACACTGCGAAAAGCAATGTATGTTATCCTAAGGCTCAGTGGGTAGTGCTCTCGCCTTACACACTGAGTGTCCGTGGTTCAGTCCCCAGCATAGAGACTGAACCACGGTGTTTTTAATGAACACCACTTAGTGTCCAGCCATCACAGCAGAGTTGTCATAAAACTGTGACTGACAATTTTGTAGCTCCATTTTGTCCTTCTCTAGTTTTTTCATGATGTCTTCAACCAAGCTCTCAGGATCCTTCTGGCTTATCTGGATAAAACCAAGAAAAGACTCTCTAACATGGACTGTTTTCCTCTCAAAATCAACTTCCACATCTCTCACTCACTACTGACATGCTTATGGTCTGCCTGATCAGGAATTGAGTCAAACATGAGATCATAGTATACTTGGTTTTATGAAAGGTTCTCAGTAAACTCTGGCAAACAGAGGATGCCAAGTGGATGAATTCATTCTGGACACTTGGTGAAAAATAAAATGTGGATCCAGGATTAATTTCCACAGGAGTGAGGTGTTCTTTCATGACAAGGTCAAAGATGGCCAGTAGTTTCAGTAAGCCAAGGAAATTTCCCACACTGGAGTCATCATCCAGCTGAAGTGACTCCCTGTATCCTTGCAAAGCCAGGTTCTGAGTCACAAGGAATTTTATGCAGTGAAGGATTCTCGTCAAGATATTACATTTCTGCTTATCCTTCTCAATCTGTGACTAAAGTTCCACCTCAATAACTCTTCTGTTTTCAGCTAAATTTCTTTCCATTTCTTTCCACTGTGTAAAGCACTCCCAATGATTCTTAGTATTTTCACGAACACTAATCCTATCAAGTGCTTTCCACTGGTTGAATCCAGTTTCCTGCTCCAATGAGGATTGATGGTTTGACCGGTAATAGAGAAGATGACAAATACAAAATGCAGACTTTTTAGAAGGGGAATAGACCAGCCATTAGTGAGTCACTTCCTCACTACGACTATTTCCCAGTTTCGTATAACCAATTTTTGTTCATTGAGTGGCTATTTGTTGGTAGGAAAGGCCCCTCACTCTTCTTGAAATACTTTGAACCCTGCTTTATTTCTGTTCTCAGTGTGTAAGGCAGAACTGCTTTTCCAGTATCCTTATTGTACTTCAAAAGTACAATGTCATGCTGTTCAATCATTTCTTGTATGACAGTTCGAGGATCTTCAACATGATCCAGTTCACTAGGTTCAGTGTCATCAGGTTCAATCTTTTCAGGTAAAATCTCATCAATAAACTCAACATCACCACCACTGTCTTTCCCTCCTGTCATGTCCACATTCTCTCTGGCAGCCTTACTTTTAATTTTATCATACTCGGATTTATCAGACTTGACTTCTTTCTCAGCTTGTGACACATTTTTACTTGATGCACCTTCAGATTGTAACAAACTTGTAGCAGGCGACTACGTGGAATGTGTCAAACAACTTGTTCTGGGCTTTTCAAAGAAGGGCATGAAGAACTTGCTTGACTTGGCTTCCTCTGCCTCCAACCTTCATCTCTTCGACACCACTTTCCTTCTTTCTCATGAAGAAACATTTCATAAGTCTTCTTACACAGTAGCTCTGAAATAAGGAAATGGCACTTTTATTAAGAACATTAAATTTCATAGATTTTGCACAAAATTCTAGACTACCTCCCTAGTTTGCACAGGAAAATGGTCTTATTGCCAGTTGGCACTGAACAGTGGTATCGTGAGGTATGTTGTCATGTAGCTCCCAGCACTGTATTTTTACCTAATAATTTATATAAGTGGTTTAACAATCTAGCCATCCTAGTACTTCTCAACCATGATAATTAAAGACAGATCATACATCTGAAGAAAACTTTTTGCTATTTGAGGATGGCTTGTTTGACTTTAATAAAAACTGCTCAGTGGCACCCCCCCCCCCTTCAAGTGGCACCCAGGGTATGTGCCACTTGTGCCACTTAGGCATGCCACTGTACTGATCGCAGAGAAGAATTCAGTCTCAGATGAATTATGGAGAAACGTGCAACACATTTCCTCCAAGAACTTGATTCCAACCTTATCAACACCACTAGGGACAGAAGTGCTGCCACCCTCTTGTCCCAGAATATCAGTGTGGCCATCCAGAGTATACATGACTGGTGTATCCTTGGGTCCAATCCAGCTTCTGAGGAGCTGGAGGAGATTCATGATCTCACTTAAATGTTCTACCGTATATTTACAAGATTTTGTTTTTGAATAAATTCTAATGTATGTGTATGGAGATGGGGCACTGCATCCTCCTTTGGTGGCCTGTTGAGACATGAGGAAAATGTGTGTGGCAGGTGAGCAAGGTACAGCACTACCGTGGTGACCTGGCTGGGCAGGAAGAAAAGATGGGCAGGGAGGGGGGTATAATTTTCACTTACCCTCTCAACAAAGCAAGTTTCTCTTTGATGAACTTAAACTAAAATCCACCCATATATTCTCATTAATTATAATTACACACAACCCAGGATCTGAATTATTTGTTTTTCTTAATTACTTATATTCCAAAAGATAATATTAAACAAACTTCCCTTCCAACCAGCTGTTCCTCGTTGCACAGACTTCAAAGATATAGTTGATGGCCAATTCTGTATACATTACCAACAGTCATCCAGGATTGTTGCCATTCTTTTTCTTTAATTTTACAGTAAACCCTCTATATAACAGACTAATATGGGGGAAGTGGGTGGTCAGTAAAGGCAGTTGTGATGAATAAATAAGAAATTATTTTGCTGTGACTGTAACAATAATGGGCAAATATGTAACCAATGGACTTTGTCAATTGTTTCCAAATTATTTGACTTTGGAGATTTTGTTTTATATTTCCATAATCCATTACAAAGAGGTCTGTTATGTTAAAGTATGGCATGGCTGACAAGTGATAAAAAGAAATCTTTATTAGTACACTAATAAAGGTCTCCTTTTGCTGTGTCTCTTTCACTACTTTATCTTTATTTTCAAGGGCTAATTTTATTTCTCACTTATTACTATAGTTAACACAAGGTTTGTTTGGATTTTTAACCTGGAAGGTTAGCCACTCGGAATAATCTAAGTCAATGCATCACTGAGGACTGTATCTTATTTCCATTGAGTTCCTTCAGGCTTGTCCCCCAGGATGCCACCCAAACCAGTTGACTACAAGAAGGTACCTACTTATTGCTTGGTGAATAGGGACAGCAACTGTAAAGAAACATGCTCAGTGTTTCCATCCATGCTGGGGACTGAACCATGGACACTCAGTGTGTGAGGCGAGAGCATTACCAACTGAACCTCAGGACAACATTCAATGCCTTTGTCTGGTGATCTTGAAAAATAAATCATACTATTTAACTTGTGCTTTCAGATTTCACTGCCCTCTACGCTGCTGATGCTCTTTCCATGTAAAACCACCATCTCAACTAATTGCTTTGCTTATTGTTTGGTTTAATAATCTTCAGATTTCTTTTGTATTTCAGTGAACTGCTCATTCTTTGGTCGGAAGAAAAAACAGCATAAAGACAAGTATCTTGCCAAACACAATGCTGTTTTTGACCAACTTGATCTTGTCACCTATGAGGAAGTTATAAAACTGCCATGTAAGTTGATGATTCTTGTTACCTATGAGGAAGTCATTAAACTTCAGTGAAGGTTGATGATTCTTCAAACAGGTGACTTTTGTTCTACAAGATAATAACATATATATTTAATTAGAACAGTTAATATATAACAGCTGAACTTAAATGTATTATGCATAGAAAAACAATTTCAACTAAAACAATAAATTCCATTTTGAGTATTACTAGCCTAATACATTGTATAATAAAGACTGAGAAAGAACATTAGCCAACTGAAATAACTTAGCTAAGTAAAAATTGTAGTGGAAAACAAGGAAATTTTTCAGAGCTACGTATGAGTAAACAAACAAGGGAATGGATGGAGTTTGAACCCATGGTGAGTCCTGAAACTACAAGTCATGGGTTCAAACCCTGCTTGTTCTATGGATTGTTTGCAGTCATATTATTGTGATTTCATGAGTACGTATGAGTATATTTTTGTTAATAAACTTTGTACCCTCAGCATTTCGACGGAAGACACTGGTGCTGCTTGGTGCCCATGGGGTAGGGAGGCGACACATTAAGAATACCCTTATAGCTTCACATCCTGACAAATATGCCTACCCAATACCACGTAAGTCTCCGAAAAGGGAAATGGGTTATAAAAAAAATAATTATCAAACCTAAATTATGTACTGTACTTCGAAATTGGAAATATTTTTTTATGATGGAAAAAGTTATTTTTAACATTCTTATAGAAAAAATTCTGGTAAAATAGATACTACCTCTGTCTGGTAGAATTAGTTTTAATTCTTTGTTGTCATCACTAGTTCAGTGTCAGTAACTGGTTAATATTTAGTTGTCATTTGTTCATTTTAGTTATAAATTAGTACTTTAGTTGACTAGCCTATAATTTATATAGATCACACCAGTACTGGCATGCCTTTGCTTCTACATGTTAAGAAGATGCTTCATGCATCAATGAGCTATATGCAAACTTAGAGCACTCAATTATTTTGTGCGTACTTTGACAATATGAAGAGTACAGTACTGTACTTTTTTCATTAGTTATTTTATATATATAATTTCATCTCACAAAATTTACTTCATAAAATATGTCATATAATCCTATTTTTTTTTTTTTCAAATATTTTAATTTACATATGGCTATAATCCAGGCAAACTTTTGCACTACGAACATGGAAGTGTTAATGGATACTACCTTCTTTAAGAGTTTAAAACACAAGCTCTTAATTATAGTGAAATTATATACATATTCTCTCTTCAGAACTGTTCAAATGAAACAGATCAAGCTGGATAGAGGGTAAACTCTGACATTCTGCTATCCAATTAAGGTAGCTTTTTAGGCCTAATTTAAGTCTTTTTTTTTTCAGAACCCAGTCAGGGCACAGGAAATTGTTAACATTGTCTGAAGCCAACAGAGGAATTCCTCATCATTAAGTAATCAATCAAATAGCCTAAACTCTTTCCTAAGTGGAGTGAAGAGTCGAGATGTGCAGTATTGTAATTCTAGATTTGGGAGTGTGTGTGTTCCAATTTACAATTGCTCATAGCCGTAGGTAGGAATAATGACTGACTGGATTAAAAAAATTTATGACAAAAGTCACAGGAGTAAAAAGATCTTAGAATGGGCCAGTCTATAACATACTAGAAACACGTTTAAATCCTTCCAATCTTTCAATGACGAAATGCTATAGAGATTAACACTACGATATTTTGTTTTGCACAGTTTAAACATCCTTTTGCATTTATCATACTTGAACTCACAATCCTTTACTACTTACTGCTGCTCTCACTAACAGTTTCTCATGTTACAGATACTACTCGAAGTCCACGAAAGGATGAAGAAAATGGAAAGAATTATTACTTTGTGTCTCATGATGAAATGATGGCTGACATTGCAGCAAATGAATATTTGGAATATGGTAAGAAGCTACAATGATTTGCTCCAGAAATACTTAGTTTTTAAACTGTTTTAACCCTTTCAGGGTCGAGAGGCCCTCTCCTAAACTTGTTCTCAGGGTCGAAAATGTTTTGGAAAAAAGGAATTATTTTTCTTACGAAATGATAGAGAATCGTTTCCTGATCATAATGACACCAAAAGTTTGAAATTTGATGGAAAACTTACGGAATTATGCTCTCGCGAAGTTAGCGGTCTCGCCAATGTTTAGGCATCGGTGATTTCACCCACTTTGAACCCTATTTCCGGCCAATTCCTGTGTACTAGTCAACAAAAATCATATTTATTTTGCTAGAACTGCATTTTTTTCTATTGAATGAGTACAAGAAACTACCCATTTACCAATTTCAACTATCCAATAAAGTGGTTAGAAATTGGCAATTTTGCCAATTTCACAAATTTCAGAAGATGCCAATTTCCAAATAGGGTCCAGAATAAACAACACAGACATTGCTAGCACTAAAATAACAAGTTCTTTGTTCGTTAGTCAGGTCCCACACCCCTCTTATATTTCTTTTGTTTTCCACTTTGAATTTTTATTCTCACAAAAAATAGAAGATTTACTGTTATGCAGACTACTGCATTAGTGTAGAAATGGTATAAATAATATCAGCACACTTGTGAAAGAATATTAGACTCACCAGTTGATGTGTATTGGATGCATGGCATGATTTGTTTACTTTTGAACTTTGGTAAAAATCAAACATTTCTGCTACTCTGAGCTCATTTTCAAGGTACAGTGGACCCCCGCATAACGATATTAATCCGTGCATGAGAGCTCATTGTTATGCGAAATTATCGTTATGCGGATGAATTTTCCCCATAAGAAATAATGGAAATCAAATTAATCCTTGCAAGACACCCCAAAGTATGAAAAAAAAATATTTTTACCACATGAAATATTAATTTTAATACACACAAACTGAAAAAGGCATGCACAATTACATGACACTTACCTTTATTGAAGATCTGGTGATGATTGATAGGATGGGAGGAGGAGAGAGTCTTAATGTTTAGAAGGGGAATCCCCTTCCATTAAGACTTGAGGTGTCAAGTCCTTTTCTGGGGTTACTTCCCTTCTTCTTTTAATGCCACTAGGACCAGCTTCAGAGTCACTGGACTTCTGTCGCACAACATATCTGTCCATAGTGGCCTGTACCTCTCGTTCCTTTATGACTTCCCTAAAGTGTTTCACAACATTGTCAGTGTAATAGTCACCAGCACGGCTTGCAATAGCTGTGTGAGGGTGATTTTCATCCATAAAGGTTTGCACTTTCAGCCACATTGCATAGATTTCCTTAATCTTTGTAGTAGACAACTTCTTCAATTTCTCTCTCCCCTCCTCCGAACCAGTTTCCTCAGGTCTGGCCTCTTGCTGTTGAAGTTGATCTATCAGCTCATCAGTGGTTAGTTCTTCATTGTCCTCCTCCACCAACTCTTCCACATCATCCCCACTAACCTCCAACCCCAAGGACTTCCCCAATGCCACAATTGATTCCTCAACTGGCATACTCCTCTCAGGGTTAGCCTCAAATCCTTCAAAATCCCTTTTGTCTACACATTCTGGCCACAGTTTCTTCCAAGCAGAGTTCAAGGTCCTCTTAGTCACTCCCTCCAAGCCTTACCTATAAGGTTTACACAATTGAGGATATTAAAGTGATCTCTCCAAAACTCTCTTAGAGTCAGTTGAGTTTCTGAGGTCACTACAAAGCACCTTTCAAACAGAGCTTTTGTGTACAGTTTTTTGAAGTTTGCAATAACCTGCTGGTCCATGGGCTGCAGGAGAGGAGTGGTATTAGGAGGCAAAAACTTCACCTTAATGAACTTCATGTCTCCATAAAGTCGCTCTGCCACGTCTGTAGGATGACCAGGGGCATTGTCTAACACCAGGAGGCACTTAAGGTCTAATTTCTTTTCAGTTAGGTAATCTTTCACATTGGGGGCAAATGCATGGTGTAACCAGTCATAGAAAAAGTCCCTAGTGACCCATGCCTTACTGTTTGCCCTCCACGGCACACACAAATTAGCCTTGAGGATATTCTTTTGTCTGAACGCTCTGGGAGTTTCTGAGTGATACACTAATAAAGGCTTTACTTTGCAATCACCAGTAGCATTGGAACACATCAACAGAGTAAGCCTGTCTTTCATAGGCTTATGTCCTGGGAGTGCCTTTTCCTCCTCAATAATGTAGGTCCTGCTTGGCATTTTCTTCCAAAACAGGCCTGTTTCATCACAATTAAACACTTGTTCAGGTTTCAGTCCTTCACTTTCTATGTACTCCTTGAATTCATGCACATATTTTTCAGCTGCTTTGTGGTCCGAACTGGCAGCCTCACCATGCCTTATCACACTATGTATGCCACTACGCTTCTTAAATCTCTCAAACCAACCTTTGCTGGCCTTAAATTCACTCACATCATCACTAGTTGCAGGCATTTTTTTAATTAAATCCTGATGCAACTTCCTAGCCTTTTCACTTATGATCACTTGAGAGATGCTATCTCCTGCTATCTGTTTTTCATTTATCCACACCAATAAGTCTCTCAACATCTTCCATCACTTGCGATCTCTGTTTTGAAAACACAGTTGAACCTTTGGCAAGAACAGCTTCCTTGATTGCCTTTTTGTTGCCCACAATAGTAGCGATGGTTGACTGGGGTTTATTATACAACCTGGCCAGCTCGGAGACATGCACTCCACTTTCATACTTATCAATGATCTCTTTCTTCATCTCTATAGTAATTCTCACCCTTATTCCTGTAGGGTTGGCACTAGAAGCTTTCTTGGGGCCCATGGTCACTTATTTTGCAGATAAAATCACCAAAAACACTGTAATAATACGAAATATTCCAATTGTATGCTTGGATGTTACCGCGGAGGCTGGCTGGTAAACAATGCCACCGGCGGAACATGTGAGGGTGGCTAAGGCCGCACATTAGACGCGTCTCGGACGAGCAGCGTTGAGCGGGTTTTTTAGCGGTATGCGAGGCAAAATCTTAGCGATAAAACGTATCGGTATGCGGATTTAACGTTATGTAAGGCCAACGGTATGCGGGGGTCCACTGTACTTTTCATTGTGAAACCAATCAAAATCATCTCAATTTCTGTAATATGTCTTCCATTCTATAAAATGAGACCAGGAAAACTAGAATACAACCATAAATACCATACAAAAATACAGTGCAAATTTGCTGTTTTAATCCAAAAACACGGTCAAAGCTTTTTTTTTCTCATTACGCACTGTGTGCTGCAAGATTCTTTTATACTACGCACACTGACCACATAGACCCATTCTTTCATATGTAGGCCTACCAGCTTTCTCTCGCTAGATTTGAAGGCTCTAGAATTTAGGCATTCTAGTACATTAATAACCCTGGTGCGTAAGCCGTACTAGTATGTCGAAAACCCTGAAAGGGTTAACATTATGCTCCAGACAATGAAAAGTTTATGCTTTGAGTTTACAACATTTTCTATGTTTTATGAGTTTTTAAAGGAAGTATTGATGAAATATGAGGCACAAGTTTTCAGAAGCATGTTGCATCTGCAATGTTAATTTCACAGGTAAAGCTAGCAATACATTACTAGCATATTTTTTTATTAATATCATTATATATAGAGCACCACGTGCATGCATTCATCTTACACTTGAATACTTGTAATAGGAATAAAAACATGTTAAGTCTGGTCAGCCTGGGTTCAAACCCAAGATTTTTTGGTTGTTATTTGAAGGGTCTCACCTATGTACCACTTGGCGCATTTACAGAAACACATACAAGGGATGTTTTTGATGGAGAGATAAAGATAGAAAACTACAACATGTATAGATGTGACAGAATCAATAGGACACAGGAAGGAGTAGGAATCTATGTAAAGGATGCTTTCTGTTGCACAGAAGTGCTGAACTCTACGAATGATATAATAGGAATTCTAGGCATTAAAGTTGAAAATAGGAATTTGGTAATTATCCTAGTATACAAGCCACCATCAGCAACTGCTGGGGAATTCACAGATCAGCTAAGGAAGATAGATAGCTATCTGGATAGGCTAGAAAAATCTCACACCAAATATTTTACTCCTTGGAGATTTTAATCTCCCTCATGTAAAATGGAAGATGGCTCAACATAATGTTATACCAGAAATATCTCCGGGAAGCACCCTGGCTCAACAGGCACATACCAGGGAACTAATGAGGCTTTGTGAAAAGTACTCTTTAAACCAACAGGTAATTGATCCCACTAGAAATGAAAATACCCTGGATTTGATATTCACAAACAATGAGAAACTGATCAGAGACATAAAAGTTACAAAAACAATATACTCTGATTATAACATCATAGATGTTCAAACGAGTATTAACTCAGGCGTAGGAAACTGCGTCACTAATATGAGAGACGGGATGTTCAGTAAGTTTAATTTTAACAACCATAGAATTGACTGGGAAAAAATAAACCAAGAGCTATCAGACATACCATGGGAATCAGACATGATCACCCTAAATCCCCACCAGTGTCTAGAGAAGCTGAATACAGAAGCATACAAGGTATGTATGAAACACGTACCATTGAGGAAACCCAGAAGAAGATCAGATATAGAGAGAGAGGGTAGGAGATGGTACAGAAGAAGAAAACAGGTTACTGAATTGCTTAAAAACACAAATATGCTACAACAGAGGAAAGATAGATGTAGCTGAGAGATCACTGAATTAGAGCAAAAAATTAGGATGTCATACCTGACAGAAGAAGTACAAAGGGAACAAAGGGCCATACAGGATATTGCAAGAAACCCAAAATATTTCTATTTCTATGCAAAATCCAAGCTAAGAACTACCTGTAGAATTGGACCACTACTGAGAGGAGACTCATATACTGACGATGAACAGGAAATGAGTGAAATCCTAAAAGAACAGTACGAGTCGGTGTTCAGCAACCCACTAAATGACAGAGATTAGATTTTGCCACCGAAGTGGCTAGTTTATTGTGCACCCCATATCCACCCTGTGGACGGTAGCGCAAGAGGATGTGGATACACAAAAGGCCTAGGAACTAGGCCCCAAAGGGTTAACATGAATACATAAGGATTTATATCTACATATCTATAGTTCACTTATCTGTTACAAGCAAATTTAGGAAATTTGCTTAGTATATCTGGTATCTTATTTTCATTAATAAGATATCTTGACATGTCACATAGGTTATTATACTGTCTGTCTCTGTATTCCTCAATAAGTGGACAATTAAACACATAGTGTTCCTTTGTCCCGGATTTTTGAGTATCTGTACCTGGCTTCCCCAGTGAGCATGTTGTTTGAGTCATTATATGAGTTAAGAGCATTCAGTGATGACTTAGAATCAGTAATGATGATAGAGTCAAGCTCAGTGTCATAAGTTAGCTTTAGCGCCATTAGGATTGCAAACAGTTCAGGTTGCAATGTAGACGCCCAGTTGTTAATTCTTATGCCTAGTTCAACAAGTTTATTATCGTTATTAACTAGGGAGGTGGCAACAATAGCAGATGCAGCCCTGCCAGAAGACTCCTGTTTAGATCCATCAATGTATATTACTTGTGATAACTTATTACTACCAGCTAGGCGAGAAATTTCTTCTTGAGCAGTTGCTTTAACAAGTGATTTAAGGAAGGGATTACTAGCAATGAGCTTCTTGGGAGGGACTTGCAGGTATGTGACATTAAATTATGTGACACATCTTCCATGGAGGGGTGAAATGCTCTTGTTGTCTACAGTGATATAGTTCATGCAGGTTATAAAACTTAATGCAATTGCACGTTTTCACAATCCATTTAGATCTGTGTGTATTTACTTCTAGACACTTAGTAAGGCTCAGTAACCCACTGAATGACAGCAAGGTAGAAAATGCAGAAATATTTTTCACTCCAGAAAAGGCCGTGCAGACCAAGTAACTGACATAAGTACAAATTACATAGTTTTCAAAAAAGAAATGGAAAACATGCCCACTCACTCGCACCTGGACGAGATTCATGGAATGCTCTATTTATGAAGAAGTGCCAAGTACCACAAAGTACCCTCAGTATTCTTTGGAGAAAGAGCTTAGATCTAGGTGAAATACTGGAGGTCTTAAAGAGTACAGACAAAGCTCCTTTGCATAAGGGAGGTAGTAGAGCACTAGCTAAAATTTACAGACCAGTAGCCCTAACCTCGCACATCATAAAAATCTTCGAAAGAGTGATGAGATGGCAGATTACAAATTTCATGGACCAGCACAACCAACATAACCCAGGACGATCATGCCTGTCACAGCTACTAAATCATTATGACAGAATTACGGAGGCACTGGAAGATGGCCAAAACGCAGATGTGATTTACACAGATTTTTTAAAGGCGTTTGACAAATGTGATCATGGAGTGATGGCACACAAAATGAAAGCCATGGGCATTACGGGGAAGGTAGGCAGATGGATTTTTGGTTTCCTAACACACAGAACACAAAAAGTAGTAGTGAACAGGGCAAGATCCAGCATCAGCGAGGTCAAAAGCTCAGTGCCCCAAGGCACTGTCCTGGCACCTCTGCTGTTTCTCATCCTCATAGCAGACATAGACAAAAACACCCAGCACACTTCTGTATCATCATTTGCAGATGACACTAAAATAAGCATGAAAGTCACTACGGTAGAGGACAACATGACGTTCAGTGGTGATAAGTTCCAGCTGCTTAGGTATGGAAAGAATGAAGAACTCAAAAGGAAAACTGTATACAAAACTCAAGAGGGCCACCAAATAGAATGTAAGGAACACGTAAAAGACCTGAGAATAACTATGTCAGATGACCTTTCTTTTAAAAACCACAACAAGACAAAGATTACAACAGCCAGGAAGATGACGGGGTGGGTATTGAGAACTTTCAAAACAAGGGAAATAATGCCGATGGTGGCACTCTTCAAAACGCTAGTGCTCCCTCACTTAGAATATTGCTCAGTGCTGACGGCCTTGTTTAGAGCAGGAGAAATATCTGAGCTGGAGCAAATACAGAGATTGTTTACGGCTCACATTGAGCCTGTAAAGCACCTAAACTACTGGGAATACCTGCAAGTCTTGAACCTGTATTCATTGGAGTGGAGGAGAGAGAGGTACATGATAATATACACCTGGAAAATACTCGAGGGCCTGGTCCCAAATCTGCACATTGCCATAACAACATACTGGAGTGAGAGATATGGAAGGAAGTGTAAAATAAACCCAGTGAGGAGCAGGGGTGCGGTGGGGACAATAAGGGAACACTGTATCAACATCCGTGGTCCCAAACTATTCAACATCTTACTAGAAGGTATCAGAAACATGGCTGGAATAAGTGTAGAAGCCTTCAAGAGGAAATTGGACAAGTATCTTCACTAGGTGCCAGATCAACCAGGCTGTGATGGATATGTGGGGCAGCGGGCCTGGTTGACCAGGCAAGCAACAGATAAACTCTCGAAACTCTTCAAAGGTATATCAGAGGTAAGGTATTATCATTGTTATATTCACAGAAAAATGCATTAAATATCTGAGGGTCATACATTGTTACAGGATGGAGAGGAGTGGACGACTGAAAAATTGTATGAAGGATAAGCTCATATACTAACTAGGAAGGTCAAAGTTAGTGTAACAAATCAGTCTTGGTCAAGAAATCTCAAAGAACATCAACATTAAAGGTGAAGCACAATGAAAAGAGGACAGCCAAGATGTGGGTATCAGAACACTGAAGGAGAGGATGTAGAGAGAGCAACCAAAATGTGGGTATCAGGACTTACGAAATCGTAGTGACATGATTGCTAACAAACCATACCACAGGTGGGGCTTGAACCTGCAGTCAGAGTGTTGAGAAAATGGTTCAGGCATGAAAACCCTCCCATTTAGGGTTTTATATGGCCTGAAGAGAGCCAGAATCAAGAGCAAGATATTTAAGGTATGAAAAACTACTTCCATGTCTCAATTATGAGAAAATTGTATTGTGAATCATGTGATGGGTCACCTGCTACAAAAAAACATTCACACTTTTCTATGGCTAACTGGTCATATAACTATCTTTAATTAAATGCTTATCAGCAAGCAATAAACCAAGGAATTTAAAGTATGATAAAATAGTACTTCATTGTTTTCTAATATAAACAATAAAATTGTATTGAAACATGATGGTGCCGTGAATGTAAACTTATTTTTCCAATACATTACATGTATTTCCTAGCTCAGAATTACACAAAACATCAATTTCATGAATGGAACTGCCGCATTATGTGAGGCGAGTCTATATTACATTCATGGGGAGGACTAAAACTGTAGTGGTTATACAGTACCTGGGGAATGGGAGATATTCTCATTGAATTGAGAGAAAAGGCTGCTCCAATTCCTTACATTAAGATCCCTTCATTAGCATTAAGGCACCTCCCCTGAAGGGGGGGATTCTGGATAAGCACATGTATACATTTATTCCCATGAATTTGGAGATGTGACTGAAGCTAATGGATGGGTTAATATTTGCTGTTGCTAACTGCATTATAACATTTCAGGAACACATGAAGATGCAATGTATGAGTTAATATTTGCTGTTACTAACTGCATTATAACATTTCAGGAACACATGAAGATGCAATGTATGGAACAAAACTGGAAACCATTCGTAAGATTCATGGTGAAGGTCGTATGGCAATCTTAGATGTGGAACCACAAGCACTCAAGATCCTACGCACAGCTGAATTTGCACCCTATGTTGTATTCATCGCTGCTCCTTCTCTTCAAAACATGACTGATGTAAGTATAAAATTAAGAACAGGCAAAAGAAAAATATTTATCAGGAACTCAACTTAGAATATAGCTAAAAAAAATAACTGGTACAGTATTTTGGATGGAGATTTTTCATTATTAAGTTACAGTATATGTTGGAAAAATTAGAAGGACTTAAAAAAATAAAGTGAAGAAAGGGACAATACTGGTGACTTATAAAAACTGTACAAGTAACAGTATATTACCTGGGTAGTCAAGAATAGTGTGTAAAGTGCAGAATGAGGGTGGATGATCACCTGCTAGTAATAATACTGTACCAGTACTGACTTCTTGTCTCATTAGAAATAAATGGATGTATTAGATAATGATAAACAAATGAGCAGTGAAGAAAGAGAGACAGTAGACTGATGTCAAAGTTAGGCGATACAAATTATAAAACACAGCATATCTGTGATCAGTTTCAAGGGGATTTCTACCATTGCACTCTGGTGTCAAGCTTCCTTTTTGATTGCTTGTTCATTCAAGTTTTTGCTGTTAGTGGACTGTTAGCCCACATAGCTATCACAGCCTGGTTGATCTAGCACTTATTGAAGGCAGCTTTCCACTTTTCTCTTGAAGATTTATGCATTTTTTTGGGGGGGTGGGGGGGACAGTGTTTTTAATAGCTGCTGGTAGTAGGCTGATGAGTCACGGGCCACAGATGTTAAAATGTTCTTTTAATGTGTCCTTAGCATCCCTGTTTTTCAATAGGATTATTTTAAATTTCCTCCCATACTGTACTATGTTTTCATGGTAGAGTGTAGATTTGGGACCTGGTCCTCCAGTATCTTCCAGGATAAAGAACATGTTAAAAATAATGAAGAAAAGAATCTTAATTGTGTACTGGCTAGGATATTCACCTTGCAGGCAAGGTATTTGGGTTTGAATCCTACATTTATGAAACAAATTGACACTGATAAGTTTCTTCTTGAGCAACTGAGCTTCCTGGCTGCAACATCTACAGATAGGATACCAAACTTTATAAAAATAGAAGGAAAGACACTCTGTTTCTACTCTTATACCTTTCCAGTAATTATGGTAGGTCATTATGTAAGAGTGCCTAAGATCATTAGTCTGCAGAGTGGGACCTGTTAACTGGTCACACTGCATACCCAAAACCACTAAGAAGTGAATAAAGATACTGAAATGTATCCGGCACAGACTCAACATTGCAGGCACATATTGACTTTGGCACCATGTAGCTGGATGCAGAGTGCCTAAGGGACAGGCACTCATCATGAATAACTGAGAGGGCTCAGACAACCCTGTCAATTTATAATTGTTCACTAGAAGTGAATAATTATAAACAGTAAAATAAGCTCTTTGATGAGGCCTTAATTATGTGTTGTAGATAAACACAGACAAATACTTTTTTTTGGAGATACTCGAGAGAATTGTGGTTCTTATTTCAAGTACAAAATTGTAGTATAATAGTTCAGGATATGGTGCTACTTTATACATTACTTCACATAATCTAACATCTCATCTACTCACATGGGTACTGGGCTAACTCTCTTAGATCACTTGAGAGTATTCAAGATAAGCACAAAATCTTAAGAAGCAGAGACTAACATATTAAAAATTATTAGTGTGCATTTATGTAAGTGATAAATAAATAATGGATATTCAGTACTGTGAGATTGCCACAGTACATGTTCAACACATTTAAAGCAAGAAATTTGTAGCTCTAACCTAGCCTAACTCCCTAATGCCAATGTAGCCAACATGCCTCAGGGCAACATAGAATGGCTTGACCTATCAAAGTGTGTGAGTCCCTTGGGCTCTCTTTCTTTATACTCCCCCTAACTGCTGACATGAGGTGCACATACATATCTCCAAGGTAAGTTCTTAAAATGTTTAATTCTTTGGTCAGATTAACAAGAAGTACGAGGCTAGACTTAGATGAATGAAAATGAAAATGTTTATTTCCTTGTAAAGCTTAGGATATACCTGAATCACAATGAAAATGGTTAGTCAAGGATTTGTGGCATATTGCTAGCTTGAAATATCTCCAGGTGAGATCATTACCATAAGACCTCCTGGGATGCAGAAGTCTTACCAAGGCTTAATATCACTAACAGTATGATAAAAACCACATCTTACAAAACTAATATTACAAAATACATATACATATATTATTGTAATAATGGATAGTGGAAGACCTTTCTGCTTTCCATCATACAGTTAGCAACCATTGTGACAGGGTCACTACTCAGCCTAGGGATTATTGATGAATAAGACATACATGCAACACCTGGGTATCTATATTTACTAAGACGCTTTGAAAAGCAGTGGCTTTTTCAATCCAGTACGGAGATTATGAACTCGAAACAGTGGAGGAAGAGGTGGTCAGTCCCTCAGCCTTGATAGGTGTTTGCTCCCTTAGCCTTGATAAAACTAAAGTATATGCATAAGGATGAAAACATGTATTGGAGTAAGATGAGTGGTATAGTAGGACTCCCTAGTGGAGGAAGGTCATGTCCAAGAGTTGGGTCACAGTTTAGCAGTATAGTTGTAGGAAACATCTTGTTACCAAGATACCATGCTACACTTCCATACCAAGATTCAATGGTGCAAAATGACAGATTCATCTTGCTACTTCAACTTACATTTAGGTCATACTGTATATGCATGTTTGTGTATATACACCCAGGTATTCCATCTCAGTTTTCTTTTATTTTCTTAATAGTTCTGGTTATTACATTATTTCCTATCATCTCTATGAGAAGTAGAGAAGAATCCTTTCTCCATAAGCTGTGTGTGTCATAAGAGGCAACTACAATACTGGGAGCAAGATGCTAGTAACCCCTTCTCCTGTATAAATTACAAAATGTAAAAGGAGGAATATTTTAAAGTTGAGATGTTTGAATGGAGAATGAGGAGTGTAGAGGAGAGAGAGAGATTTTGGGAGATGTTAAGTGAATGTATAGGAACCTTTGAACCAAGTGAGAGAGTAATTGTGGTAGGGGACCTAAATGCTAAAGTAGGAGAAACATTTAGAGAGGGTGTGGTAGGTAAGTTTGGGGTGCCAGGTGTAAATGATAATGGGAGCCCTTTGATTGAACTTTGTATAGAAATAGGTTTAGTTATAGGTAATACATATTTTAAGAAAAAGAAGGTTAAATAAGTATACAAGATATGATGTAGGATGTAATGACAGTTTGTTGGACTATGTATTGGTAGATAAAAGACAGTTGAGTAGACTTCAGGATGTACATGTTTATAAAGGGGCCACAGATATATCAGATCACTTTCTAGTTGTAGCTACAGTGAGAGCAAAAGGTAGATGGGATACAAGGAAAATAGAAGCAGCAAGTAAGAGAGAAGTGAAGGTGTATAAACTAAAAGAGAAGGCAGTTAGGGTAAGATATAAATAACTATTGGAGGATAGATGGGCTAGTGAGAGTATAGGCAATGGGGTCGAAGATGTATGGGGTAGGTTTAAGAATGTAGTGTTAGAGTGTTCAGCAGAAGTTTGTGGTTACAGAAAAGTGGGTGTGGGAGGGAAGAAGAGTGATTGGTGGAATGATGATGTAAAGAGAGTAGTAAGGGAGAAAAGAGAGCAAACGAGAGAGTGGGTGAGATGTTATCAACAAATTTTGTTGAAAATAAGAAAAAGTTTTGGAGTGAGATTGGTAAGTTGAGGAAACCTAGGGAACAAATGGATTTGACAATTAAAAATAGGAGAGGAGAGTTATTAAATGGAGAGTTAGAGGTATCGAGAAGATGGAGGGAATATTTTGAGGAATTGTTAAATGTTGATGAAGATAGGGAAGCTGTGATTTCGTGTATAGTGCAAGGAGGAATAACATCTTCTAGAAGTGAGGAAGAGCCAGTTGTGAGTGTGGGGGAAGTTCGTGAGGCAGTGGGTAGAATGAAAGGGGGTAAGGCAGCTGGGATTGATAGGATAAAGATAGAAATGTTGAAAGCAGGTGGGGATACAGTTTTGGAGTGGTTGGTGCTATTATTTAATAAATGTATGGAAAAGGGTAAGGTACCTAGGGACTGGCAGAGAGCATGCATAGTTCCTTTGTATAAAGGCAAAGGGGACAAAAGAGAGTGAAAAATTATAGGGGAATGAGTCTGTTGAGTATACCTGGTAAAGTGTATGGTAGAGTTATTATTGAAAGAATTAAGAGTAAGACGGAGAATAGGATAGCAGATGAACAAGGAGGCTTTAGGAAAGGTAGGGGGTGTGTAGACCAAGTGTTTACAGTGAAACATATAAGTGAACAGTATTTAGATGAGGGTAAAGAGGTTTTTGTAGGAGTTATGAATTTGGAAAAGACAGGATGGATAGGGGAGCAATGTGGCAGATGTTGCAGGTGTATGGTATAGGAGGCAGGTTACTGAAAGCAGTGAAGAGTTTTATGAGAATAGTGAGGCTCAGGTTTAGTATGTAAGAGAGAGGGAGATGATTTCCCAGTAAAAGTAGGCCTTAGACAAGGATGTGTGATGTCACCATGGTTGTTCAATATATTTATAGATGGGGTTGTAAAAGAAGTGAATGTGAGGGTCTTGGCAAGAGGTGTGGAGTTAAAAGATAAAGAATCAAACACAAAGTGGGAGTTGTCACAGTTGCTCTTTGCTGATAACACTGTGCTCTTGGGAGATTCTGAAGAGAAGTTGCAGAGGTTGGTGGATGAATTTGGTAGGGTATGTAAAGGAAGAAAATTAAAAGTGAATACAGGAAAGAGTAAGGTGATGAGGATAACAAAAAGATTAGGTGGCAGAAGATTTGGTATCAGATTGGAGGGAGAGAGTATGGAGGAGGTGAATGTATTCAGACATTTAGGAGTGGACGTGTCAGCAGATGGATCTATGAAGGATGAGGTGAATCATAGAATTGATAAGGGAAAAGGGTGAGTGGTGCACTTAGGAGTCTCTGGAGACAATGAACTTTGTCCGTGGAAGCAAAGAGGGGAATATGTGAGAGTATAGTTGTACCAACACTCTTGTATGGGTGTGAAGCATGGGTGATGAATGTTGCAGCGAGGAGGAGGCTGGAGGCAGTGGAAATGTCATGTCTGAGGTCAATGTGTGGTGTGAATATAATGCAGAGAATTCGTAGTTTGGAAATTAGGAGGTGTGGGATTACCAAAACTATTATCCAGAGGGCTGAGGTGGTTTGGACATGTAGAAAGAATGGAACAAGACAGAATGACTTCAAGAGTGTATAAATCTGTAGTGGAGGGAAGGCAGGGTAGGGGTCAGCCTAGGAAGGGTTGGAGGGAGGGGTTAAAGGAGGTTTTGTGTGCATAGGCTTGGACTTCTAGCAAGCATGCATGAGCGTATTTGATAGGAGTGAATGGAGACAAATGGTTTTTAATACTTGACGTGCTGTTGGAGTGTGAGCAAAGTAGTATTTATGAAGAGATTCAGGGAAACTGGCTGGCTGGACTTGAGTCCTGGAGATGGGAAGTACAGTGTCTGCACTCTGAAGGAGGGGTGTTAATGTTGCAGTTTTATAACTGTAGTGTAAAGCACCCCTCTGGCAAGACAGTGATGGAGTGAATGATGATGAAAGTTTTTCTTTTTCAGGCCACCCTGCCTTGGTGGGAATCGGCCGATGTGTTAATATAATATAGTATAATATGTTTGAATGTGCATGGATGTAGCACAAATAATAAGAGAAGAGTTGAATGTGAATGTTATGAATGAAAAGAAGCTGGATGTCCTGGCTTTAAGCAAAACAGCTTTACGGGCTAGGAGATTTCAATAGGAAAAAATAAATGGGGTTAGATCAGGTGTATGTGAGAGAGACCTAAGGAAGGAGTGGTAATACTGTTGAATGATCAGTTATGGAAGGAAAAGAGGCAAAATAAATGTATAAATTCAAGGATTATGTGAATTAAAATAAGGGTGCTTATAAAAAGTGGGTTATAATAAGTGTTTACACACCTGGAAGAGAGAGGAGTGTAGAGGAGAAAGAAGGATTTTGGAAGATGTTAAGTGATTGTTTGGGGAGTTTTGAACCAAGTGAGACAGTAATTGTTGTGAGGGATCTAAATGCTACAGTGGGAAAAACTGTTGTAAAGGGCATGGTAGGTAAATGTGGGATGCAAGGGCTAAATGATAATGGGGGCCTTTAATTATATAGAAAGAAGTTTGGTAATAGGTAATATGTACTTAAGAAAAAGAAGATAAAAAGTATATGAGATATGATATAGGATGTAATGACAGCAGTTTGTTTGACTTTATATTAATTGATAAAAGGTTGATGGGTAGTCTTCCGAATGTATATGGCTTTAGTGGGACAGCAGATATATAAGAGCATTATTTAGTTGTAGCTACAGTGAGAGTAAGAAGTAGATGGGGTACAAGGAAAATGTCATCAGTAAGAGAGGAGTTTATAAATTAGAGGAGGAGGAAGTTAAGGTAAGATATAAGCAACTGTTGGAAAAAAGATGGGCTAGTGAGAGTATAGGTAATGAGGATGAGGTTGAAGAGGTATGGTATAATTTTAAGAACGCAATGTTAGAATGTGCATCTGAAGTTTATGGATATAGGACAGTGGGTGCAGGAGGAAAAAGGGATGATTGGTTAAATGATGCCATACAAGAGTGGTAAGGGAGAAAAAACTAGTACTGTATATGAGAGGTTTTTACAAATCAGAAATTATACAAGGTGTAGCACATGGAAAGTAAAATGAGAGGTTAAGAGAATGGTGAGAGTAAAAGGAGAACAAATGAGAGTAGGTGAGGTTTTGTCAACAAACTTTTTTGGAAGTAAGAAAAGTTTTGGAGACTATTAAATTGAGAAAGCTTAGGGAATAAATGAATTTAACAGTTAAAAACAAGAGGGAAGTTATTCAATGAGTAGGTGGAGTTAATGGGAAGATGGAGAGAATATTTTGAGGAACTGTTAAATGTTAATGAAGAGAGGGAGGCAATGATTTTGTGCATTGTACAGGAAGGTATAACATCTTTTAGGAGTGACAAAAAGCCAGATGCGAGTGTGGGGGAGGTGCACGAGGTTATTAGTGAATGAGAGTAAAGCAGCTGGGTTTGATGGGGTTGACAGAATTGTTAAAAGCAGGTGGGGACACAGTTTTGGAATGGTTGGTGCATTTGTTCAATAAATGTATAAAAAGGGGAACAGGTACCTAGGGACTGGTAGAGCATGTGCATAGTTCCTTTGTATAAAGGCAAAGGGGATAAAAGAGAGTGGAAGAATTATAGGGGAATAACTCTGTTGAGTATACCAGGTAAATTTATTAAGAGAATTAAGGGTACGACAGAAAGCAGGATTGCAGGTGAACAAGGAGGTACACAATACACAAATAACCCGCACATAGAAGAGAGGAGCTTACGATAACGTTTCGGTTTGACTTGTACCATTTACAAAGTCACACTGACAAAAAAGAGAGGAGGAGGAGGGAGTATATGTGTATATAGGCCGGCAGACAGGGACAGGACAAGAGAGGTAGTATTGGAGGTAGTAGTAGTAGTGGAGTCAGTCAAATACTAAGAAAGAGGAGCACTGTAAGGGAGCTAGGAGCCCACAGAGGGTAGGAGCAAGAAAGTTTTAGGAAGGGTAATGAAAGTGAAGCATATAAGTGAACAATATTTAGATAAAAATAAGGAAGTTTTTGTTGCATTTATGAATTTAGAAAAGGCATATGATAAGGTGGACAGGGAGTAATGTAGCAGATGTTATAAGTGTATGAAATAGATGGTAGGTTGCTTAAAGTACTTAAGAGTTTTAGAGGGTAAAGTGGCTCAGGTTAGGGTATATTGGATAAAGGGAGATTATTTTCCAGTAAAAGTAGGCCTTAGGCCTTAGACAGGGATGCATGATGTCACCATGGTTGTTTAACATATTTATAGATGAGATTGTGATATAAGTGAAAGCTAGGGTGGCAGGGGAGAGGTGTGAGATTGCAAGATAAAGACTGATACAGTGTGAAAGCTGTCACAGTTGATTTTTGCTTATGACACTGTGCTCTTGGAAGATTCTGGAGAGAAGTTGCAAAAGTTGGCTGACTAATTTGGGAGGGAATGTAAAAGAAGGAAAGTAAAAGTGAACATTGGAAAGAGGAAGGTGATGAGAGTAACAACAAATTTAGGTAATGAAAGACTTGATATCAGATTAGAGGGAGGGAGTATGGGTGATGAATTAGACCATTGTGCAACGCTAGGTATCTTAAGTGTGGAAACATTTCACCAACCAGAGACTTTTTCAGTCCAGTACAAAGAAGAATGTTTGAAGATCAGAAGGAGCTCGAGGTAATCGGTTCCTCAGCCTGGAGTCAGTGTGTTCAGTCCATCAGTCTTGATAAGAGTGCAGTGTATAAGCTCTTCTGCACACGTGCTGTACTATTATCAAGACTGATGGACTGATCGCAAAGATTCCAAGATGAGGGACTGATTACCTGAAACTCCTTCTGATCTTCAACCATCCTTCTCCGTAATGGACTGAGGATGCCATTGGTTGGCAAAACATTTTTATTTTAAAGATACAAGAGTGTTGCATAAGTGTCTAATTCATCAACCCATAAGTTCTATGAACCATTTATCTACAGGGAGATATTTGGAGTGGACTTGTCAGCAGATATGTTTATGAAAGATGATGTGAACCATAAAACTGTGACAAGAAAAAGGTAGATGGTGCACTGAGGCATCTGTGTAGACAAAGAACATTATCCATGGAGGCAAAAAGGGGAATGTATCAGAGAATAGTGGTACCAACACTCTTATATAGGTGTGAAGCATGGGTTGTGAATGTTGCAACAAGGAGGAAGCCAGAAACAGTGGAGATGTAGTGTCTGAGGGCAATGTGTGGTGTGAATATCATATAGAGAATTCATAGTTTGGAGACTAGAAGGGGGTGCACGATTATTAAAAACATGACCCAGAGAGCTGAGGAGGGGTTGTTGAGATGATTTGGACATTTGGAGGAATGGAGCAAAATAGTAATGTTTGGAGGGTGTATAAATCAGCGGTAGAGGGAAGACAGGGTAGGGGTCATCCTAGGAATGGTTGGAGAGAGGAAGTAAAGGAGGTTTTGTATGGCAAGGGGCTTGGACATTCAACAGGCATGTGTGAGCAGAATAGTATAATAATATCTTTATTGCTACAAGTACATGTACAAGGTATACAGGCCTAGCTGAGTGACATACTACAGTACAATATAGAAAGCCACATGTTATGTTTAGCATTTTGGGCAAATAAGGTCATTTTGTCCCAGAATGTGACCCACACCAGTCGACTAACACCCAGGTACCCATTTTACTGATGGGTGAACATAGACAACCAGTGTAAGGAAACATGCCCAATGTTTCAACCTTTGCTGGAATCAAACCCAGACCCTCACTGTGTGAAGCGAGAGCTTTGCTACCAGGCCTCGGGCCACCATGTGGCCCGTGGCATGGAGACAAGTGATTTTTATGACTTGACGTGCTGTTAGAGTGTGAGCAAGGTAACATTTCTGGAGATTAGCCAGGCTTAAGTCATGGAGGTGGGAAGTACAGTGCCTGCACTGTGAAGGAGGGGTGGGGATACTGCAGTTTGGGGGGCATCTTAACTGTAATGTCAGCATGCCTCTGGCAAGATGGTGATGGGGTGAGTGTGGTGAAAGTGTTTGTCTTTTTTTGGGGGGAGGGGGTCACCGTACCTTGGTGGGAGACAGCTAATGTGGTATAAAAAGTCTTCGTGAATCAAAATCCTCAGGTGTTTGCACATGTGACTTATTAAGTGGTTGTACTGTATACCATAAGGTTAATGATGCTTGTTTGACACAGCAGCACCATGGAATCTTGATACAAAGTATATTTCCTACAACTATATTGCTAACCTCTGGCCCAACTCATGGGCATGGCCTACTTCCAATAGTTGGGCCTCCCCCATCTATGGTGATGTCTTCAAATGCTGCACCTCTCCTCTGGCTCTATTGTACACCCCCAGACATTTGCTCTAGTTCAATGAAGGCTAAGGGACTGAATGTCTATAAAAATTCAGGACCTGATTACCTTTTCTTCCACTGTCTCTAGTTTATAATCTCTGTATTGAACTGAAAAATCCACTAATAAGTGGAACATCATTATGGAGATACCCAGGTGTTGCACATGTGTCTAATTCACTAAATTGTTGGTTTTATATACCACTTAAGTAATGATCTAAAAGATTATTATTTGGTGAACAGTCTGCTGTGTACACTGAGATGGTCTGAGGAAGCTGTCTCTTCACACCAGGCTATGAAGTTAATAAAATATATCATAATTATTATCATAAGCAAGGGGGAAGCACTAAACCCATAGGATTATACAAGCCTGTGGGGGGATGTGGAAGGTATTCAGGCTTAATTCAGGGAATTGGAGCACAGATCCAATTCCTATATCAAGAGCCCCTCACCAACATCAAAGAACCTTCCTTGAGGGGAAAATATATCTTAAGCAGCTACAGATGGGCAGAATAATTTTATAGGGATTTCTGATATGTGAATGTTGTCATCAGTATTAATTATACTGCATTCTAAAACTTTCTTATGTGAGTCAAATATACAAACTGTATTACATGCGTATAATTTTTTTCGTTTATTTTGCTGGACACCATTGCTGTTTTCTTTGCAATATTAAATGATAAATTGCTTATTTAAGTTAAGGGAGTAATCTAATAAAATGTTTTATTTTCTAGTATGATGGAAGCTTAGAACGACTGGCAAAGGAATCGGATATGCTCAAGCAATTATATGGCCATTTCTTCGACTTGACCATAGTGAATAATGACATCGAAGAAACAATTCGACAACTGGAAAAATCTATCGAAACTATGAATATGACACCGCAGTGGGTGCCTGTGTCATGGGTTTACTGACAGACCGCCCCTCCCCGAGACAGTCCCTCTGACTGCTATTGCTGTGGAACATCAAGGAGCAAAGAGGCTAACAGACGAGCCCATCAACACCATAGAAGGTGATCCAGTGGAGCATAGAACCACACAACCATGACCAGAGTGCCACAATCAAAGTCTCGCAAAATGAAATGCCTCATTTTACAATAAGATGTAAACAAACTGCCGGTATATAAAAAAAAATAGCAAAACGAGACAATACATTACAGCCATACACTGCACATACATGCTTGTCACTACGAATGTCTTGTTAGACAAGTGATGAAGGAAAGGAAGTGGAAACAAGTCTTGAGAGTGCTGTTATAACTAGCATAGAAGTTTTAGCAACTTGCTCAAAATGGGAACCTTTTCTAATGCATATATTTGGCCTGAAATCCTTGTATGAATTAAGGTGCAATAGTGGCTCGTGTCTGTTTTTCCTCTTTGTTTTTCTCACTTCAAGTTGATTCACAATAGTTTATGGTTCAGTTCACATTCAAAGATATAACCTGGAAACATTCTTGAAAATTCCTGCTTTATATTATACCACACATTGCATCTGTAGAAGAAAGTGAAAATGTATATTAATACCATTTATATGAAGTAGGAATTAGTGTTCATATCTTTTACTTTAATTTGCTAAAAAACAATATTATGATAATCATATTTGAAAACTGCCTATTCATATATATAAATACATTATAATACTTGTATACAGTATACATATATATACATACATACATACATTTGGCAGAATTGCCAAATGAGTAAAATTTAGTTTTCCTGGGTATTTAAACTTATGGCTTAAGATTTATTTCTGAAAATAAAAATGGTATATATGTCAACTCAGAACAAGAACTAACTCATTAGGGAATCAACCCTAATAAATATCTCTGTTACCTGATCTAAGTTAAGGGTGATGCACAGTTGTTGAGGCTATTTCATCAATATACCAACTCCTCTGAGAATTGAAAACCTAGGTTAATTATTATTTTTTGTACTTTGACTACCAGTAGCATTCAGAAATTTTGTTGCAAGAGAAACAGAAAATTAGATGAATTCAGCCTTGATTTGAATCACAATGGATTTCTTCAATGGATCATTAGATCATTAAAAAATACAAATGTCAGTTTGAGAGCTAAACTAAGTTATGCCCAGAATGCTGCACATCGTATACCCTTTCAGAGTACAGTGGACCCCCGGTTAACGATATTTTTTCACTCCAGAAGTATGTTCAGGTGCCAGTAGTGACCGAATTTGTTCCCATAAGGAATATTGTGAAGTAGATTAGTCCATTTCAGACCCCCAAACATACACGTACAAACGCACTTACATAAATACACTTACATAATTGGTCGCATTCGAAGGTGATCGTTATGCGGGGGTCCACTGTACTGTGTTTTGCATGTACAGTAATTTTGAAACAAGCCATTTTAATAAATTGTAATGCATATTAATGAAGTTTATATGATAGCAATTGACAAAACAAAAACAAGTGTCTGTATTGAAAATCACGTGGCAATATATTTTGCATCTAGTACTTGATATTTCTTGCAGTGAACTGTGATGATATCCGGCAGTGAAGATCACAGTGATCAGTGGTGTTTATGTGAAGATGACTACAGTGTTCTTCAACACTGTGTGTTGTGCAGTGTATGGTCCAGAGTGTGGTGCAATGTGTGGTGCAATGTGTGGTGCAGTGTGTGGTGCAGTGTGTGGTGCAATGTATGGTGCAGTGTATGGTGTAATGTGTGGTGTAATGTGTGGTGTAATGTGTGGTGCACTGTATGGTGCAGTGTGTGGTGCAGTGTGTGGGGCAGTGTATAGTGCAGTGTGCGGTGCAATGTGTTGCAGTGCATGGTGCCATATGTGGTGTAGTGTGTGGGGCAGTGTGGTGCATTGTGTGGTACAGTGTATGGTGCAGTTTGTGGTGCAAAGTGTGGTGCAGTGCATGGTGCAGTGTGTGGTGCAGTGCATGGTGCAGTGTGTGGTGCAGTGTATGGTGCAGTGTGTGGTGCAGTGTCTGGTGTAATATGTGATGCTGTGTGGTGTAATGTGTGGTGCACTGTGTGGTGCAGTGTATGGTGCAGTGTATGGTGCAGTGTGTGAAGTGTCTGGTGCAGTATGGTGCACTGTGTGGTGCAGTGTGTGGTGCAGTGTGTGTTGCTGTGTGGTGCAGTGTATGGTGCAATGTGTGTGCTGCAGTGTACAGTGCAGTGTGTATGGTATAGTGTGTGGTGCAGTGTGCGTGATGCAGTGTGTGTGATGCAGTATGTGGTGCAGTGTGTTGTGCAGTGTGTGATGTAGTATATGGTGCAATGTATGGTGCAGTGTGTGGTGCAGCGTATGGTACTGTATGTTGTAGCATATGGTGCAGTGTGTGCGATGCAGTGTGTGCAGTGTATGGTGCAGTGAATGATGCAGTGTGTGGTGCAGTGTATGATGCAGCATATGGTGCAGCATGTGGTGCAGCATGTGGTGCAGTGTGTGGTGCACTGTGGTACACTGTATGGTGCACTGTGTGGTGCACTGTGTGGTGCAGTGTATGGTGCAGTCTATGGTGCATAGTCCTGTGCAGTGTATGGTGCACTCTGTGGTGCAGTGTGTGGTACAATTTGTGGTACAATGTGTTGCAATGTGTGGTGCAGTGTATGGTGCAGTGTGTGTGGTGCAGTGTATGGTGCAGTGTGTGTGGTGCAGTGTGTGTGGTACAGTGTGTGTGTGGTGCAGTGTGTGTGGTGCAGTGTGAAGTGCAGTGTGTGTGGTGCAGTGTGTGTGGTGCAGTGTGTGTGGTGCAGTGTGTGTGGTGCAGTGTGTGTGGTGCAGTGTGTGGTGCAGTGTGTGTGGTGCAGTGTGTGTGGTGCAGTGTGTGTGGTGCATTGTGTGGTGCAGTGTCTGGTGCAGAGTATGGTGCATTTTGTGGTGCAGTGTAATGCACTGTATGGTGCTGTGTATGGTGCAGTGTGTGCAGTGTATGGTGCAGTGTGAATCGTGCAGTGTGTGGTGCAATGTGTGGTGCAGTGTGTGTGGTGCAGCATGTGGTGCAGTGTGTGGTTCAGGGTATGGTGCAGTGTGTGGTGCAGTGTGTGGTGCAGTTGTCAGCATAGTTGCTGAATCCCCTTACATGTGTTGTATAGATTAACTGAGCATTATAGTACCATCCATGTGCTTTATATAGAAGATCCCTAGGCCTGTGACTGTATGACGTCACGGGATGCAGCATGAGTGAGTGGGTTGCTCTACCTCGCCCTCACTCCACGCTCAGACATACAAGTAGGCAGTAACACGGCAGGCTGGGCCCCCCTTCCTTACCACAGTCTGACAATACATATCGTTACCATCCAACAAGTGTGTTTACCTTCAACCATCATATCTCCTTACGAACCCCCACGACACAGTGTGTGGTGCAGTGTATGGTGCAGTGTGTGTGTAGTGTGGTGCACTGTGTGGTGCAGTGTGTATGGTGCAGTGTTAGTTACCATTGTGTGTGGTGCAGTGTGTGTGGTGCAATGTGTGTGGTGCAATGTGTGTGGTGCAGTGTGTGGTGCAGTGTGTGTGGTGCAATGTGTGTGGTGCAGTGTATTGTGCAGTGTGTGTTGTGTAGTGTGGTGCACTGTGTGGTGCAGTGTTTATGGTGCAGTGTGTTGTTACAATTGTGTGTGGTGCAGTGTGTGTGGTGCAGTGTGTGGTGCAGCGTATGTGGTGCAGTGTGTGTGGTGCAATGTGTGTGGTGCAGTGTGTGTGGTGCAGTGTATGTGGTGCAGTGTATGTGGTGCAGTGTGTGTGGTGCAATGTGTGTGGTGCAGTGTGTGTGGTGCAGTGTGTATAGTGCAGTGTGGGTGCAGTGTGTGTGGTGCAGTGTGTGGTGCAGTGTGGGGTTGGTGGGGATGTGTGTGTGGTGCAGTTGTGTGTGGTTGCAGTGTGTGGTGGTGCAGTGTGTGGTGCAGTGTATGGTGCAGTGTGTGCAGTGGGTGTGTTGTGGTGCAGTGTGTGTGGTGCAGTGTGTGTGGTGCAGTGTGTGTGTGGTGCAGTGTGTGTGGTGCAGTGTGTGTGGTGCAGTGTGTTGTGGTGCAGTGTGTGTGGTGCATGTGGTTGTGTGGTGCAGTGTTGTGTGGTGCAGTGTGTGTGGGTGCAGTGTGTGGTGCAGTGTTATGTGTGCAGTGTGTGCAGTGGTGGTGTGTGGTGCAGTGTGTGTGGTGCAGTGTATGGTGCAGTGTGTGGTGCAGTGTATGGTGCAGTGTGTGGTGCAGTGTGTGTGGTGCAGTGTGTGGGTGCAGTGTGTGCAGTGGAGTGTGTGGTGCAGTGTGTGTGGTGCAGTGTGTGTGGTGCAGTGTGTGTGCAGTGCAGTGTGTGTGGTGCAGTGGTGTGTGCAGTGCAGTGTGTGTGGTGCAGTGTGTGTGGTGCAGTGTGGTGGTACAGTGTGTGTGGTGCAGTGTTGTGTGCAGTGCAGTGTGTGTGGTACAGTGTGTGTGGTGCAGTGTGTGTGGTGCAGTGTGTGTGGTGCAGTGTGTGTGGTGCAGTGTGTGTGGTGCAGTGTGTGTGGTGCAGTGTGTGGTGCAGTGTGTGTGGTGCAGTGTATTGTGTAGTGTGTGGTGCAGTGTATTGTGTAGTGTGTGGTGCAGTGCATGTGGTGCAGTGTGTGGTGCAGTGTGTGTGGTGCAGTGTGTGTGGTGCAGTGTGTGTGGTGCAGTGTGTATGGTGCAGTGTATGGTGCAGTGTATGGTGCAGTGTGTGGTGCAGTGTGTGGTGCAGTGTATGGTGCAGTGTATGGTGCAGTGTGTGGTGCAGTGTGTATGGTGCAGTGTGTGGTGCAGTGTATGGTGCAGTGTGTGTGGTGCAGTGTGTGGTGCAGTGTATGGTGCAGTGTATGGTGCAGTGTGTGGTACCTCCATAGTAATATATTTATTTTGAAATCCTCCTCATAAAGGTATTTACTTCTCTATCATTTTCAATTCCTACCAAACTCTCACAAACTCAACACCACATGTAATAAAAAAACACAGTACAGGTTGACCATCACTAATCTGGCATCATCCAGACCTGTTGGATGCCGGATTAGTGATTTTTCCGGACTACAGAGTCATTAGGTTAGAATACACTTAACCATCGGCGATATTTACGCATTGGCGATTTCACCCATTTTACGCCCTATTTTTAGCCCACTTCATTGTTCCAGTCTACCAAACTCATAGCTTGTTCTCTTGTATTCCTTCTATTCTATCAACTGAGTACAAGAAACCATCCATTTACCTATTGGGTAATTGTAATAGGTAAATTGTAATAGGTAATTGTAATAGGTAAAGTGGTCAGAAATTGGTAATTTGGCCAATTTTATACAAATTTCAGGAGATGCCAATTTCAAAATAGGGTCCAGAATAAACAATGCAATATTCCTTGCACTAAAATAACATTTTCTCTGTTCACTAGTCATGTCTCCAGGCTCCTCATATTATGCTTGGTTTCCATTTTGAATTTTTATTCACATAAAAAATAGAAGATTGACTGTTATGCAGACTACTGCATTATTATAATAATTGTATAAATAATGTCAACCCATTCATGACTGCGTATCAGACTGGCCAGTTGGACATGTATTTGATGGTAATGTCATTTACTCTTGAACATCAGCAAAAATCAAATGTTTCCATTATTTTGAGCTCAATTTCAAGGTACTTTCCATCATGAAACCAATCAAAATCAAATCTATTTCCGTAATATATCTTCCATTCTATCAAACGAGTCCAAAACACGAGAATACAACCAAAAAAATATGAAAATACACCGCAAATTTGCTGTTTTACACCAAAAACATGGTTGGAGTTTTTTTCTGATGCACTGCGTGCAGCAGGATTTTTTTATATATAGTGCACACTTGCCACACAGACCTATTCTCTCATATGTAGGCCCATTTACCAGTCACAGCATATCTGAGTGAGCTGAGCTCATGGTGACTGACAGTGGCTTCAAAGTCACCTCACCTTTTATGGAACCATGGCTAGGGCTAAAAGTGAGCAGGTTATAACAATAAATGGAGAAGGAGAAATTGGAATGACTTATGCAGCAAGTAGCACCACCAAACAGTAGCAGCAGGTTGGTGTGGCGACCCTGGAAATTTGAAATTATGCTAGCTGAAGTTAGTGCCGGATTACTGAAAGAACCGGATAACGGATTGCTGGATTAGTGATGGCCGACCTGTATAAGAATTGTTATTCTTATATATATTAGAAGCATACACTACATACTGTCCATACAGAGATGAATCAA
>NC_069459.1:47500-237500 GCF_026875155.1 Cherax quadricarinatus | reverse complement strand
TATTATAATAATACAGGTAAGGAAACTGCTATTTCCTTCAATATTCTTGCTTAGATTTTCTTGAAATGATTTGCATGTCCAAATATGGCCCTATTCTAATTTATTGATGAATTATACAAATCCACATGTTTACCACAATCTTGTTTCCTGACCAAGCTTGACAAGTTCTGTGGCTTTGTTGGATGCATTACTGTTATTATAAAAAGAACTGAGTAGATCTAGATAATTTTTTCTTGTTACATTTGAATAATGTATAGGAGACAAAACCAGTGTGATGATGGAGTTCTTCTACATTTTAATCTGTCTCAGTGTCGCCTCCACTTGTGTTCTGAAAGGATGCACGGCAGTAAAGTTGTCTATGTCCCTTTGTCCTTCAGTTTGGTGAGAGCTTCACCATTTTCCCTGGAAGAGGCTTTACTGTTCTGGATCTTCCTCTGTGTGCGATGGAGTTTAAGTTAACGCCTCGTCACCTATAGCTTGCTTAAGTCAATTCTCAAAAGTGCAGAATGCCATACGGGTACAAAGGAAAACTAGGTTACATTGTCTTAACATGGGGCACTCATACTGTAATGTAGGGTTTGAATTCAAAATAGCACTCAGTGAGCAGAGGACATTTATTTTTCATCAAGTATGTATGTATGTATGTATGTATATGTATATATATATTTATACACACACACACACACACACACATACACAATTAATATATATATATATATATATATATATATATATATATATATATATATATATATATATATATATATTTTATATATATATATAATATATATTATATATATATATATGCAATACAGTTGCAACCAGGCAATCTAAACAATGAAGAACAAGTCACATGGGGGATGGAAATCTTTAGCTGTAGATCTTTCACACTCATGTGTCATCAGGAGCTATGTAGTGTTGCAAGACAGCAGTAGGAGGGAAAATTATCTGAGGCAAGGCAGAAGGTATCAGTGGCAGCCCTCACTCTATGACATGGGTTGCCACTGATACCTTCTGTCTTGCCTTGGAAAATTTCCCCTCATATTTATTGCTGTCTTGCAATGTTGCATAGCTCCTGATGATCACAAGTGTGTGAAAGTTCAAGAGATAAAGAGAGAGAGACAAACACACACACGCGCACACGCACACGCGCACACACGCGCACGCACACACACACACTCGACCCCTGCAACCACAAATAGGTGAGTACAAATAGGTGAGTACACACACACACACACACACACGCACACACGCACACACACACACACACACACAAACACACACACACACCACACACACACACACACACACACACACACACACAGTAAACCCTCTTTGTAACACAAGTGATATATGTTCCTAAAAATGGGCATTCTGTGGAGATTAGTGATACATGAAGCAAGGAACATAAGGGAAAATGTGAGTTCAATGCAAAGACTGCCAAGTTTGCCAAATAACTTTTTTATGGAATGTTTCACTAGTAATACACTTTACCTTATCTTACATTCCAATTGTCTTGATGATATGGAAGTGTGTGGAGTGGGTTATGTGGCCCAACTGGGTTGTGATGGATGACTGTGGTTCTTGTGTTGATGTGGATGCAATGTTGTCTATGGTTGAAGGTTGTAATGAAGTGCTCAAGTACTGTATTCTGTAATTCATCTCTTGTCTGTTTTACTCAGCAATATTGAACACATTGACTTATTACAATCTGGACTATTTATTGCACCATATTACAATCTAGACTATTTAGTGCACCATAATACAATCTAAACTATTTATTGCACAACTCTTTCCTTTTGTCTCTTAAGTTTAACAACAGTTGATTCTCTCAGGCCAAGTGTGAGCGGTCAGTATTGTACACATGCACCACCTTGAAGCTTGTCTAAAATTTCCATTTTTCTTCGGTTCTGCCAGAGAATCACAAATCTTCTTGGCACTTTCAACATGAATAGCATTCCTTTTGGTTGTCATGATTAATATTCAGAGATGAATGGGGTGGCGAAAAGTTCCAAAACTGTTTCATAAACACAAAGTAAGGCAAATGTAGGCAGCTGGAGATGATAGGAGCTGTGCCTTAGCACAGATTACCAAGATTTTGGCCATAACTTGATTCTTCCAAGCTTACACTTTGTATTTTCACATTTTTTTCAATTGTGTTTAGACAAATTCATACATTGCAGTGTTCCTTTATAAGAGGGTTTACTGTGTGTGCACGCATGTGCACGTGTGTGTGTGTGTGTGTGTGTGTGTGTGTGTGTAGGGGGGGCTTGCATGCCTATATGTACTTGCCTATATGATGTTGTAGGGGTCGAGTCACAGCTCTTGGCTGTGTGTGTATTTTATATAATATATATATATATATATATATATATATATATATATATATAATATATATATATATATATATATATATATATATATATACATATATATACACACACACACACACACACACACATGAAAATTCTTCACCATTGAAGTGTATTCTATAGTTTTCTTGAACTCACTGAGTTTGTTTTGAAATAAAAACCCATACCCTGCTACTTTGGTAACTTGGATTAGAATTCTGAAACACCCCCCTAAGATACACGTTTTGTATATCCACATATAATCTGGCTATGAATCCCAGATATACTGCAGCCAAATACACTTCTGTTATTAAATTTACTAGGAGTATAACTTGGTTGATGATACATTGCAAATCTTTAGGTCTTGTAGTAGAATTCAGTCTAAGAAATGCAGGCAAACTCTCGAACAAAATCATAACTACCATCTATTTGGTAAGTTTCTTAGAAATGTAGATAACATTGCAGGACAATATTCAAAGGACTATATTGTGATATGCCTAGAATTCAAAAAAACAAATACTAGAAATGATTTTGTAATCAACCAATTGCTGGACAATTTAGGTAAGCTTAGAAAATGAATTCTCCATCAGCCAAATGATCGGTCAGATTGATTTTAATAGCCTATTCACCTTCAAATTGAGGTTAGATTAATTGTCAACTATTAAATTGGTTGGTGTATGGGATGCCATAGGTCAAATGATCAGTTATCCAGCTGACAGAGCTTTCACTTTCCAATCTTGCTGTGTACCTACACCAGTCTTTCAAGAAATATAAGCACAAAATTTGATTATTCTAATACTTTGTGCCAAAAATACCACTTCAGCTAATAAGGCTCACACTAATAGCACAACAGAACGGAATGTACTTTCATACATAAATACAATCATAAGTTTAAGAAACTTTGGACTCCTTTTATAAAGTGGTCTTATTTCTAAAATCTTGTTATAGTGCAGGGTATTTGCTGTGGTGTACCAAAAGAAACAGATACAAACTTTTGCTTCCCTGACGCATTTGTGGCATAACAAGTGATGCTGAACCATAATGAATACAGTACCTATCTTGGTTAGTGTCACTACTTATGGCACTGGTCTCTGCTTCCCTAGTTACAGGATGGCTAATCACTTTAAGTACGGGCAACAGAGAAGAGGCTATTTGGTCCTGTAGTGACACTCTTGGTCATCTGCCTGCCCTGCCTTATGCTAACAACTTTCTGAAATACAGTAGTATACCCTACTTTAAAATGTCCAAGCAAATTAAGACAAAATTAGAGTTCTTGAATATTTTTTGTAACCCATCCAACTATAAACTCTGTCTTATTTTGCAGGAATGAATTTAATTTAGTATGGCATAATTGAAGTAAAACAATGTTTTTAATTTCTATTAGTGTCACTGCCAAAAGTATAAAGCCAGCATTAAGATATAATGAAAGCATCCATGCAAAAGGCAGGGCAACTAGAACACTGATTTGTTTTTCTGTAAGGAAGGCAACATTGATAAGGAGGCAGTTAACTATACGATAAAAAGCATTGAATTTACTTTTGTTCTTAATATTTTTATGGCTTAATGTTGTAGATATTACTGAGAATTATAGTGATTCAATATTGACTACTATTTGTAAAGCACACAATTTGCTATAGATCCAGTAACAAATTTTCCAAGTTTGTGCTCAAAATGGTCATTGGGGATTGTCTCAGTTCAAGTAATAGTTTCTGTAACTTGAAGCTGGTAGAAGGCTTTCTTGATGCTTGGGTGGTGAAGAACTTGAATGATCCCTCATGGCAGCTTCTGGTACTGCACATATCAGACCATAGTGGAAAGTGTGACATTATTTTAGTTATTAACTCTGTACCAAAAATACATAACCTAGAGAGATAACAAAATTAGGTTTAGCATTTTTGGACACAGAAAAATTACCATTTAATGCTTTATTTTTTTTTTCCTATGTTTTGTCTCCATGGTAAAGTGACTAGCTTTGTGAAGGATATTGATGAATTTCTTAAAATCTAAATAACTGAATGTGATACATTTGGTAATTTTAGCCCATTAACAGAACTTTGATAATGTTCTTTTTCCAGTTTATATTTTAGTGAAACTGAGCCTTGTTGAAGTATCACCCAAGGCTGAAAATAGCTGAACCTATCACATTTTGCAACTTAAAAAAATACCAAAGTTTTAGAGTAAGGTTTACTTCCACTTACAGCCCCAACTAGAAGCTGCCCTCCAATCTGACCTTCCCTCCAACCTAACCCCAGCCCTCAAAAAAATCTGCTACCTCCCCGAGCTCACATGGTCGCTCGTTATCTCCGGCATGCTGTGCTTGCTCTTCTCCTAAGTCTCCCAGTCACTCTACTTGTGTTACCAAGATCCTGAATTGAAGTTGAACATCCTGCTATGTTGAAAATTAAATAATAAAGATTTGACCTTATGGTGGCTTCTGTTAGCAACCTTGGCTTGAAAAAATTTTAAAGACTGAAGAGTTTCAGAAACCAAATTACAGTGACACATTGTTTGGGAGTATGTGAGAAATGCAACAGTTGTACTGTTTTGGTCTACCCTAACAGCCTTAAATTTTTGTAAACCACTTTATAATGTCTCTTACTGTCCATCCATATTATATATTCTTTAAACCATTTTTAAACAAGGGTGGTATATAAAGACTCTTACCTATGAAACCTGGTCATTATATATCTTCACATATTCTAGGTGTTTTAGAATCATCTTTGTGCTCAAAATGTAATCCAAAAAAATAATAGTTACTGACTGGCCATAAAAGAAGTGGAGCAGTGGCTAACTTCTGGACTGTGGGAAATAAAATGTTAGGATATTTCAAGTACAGTAATATGTAACGAGCAACTGAATCAGCTGCTTATTAATGTGGAAGAATAACAATATTAATGTGGAAGAATAAGAACAATAATGTAAAAAACAAGACTCATAAGTTACGTATTAGGCTCAGTATATACTTCATTTAACTTTATTAAGAGTTTGTCAGTAATAGGATAAGGTCTTGCCTCTCCTTGAAAATAAAAATCAGTGTTAAAATGAACAAAATGCCCATTAGAGCACAAAGCATACAGAACTTCAAGAAGAATGAGGCAAAAGAAATTATTTAAAAAATGCAAAATAACTAATCATTTTTATATTTCAAATAAGATGTTAATTTGCATTAAAACAAAAATGTGACATATAGAAATTTATACAGTTGTGAAAATCAGATAAATGATAATAAAACTATCATTATTATTACAGTCAAGTGCTAAACCCATAAGGGTCATACAGTACTGAGGGGAAGATAAAATTGCCAAAATACTGCATTGAGGATATAGAAAAGCTAAGTACCAGTCTAAGAAAGCATCAAGGCACACCCAAGAATTTATGTTTTTGTAGGATATTATAATTGGTGTGGTTGAAAATAGGTACAGGAGGGCCCCACTTGCACAGCAGGTTAGGTTCTAGGCTACTGCTGCAAAGCAGAAATTGCTGTAAAGAAAAACACAACATTTTTCACTTTCAAATGCATATAAAAGCCTGATAACATATTTATATTATCATTTACTAAAGCTTGGCCTAAAAAATGTACATACAGTACACACATTACTTACCTTAAAATATTTCTGTCCTTAGCTTATAGTGAGTAGTGAACATGTTTATTGTAAGAAGTCCGAATAAATGAAAAATGGGTATAATTGAAAACCACTGCATTTCCAAAGTGCTGTAAAGCAGGGCCCACCTGTGTACCTAATTTTCTGTATAATTAATAAGTTTCTTTCATTAATGTAAGAGATCTCAGTGGCCCAAAGAAGACACTTTAATACAGTATGGAAAATTTTTAATTACTTTTCATTTTGTGTAAAAGCATTTTCAGAGCAGCAGAGAATACATGAAGTATAGAACATACACCAGAAAAAAGTGTAGAAAAATATGTGCAGGTGACTGATCCAATTTGTAATGTGTCTGTTATGATGATGTCTGGCTAACAGATTATTGGGATTTATATCAAGAAATATAAGCAACAGGAATGTAGATGTTATACTAAAGCTCTATACAAGAAGGCCACATGCAGTAAGCAAAAATCACCAGTGGGTGGAAAAGAAAGTGTTTTCATTATGGAATGCATCTAAAATGCCTGATGAAGTGTTTACACTATCATACACTCAGTGCTCAATACAGCTAGGAATAAAAAAAAAAAGCAAAAAAGCAAAATAATACACAGTATATACAGTGCTAGTCACAGCATTATGCCAGGTGAGTGCCCCGGCATAATGCTGTGACGAAAATCAAAGGCCTACCATACATGGGGGTCTTTTTTTGTCAGTGCATTATGCCAGATAGCAGCCGTTAGCATAACATCACAGCCTGCCGCCACACTCCACAGTGACTCCTCAGTGTTCATGTGGCTGCCGTGGTGAGAGGAAGTATTGCACTTTTGTCTCTCATCTGCCCCATCTTTTGTCCTGTGTTCCCTTTGGTTTTGGGGTTATACATGTTTGATTATGGGTAGAAGGAAGTCATTAACACCTGAAACTATAGCTTAAATCATAGGGCTTCACAAAGTTGGGCACCAGACAATAGAAATAGTGGAGAATGTTGGTGTATGTGAGCGTTCAGTGAGAACTGGGTGCAGCGTTGCAGGGTTGGTGGCGGTGTTGAGCTACTGTTTGCCAAACCTTGGCTGGCTCCTCGAAGAAGACATCTGTTCACTCCTTAACTGTGTTAAAGAAGCATTTAGAGAGTACACCTAAGATAACTGCTAGAGAATTGAAAGAAAAGAACCCACATCTTCTCTCAGAGGTGTCTAAGAACTGTTAACAGATGTGTGTCAGAACTGGGCTACAGTAGTCACTGCCAGGTTAAGAAACCGATCCTCTCCAAGCCACAAAAGAAACATAGGCTGGATTATGAAAAGAAATATCTTCACTGGAATCCTTAACAGTGGTCTCAAGTACTTTGGAGTGATGAAGCAACCTTCACCATCACCTTGAACCATGGGGGATGTGTGTACCAGCCCAGTAGTGACCCACTAGACCCACACTTCACCTGTGGGACCACCAAACACCCAGACTCACTCATGGTTTGGGGGTGTTTCAGTGCTCAGAGTGTTGGTGAACTCATTGTGCTTCCCAAAAACCAGTATATGAACCAGTATAATTAACTGAAGTTATTGTGTGATAATTTACCTGAGGCGCCTGACAAGTGTGGGGTTACGGTTTTTTATGCAGGACGGTGCACTGTGTCATACCGCCAAATCTGTAGTTCAGTGACTTAAGGACTGTGAAGTGAGGTTCCTTAATGACTGGCCAGGCAATTCCCCAGACCTAAACCCTATTGAGAACATCTGGTCAATAGTGAAACAAAGTTTACTGGGCAAGGTTGTCAGTTTCACCCCGCGGCTGGAGGTTGCTCTACGTGAGGAATGGAATAATATATCTCCCCAAACTCTCAAGAATTTGTGAGAGTCTTCCTACATGGCTGAGGGACATGATTAAGCGTAAAGGATGCAGCACCAAGTATTAAAACCTCAATAAGTGTGCAAATATACATATTATAATCTTTCAGGGTATGTGTTCGTATTTTGGTACGTGTGTGGGGGAGGGGCAGCATAATGCTGTGACTAGCACTGTACAGTACTTACCTTAAAAAATGGTGCCAATCACCCTTCCCTTATGCAACTGTTGTGTGAGAATGACGGAAAAGTGGTAAAAGCACCAAACATGAGCAATGGCTCAAATGAATGCCAACAAAATGTGGAACACTGAAAAGGTGACAAATATGCAGGGCCCTTTTATACATTATTATTAAGGGAACATTCAGGTTATGCAGCTCAGTTCTGGTCTCCATACTACAGAATGGATATAAATTCATCGGAGAACATATAAAAAAGAATGACAAAATTAATCCACCGCATAAAAAATCTTTCATACACAGATAGACTAAGAGCTCTGAACCTGATTCTCTTGTATGACAGAATGAGGGGAGACATGACTGAAATGTATAAGCAGAAGATAGGCATAAATAAAGGTGACATAAATAAGGTTTTGAGGATATATCTCAAACAACGAAATAATAGATTCAAATTGGATAAGTTAAGGTTTAGAAAGGATGTAGGAAAGTATTGGTTTGGAAACATAGTCAATGAGTGGAACAATCTGCCTAGTAGGACCACTAAAGCAAAAACCTTAGGCAGCTTAAAATATGAGTTAGATAAATACATGAGTGGGAGGGATTGGGTTTGAGTAGGACTTGCACACGAGTTAATAGGGTGGCACTGAGAATGAGTTAGACAATTATCTTTATTATGAGGGTTTGGGAAGACATACCTAGTATGGGCCAGTAGGCCTGCTGCAGTGCTTCTCCATTATGTTCTAAGGTGATGTGCTAAATGAAGGTTTCACTATTTTGAAGTTACCTTGTTGGATGTGCTGAGTAGAACAATCTTAACATTTTATTTTATATCTGTCCATTTTCTATGAATAATTTACCGCCTGTCTAGTTCATAAGAGAGTTTCGAGTTTCCCAAAAACACTATACAGTGGACCCCCAGTTATCGGCCGGTTCTGTTATCGGCCAACTCGGTTATCAGCCGTTAATTCGGTGATCGGCCATTCGGGACACGTCCATCCGCTGTCTGGGGCCACTTGCGTGTCAGTTTGGCTTTGTCTCTTGGTGGCTGAGGAAGCTTCTGCACATACATACAAACATTTCGCTTGTTTTCCATTGTTTTTAGTGTTTTTTTTTTTTGCAGTGCAACTGTGAAATAAGTAACCATGGCTCCAAAGAAAGTTCCTGTGGTAAAGAAAGTGAGAAACACCATGGAATTTAAGTGTGAAGTGACAGAAAAGTTTGAGAGTGGTATGAAGGTGGTGGAACTTGCCAGGATGTACAGCAAGAATAAATCAACAATTACATACATCCATCCTGGCAAAGAGAGAACAAATCAAAGATGCTAATGTTGCAAAAGGAGTAACTTTTCTAACTAAACAAAGGCCACCAATAATTGAAAAGATAGAAAAGTTACTATTATTGCAGATTAAGGAAAAATAATTATGGGAGACAGTGTTGTGGAGTCTATTATTTGTGAGAAGGCAAGGCAGTTGCACGAGGATCTTGCAAAGAAAATGCCTGGGACAAATGTTTGCAGTTTGTGAATTTATGGCCAGCAAAGGATAGTTTGACAGATTTAAGAAAGCATAGTGGCATACACAGTGTTGTTAAGCATGGTGAAGCAGCAAGTTCTGACAAATGTGCGGCTGAAAAATTCGTGCAGGAATTCCAGGGGTACATAGAGGCTGAAGGATTCAAACCCCAACAAGTGTTCAATTGTGACAAAAACAGGCCTGTTTTGGAAGAAAATGCCAAACAGGACCTACATTACCCAGGAGGAAAAGGCACTGCCAGGACACAAGCCTATTAAAGACAGGCTTACTCTTTTGTTGTGTTGTAATGCTAGTGGGGATTTCAAAGTGAAGCCTTTACTCGTGTATCACTCTCCTCTTCAAGGGGGGCTCCTTGGCGTGGTGAAGAGGCTCTTGGTCTGAGGAATTAGCCCTGTCGGTCTTCTTCCTCAGACCGAACCTAATTACCCCCCATTCTCCCCTCCCCTATCCCATCCTCCCCATCCTCCCCTTTTTCCATTCCTCCTCCTCCTCCTCACCCCTCCCTTTTGCCCTTCCTCTTTTTAGCCTTCGTGATTTCTCCCACAGGCGCGCTAGTTCCTAGGTAGGGGAAAGGACACCGGGGTCCATCCCATTCCGTTGAGGTTTCTTGGCGGTGGGCGTAGTTTGCCGTGGAATCTGGATTGCCTAGGGATGTCCCGATCCCTCTCCGGTATCCCGGAGTGGCTTTGGGTGTCTTTTGGGCGACGGGTGTATCTCTGGAAGCCACCTTTCGGATTCCGGGGGTGGTGGCTGAAGGAGGTATGCTTTGTGGCGGATATCCGGCCGCCCTCTCTTTTGTCCACCGAGGTAGCTCGGCAGATGTGAGGTTGCTATCCCAGATTGCTGGTTTACTGGCATGAAGGGTAGGGTATGGCACGGGTTCCATGCTGCATCTGCGCTACTAGCGGTGTCGAGTCCTCTTGGGCGCGGAGGGGGATTTCCGGCCCTTTCATTCCTCCTGGGAACTATTCCTCCCCTCCCCCCTTTTTTTATTCTTTTTTTTATTTTTATTTTCTTTTCTTCTTTCTTTTTTTTTTCTTAAAAACAAAAAGCAAAGGAGTAACCTAACCATGGCAGCCCTAGTCCATGAAACCACTACCCCCGGGCCCCTTCTTGATACCGCACCCCCATTCTGACCCTGCCTTGTGTTTAGACCACTCTTCGGACACTCCTGATGCCCATGTACCTCTTTGCTGGTGCTGTTTCCTCACCCGCTTCAGGTACGGGGCTCGACTGACTCCTTCGATTTGTCTGAACTCCGCTCTCCTTTGACTATGCTTCCGGCTTCTCCCTCTACGGTACGGCAATTTTCGAATCGCCCACCCATTTCCTGCCGGACCAACTCCGGTCCTACTCCTAAACGCCAACGTCAATCTCCTGATGATGCTCCGTCGTTACCTTCCCATTCTACTCGGAAACGACCGACACGTCAAGCACTCCCTCTCCACGCTCAGTTTCGGACCACACAATGGACTAAATTCTTTACTTTAAGACCAACTTCTTCTTCTGCCTACCTTTCTGACCATAGTATTGCCAAAAGCGCTCCTGCGTCATGTTGGCAGAGATATTTCATTTCACGCTCTCAAGAGCGGTACACGCATCGTCACTGTCCAGAATGCTACCCAAGCTTGATCTTTCTCTCCTTTCGAATATCGATACTACTCCTATCACTATTGAAAAAACATCTTTCCTCAATTCTTGTAGTGGTACTGTCATTCTGCCCCATACCATAGTCCAACAGAATTT
The DNA here is from genome assembly GCF_026875155.1 of Cherax quadricarinatus. Taxonomy (NCBI): domain Eukaryota; kingdom Metazoa; phylum Arthropoda; class Malacostraca; order Decapoda; family Parastacidae; genus Cherax; species Cherax quadricarinatus. Next base: position 226,249 of record NC_069459.1, on the reverse strand, counting down.
CCAGTCATGTGGCAATGATATTTTTGAACAGCTGGAACTCCAGGATCTCCCAATCCTCAAAGTAGACACTTATGTCCTTCCTGCCCGGGGGCGGAGACGTTACCCTTGCAATGTGGCTCGTTTAACTTTTGACAGCCGAGAACTCCCGTCCTCTGTATATGTCGCGGGACATCGGTTACAAGTTCGAAAGGTGATACCTACACCGCAACAATGTAGAAATTGCTGGCGTTTTGGTCACCCAGCGAAATATTGCAGATCTATGCCGAATGCCCAGTCTGTTGGTGCCGACAACCATTTCTAATACATCTTGCAGTCAACCTCCATCTTGCCTTAATTGTAATGAAGCTCACCCTTCGTACTCCCGCCGTTGCCAGGTCTACTTAAATGAACGTGAAATCCGTTGCCTCAAAAGAGGCAGAAGGTCTCCCTTATGCTATGGCAGTTACTCATCTCCGCCTCCAATGGGAGACTACCCCGTGTTTCTTATTCTCGTGTTTCCAAACGTCCCCCCACTTCTGGGGTCCCATCTTCTGCAGCCTCCTCTGTTGTTACCCCTCCCATAGCCACTACGGCATCTAATCCTTTTGCTGTCCTTGGCTCTGACGTCCCGACTACAACTCAGTCTGTTCTCACATCTTCGCGTCCTTCCTCACAAGCCCCAGTATCGACAAGACCTCGTACGACACCTAATACCAATCGCCCCTCTACTCAGAAGTCCAAAAATCCACATTGCTCAAATCTTCTTTGCCCCTTCCTTCCCTTCTTCCACCTCCACACATTACCTTTCCAGTCTCTGTACCTAGTTCTTCCCCTCTCTCTGGCTCTATTACAAGTGTGGAGATTCACCCCCCTCCTCGTACTATGCCTTCCACCCCCGTCCCCTCCCAAGTTTCTCCCTCTTCTGTCACCTCCCAGGTTTCTACCTCTTCTGTCCCCCCCCACACTTCATCTCCAGTCCTTACACTTTTTCCCTCCCCCTCTACTTTGGTACAGTCCATTACTGTCCCAATCTTTACTCACCCTCCTCCTCCTATCTCCAATATGGTTTCCCATACATCTTTGAATTCAGAAACACTTGAAGCCATTTCAGAATATATTGCAGAGACTAAACCTTCAATGGACACTGATTCACTTCCTGTTCCTTCTCTTCCCTCTCCTCCATCTTCACAACCCCATTCTTCGCAACGCTCCGTTACTTCGCTACTTGAACATCTTCCAATGCCCCCACCATTGACTTTTCTAACCCCTCTAGTCCGTAGGTGCCTTTACCTACAGATTCCTGATATTTTCTTCATCGCCAATCATGGCCTATTTACAGTGGAATATCCGCGGCCTCAGGGGTAATCGGGGGTGAGCTTCAGATGTTGCTTTCCAGGTTTTCCCCTGTTGGTGCTTGCTTACAAGAACCAAAATTACACTCGGCTGTTTTCCAACCTATCTCAGGCTATAATTTATTGTATTCTTCGGATCCTTTCTCAGATGGGACCTTTAATGAAAGTGCCCTTCTTCTACGCAATGATATTCCGTACTGTCAACTATTTGTCCATACCTCGCTGCATTACACTGCAGCCCGTTATCCACTTGAATAAGTGGTTTACAATATGTTCTTTATATCTCTCTCCTTCTCGAGCATTTTCTATCCCAGACTTTGCCTTTCTTGTTTCATCCTTACCACCACCACTTCTGTTACTTGGTGATTTTTAATGCCCACCATTTCCTCTGGGGGGGGTCTCATTGTGACTCACGTGGCATTCAGTTGGAGGCTTTTCTTGCCTCTCACCCCCTCCATGTTTTAAATACGGGTACTCCCACCCATTTTGATCCTCGTACTCATACTCTCTCTTGCATCGATCTATCAGTCTGCTCTTCCTCCACTGCACTAGACTTCACTGGTCTGTTCTACCAGACTTACATGACAGCGATCATTTTCCGATCATTCTTACTTCTCCTTCCTATTCACCACCTTCCCGTAGCCCTCGCTGGCAATTTGATCGGGCAAATTGGGATCTTTTACTCACACCTCACTGCTTTTAGTGAGGTTCCTTCTTCATCCTCCATTGATGAGCTCCTACACATCTTCTCGACATCAGTTTATACCGCAGCTTCTCATTCTATACCCCAAACCTCAGGCAGGCATTCTCAGAAGTGCGTGCCTTGGTGGTCTCCTGCTTGTGCTCGTGCAGTACGTTTGAAACGTGCTGCATGGGGCAGGTACCGGTACAATAGAACCGCTGAGAGACTTGTTGATTTTAAGCAGAAGCGTGCGATCGCTCGCCGTGTCATCCGTGAAGCTAAACGCACTTGTTGGCGAGACTATGTTTCCACCATCACCTCTGCTTCTTCTATGAGTGCAGTCTGGAAAAAAGTGAGGAAATGAGGTGGTAAATACTCTCCTGACCCGGCTCCTGTTCTACGGGTCACTGGTGTTGATATAGCAAACCCTCTCGACGTTGCCATTGAACTTGGCACACATCTGGTCCGTATTTCCCGAGGGCTCCATCTATGCCCCTCGTTTCTTTCCTCAAAGTCTGCCAGAGAGTTAGTACCCTTGGACTTTTCTTCTCTCGGAGAAGAACAGTATAATGTGCCTTTTACACTTCAAGAACTGGAGGCAACGCTCTCAGCTTGCCGATCATCGGCAGCTGGGCCTGATGACATTCATATTCGTATGTTACAACATTTACATCGGTCAGCCCTTGTAGTCCTCTTACACCTCTTCAATCTTATTTGGGCACAAGGAGTTCTTCCCCAGCTGTGGAAATCTGCCATTGTTCTCCCTTTCCGCAAACCGGGTACTACAGGACATGATGCCTCCCACTATCGCCCCATCGCTCTTACAAGTGCAGTTTGCAAAGTGATGGAACGCCTCGTAAATCGACGTTTAATGTGGTATTTAGAGACTCACAACAGTCTCTCCGCTAGTCAATATGGCTTTCGTAAGGGTCGTTCTACCATAGACCCCTTACTACGCTTGGATACGTATGTTCGTAATGCCTTTGCGAATAATCACTCAGTTATTGCCATATTTTTTGACCTTGAGAAGGCATATGACACAACTTGGAGGTATAATATTTTGGCCCAGGCCCATTCCTTAGGCCTCCGAGGCAATCTACCATCCTTCCTTAAGAACTTTTTAACTGACAGACATTTCCCGTGTTCGAGTCAATAATGTTCTTTCCCCGGACTTCGTCCAAGCTGAAGGTGTCCCTCAGGGATGTGTTCTAAGCACAACACTTTTTCTCCTTGCTATAAATGATTTGGCCTCTGTTCTTCCACCCAATATTTGGTCATCACTCTATGTTGATGACTTCGCTATTGCTTGTGCAGGCGCTGACTGTCACCTTATTGCAGTTTCTCTCCAGCATGCGGTCGACCGTGTTTCCACTTGGGCCACCACACATGGGTTTAAATTTTCAAGTACCAAAACTCACCAAATTACTTTCACTAGACGCTCTGTTATCTCCGATCATCCTTTGTATCTCTATGGCTCCCGTATCCCCGAACGTGATACAGACAGGTTTCTAGGCCTTCTCTTTGACCGTCGGTTAACCTGGAAACCTCACATTACCTCTCTGAAGGCAACTTGTCACAGCCGGCTAAACCTTCTTAAAACCCTTGCTCATCTTTCCTGGGGAGCTGATCGTCGAACTCTGCTTCGCCTACATTCAGCCCTCGTTTTTATCGAAACTCGATTATGGTGACCAGATTTATTCCGCGGCCTCTCCTGCTACTCTCTCTAGCCTTAACTCTATCCATCACCAAGGCTTACATTTGTGCCTTGGTGCTTTTCGCTCTTCCCCTGTTGAGAGCCTCTATACAGAAGCAAATGTTCCATCCTTGTCTGATCGCCGTGATGCCCATTGCCTTCGTTACTATGTACGCTCTCACGATCTACACAATCCTTCCATTTATAGAATGGTCACCGATATTAGTAGACATTCTTTATTCGTTCGCCGCCCCTGTTTGCTCCGTCCCCTTTTTCTCTTCGCCTACATTCACTCTTGTCTTCCCTTCAGTTACCACCTTTATATGTTCATGTAGCATCTCACTTTTCCCTGCCCCCCTGGGAAGTTCCAGCTGTTCGGGTCTGTTCTTTCTCACTCCCTTGCTCGAAAGCTCAACTGCCTACGGTGGCTTCCCGCTCTCTTTTTCTTGATCACTTCCACTCCATTCTCATGCCACCGCTGTGTACACAGATGGCTCTAAGTCTTCAGACGGCGTCGGATTCGCAGCAGTGTTTCCGGACAGCGTAGTACGAGGGCATTTACTATCTTCAGCTAGCATTTTTACTGCTGAACTGTATGCCATTCTTGCAGCACTTATTCGTATTGCATCTATGCCTGTGTCATCATTTGTAGTAGTCTCAGACTCCCTTAGTGCTCTACAGGCTATACGAAAATTTGATACATCTCATCCCCCTAGTTCTCCGTATCCAACTTTGGCTACGCCGTATCTCTACCAAACATAAAGATATTGTTTTTTGTTGGGTCCCTGGTCATGTCGACGTACAAGGCAATGAACAGGCAGACACTGCTGCGCGGTCAGCAGTATATGACCTACCAATTTCCTATCGAGGTGTTCCATTTCTGGACTATTTTGCTGCAATAGCTACCCACCTTCGCACCCGTTGGCAACAACGGTGGTCAACTCTGCTCGGTAACAAACTTCATTCTGTTAAACCGAGCATAGGTTACTGGCCGTCTTCTTGTCATCAGTGCCGAAGTTGGGAGACCACTCTCTCCCGCCTTCGCATTGGCCACACTCGTCTTACTCATGGGTATCTCATGGAGAGGCACCCTGTTCCTCTCTGTGAGCAGTGTCAAGTTCCAGTATCAATTAGCCACATTCTGTTAGACTGCCCTCTCTATCAACGAGCACGCAGAATTTACCTCCAACGTCGTCTTCGTTCTACTTACTCTCTCTTTACCTTCCCTTCTTGCTGATGGACCCTCCTTTAATCCTGACTCTCTCATTGACTTCTTGACAACGACCGATTTACTCCACAAACTCTGATGATACTTTTCGCACTCCCCTCAGCCCTTTCTGGTTCAGTCTCTTGCTGCCCTTTACCCTTTCACCATCCACTGCCCCGCTGTTATCCGTAACCTGTTGCTCATCCATCTCCCTTTTGCCACCTGATGCCCTCACTTCCTTCCTGCCCTGCAGCGCTGTATAGTCCTTGTGGCTTAGCGCTTCTTTTTGATTATAATAATAATAATAATCGTGTATCACTCAGAAAATCCCAGTGTGTTCAAGAAAAGCAATGTTATAAAGAATAGATTGTGTGTGATGTGGAAAGCTAATCATAAGGCATGGGTCACAAGGCAAATTTTCAAAGAGTGGGTTAATGATGTGTTTAGCCCAAGTGTGAAAAAATACCTCCTGGAAAAGAAATTGCCACTCAAGTGCCTCCTGGTACTGGACAATGTTCCTGCACATCCTCCAGACTTGCAAGACCAAGTGTTTAGGGACTTCAGTTTCATCACAGTGGAATTCTTGCCTCCTAACACCACTCCTCTCCTCCAGCCCATGGACCAGCAGGTCATTTCTAACTTCAAAAAACTCTACACAAAAGCAGTGCTTCAAAAGTGCTTTGAAGTGATGTCGGACACTCATTTGACCCTAAGGGAGTTCTGGAGGAATCACTTCACTATCCTCCATTGCATAAGCCTTATAGGTAAAGGCTTGGGAGGGAGTGACTTCCAGGACTTTGAACTCTGCTTGGAGAAAACTGTGGCCAGATTGTGTCCAAGAGAGGGATTTTGAAGGGTTTGAGGCTGACCCTAACCCTGCCGACCCTGTGGACTCTATTGTGGCACGGGGGAAGTCCCTGGGGTTGGAGGTGAGTGGCGAGGATGTGGAAGAGTTGGTGGAGAACCACAGGGAAGAGCTAACCACTGAAGGGCTGCAAGAGCTTCAACTTTAACAGCAACAGACTGCAGCTGAGGAACTTGCTTCAGAGGAGGAGGAGGAAGAGGAAGTCAAGGAGGTGCTTTCTTCAGAGATTAAAGAGGTGTGTGCAATGTGGACTAGGGTGAAAGCTTTTGTAGAGAAACACCACCCTGACCAAGCTGAAACAAGCTATATCTGCAACATGTTTAGTTACAAAACCCTGTCCCACTACAGGGAAATCTTAAAGAGACACCAGAAACAGAGCACTCTGGACAGTTATTTTGTGAGACAGGGGTCCAGCGACTCTCAAGCTGGTCCTAGTGGCATTAAAAGACAAAGAAGTGAAGTAACCCCAGAGAAGGCTTTGCTACCTAAAGTCTTTATGGAGAGGGATTTCACTTCCAAAACATTAACTCCTCCCTCTTTTCTCTTCCCTATCTTCCAGAAGCCAGCATTAGCTTTCAATAAAGGTATGTAATACTTACATAATTGTTAAAAAAAAATTATTTTTTTGTGAATATTTTTGTCTAGAATGGATTAATTGTATTTCCATTAATTCTTATGGGAAATATTCGGTTTTCGGCCATTTCAGTTATTGGCCGACCTCATGGAACGGATTACGGACGATAACCGGGGATCCACTGTATATATGCTGTTGATGTGTTCTGTATGTTTATTACATTTATTATATCTTATCTCTATCAATAGTCACCAAGACCGAACAACCACGAAAATGAAGAAAGAGTTGCAGTTTATTTGATTCTGTGTAGAGGCTGTGATAAAGTTTACTTGGTACAAACATCAGGAAGACATGCACCAGCAACATAATGTACATGCAGAGCACATAACATAACACATTTGGATGAACGATGGTGTAATTGGGCAGATAGTCAGACTGACACTATGTTTGCTGCGAATAAGTAAGTTTATTCAGGTATACACATACATTTTTACATTTTACAATTTTTACATTTTTACAATGTTTTACCCAGTATTGGATTTTATCAAGGACCAGATTATAAACATATGGATACACAGCCTTATAAGCACAAGTATCACATTGAGTCAGGTTTGGGAGAGGTCACAAGTAAGATCATGAGATATAACTCACTCACTGACTTTTTTGGGTTATCCTTTTCTCTACATATATGCTGTTATGTAGGATAATCTATGTAACTGTATTTGTGTATACCTGAATAAACTAACAAAATGCATAATTTAGGTTCCGATGTGTGGGGGGGAGGAGGTACAGTGAGTTGGCTCATAAGATAGTTTTATTATATACCAGTGAACCATGTACAGTATGTGCAATAGGACCTGCCAATGTGTGTACATACGTTTGTTTTGCTGTTGTTGGGGTTTATGGGGCTACATGTGTTTTGCTCAACAGTGTCAGTGTGTGAGCTGGGTCAGACCCCTCCCCATTGAGAAGGAGAGGTGGGTTAAAGATTGAACCCCAAATGTGTGCAAGGCTGCACGGAGATGAGTTCGTGCAGAATGGTAATGGGGACACCACAGTAGTTAGTATTCCACTGTCTCATGCTGTGAGGGACAGCATGGGCAGAATGGGGAATCCGTCAAGTGAAGGTGATACAGATGAGCTCCAGTCGTGAATGCCCAACCCAGAGATGAGTCAGTGCAACATCCACAGAGCGACTGGATGGCGAGCCCAAGGCAGGGACCATTGAAAGATCAGGCAGAGCTCAGTGCCAAAGAAGAGAGGGAGCATGCCAGAGCCTCTTGCCATAAATGGCAGATTTCCTTCCTTGTGAAATCACTGCAGTCCAGTGCAAGAGGAGTAATGGTAGGAAGTGTGTGTACAAGGGAGGCCACTCGATCAGCCACTTCATTGCCCTGAATGCTAACATGAGCTGGTACCCAATGAAGGGTATCGGACTCCACAGGAAATACAGAAGAAACTGCATTTGTTGGACAATTAAAGAGAGGGACCATGGATGGGCAGAACACAAAAAGTGTCAAGGAAGATTGGAAATCAAAGAAGAGAACCACAGGCTGAAGAGGAAGATGAGCAAGGACGAAAATCATAACCTGGTGAATGGCAAAGAGCTCCCCTGCTAGGATTGAGTGAGTGGGGTCTAGCCACCAGGATTGCCGAGACTTGGCAATACTAACCTCCAAACTCCAAGTGGCAGCCCACGATGTTATGCATTGTAAGGCATGCTGAAGTTTTTCCTGTGCAGCCAGCAAGGAAGTGGCACTGTACATAAGGGTCATGATATCTGTGTAGACCAAGATATGCATGCCCTGAATGGAAGGTAGATCCGACATCAATACAGAAAAAAGTAATGAATTCATAATGGATCCCTGGGGCACTCCCCGGTATATAGGATGGGATGAGGACATCTTGCCACTAACTGCAACCCAGAAGGTCCTCCCTTGCAAAAAGTTGCACAACCAATGGAGGGGGGCCTCTGCCAGCCCCATGCAGGCTAACTTAAAAAGAATCAACGTGTGAGATGCTGAATCAAATGTTCTACACAAGTCCAAAAACACCGCCAGAAGAATATCCCAGTTTTCAAATGAAGTATGCACTAACTACACAAATGGAAGCAAGAGACCATATTCCTCAGTCCACCGTGAGAGATGGGTAGCCACCAGTCTTTCCAACACTTTACCCAAGCAAAGCAGTAAGGCAATGGGCCAGTAAGAGCCTGGTTGGGTATCATCTATGCTTGGGTTCAGAATTGGAACCAAGAGAAAGTGCTTCCACACGTCAGGGAAAACACCTTCAGACCACCTGGCATTGCAAACCGCCATGGCATCTGTACAAGAGGAGTAGATGAAGCAAAAATGAATAAGGTATGTTATCCTCCCCAGGAGAAGAGTAGGAGGAAAGTTGGGAGAGTGCCCACTGCAGTTCATGGGAACTGAAGGGAGATGCCAGCACCTGGCAATCAACCTTGGTTACTATAGAGGGCAGGGGACTCCATTTGATCACCTTAGAAGGTAGAGAAGGAGGAAGAGCAAATATAGGCCCGAAGAAATTAGCAAACAACTTCACTTTATCCTGAGGTAAAAGTGGCATTACACTATCCCCCAACAGGGAAAGAGAGCTTATTGATCATGATCGCAACATAGAGTGGAAGAAATCCCGACTAGCAGAGGTGCGAAAGAAAAGAGAAGAACAGAAAGAAGCCCATGATTCACGTTTTGTATGGAGGGGGGTTCTCCAACATGAAGCATCAGCCCTTCTGTAGGCCAACTGCAAAACCCTTGAAGGTCGGCACTGCCACTGTGCCCATGCCTTTCGACGTGCTTTCACTGCTTGGAAGCATTCATCAGTCCGCCATGGAACCCGGGATGTGAACAGAAGCTCACAATAAGGTGGAACGAACGGAAGCCTGCCTCTAACATGGCCCCCTGGAGGAATGTGACAACATTGTGCAGCACAGAGTCCCGAGGCAGGCTTTAATCAGAGAGAGTGTGACTATAACTCGTCCAATCGGCCTGAGTAGTTTTCCACTGCAGACGAATCACAGTCACCGGCACTGCTGGGGCTCCACTGGTAGATACAATGACATGGGAATGATCACTCCCCATGAAGGGGCCTGCAGAAACAACGGCTGTGGTAAAATACACCCAAGAACGAGGTCCAGGGTAGAAGCTTTCCCTGTGTAAAGATCCACTCTAGTCTCCAAGCCTGGAGGTGTGAGCAAGGAAAGCTGAGATGTTAGGAGGGCTAGGAACAAGGCCCTACCTTTGAAGTTCACTGATCCCAGAGAAACAAATGGCTCCCAGAAATGGTGCCTAGCATTGAAGTCCTCTATAACAAATTGCCCAAAGTAATGGGTATGCTCACTCTGCGTTACTGACCTGCCTGGATTGTAAATCAGGGAGAAGGTACACCACTGAGTGCCCAAGGCAACTCACATGGCTAGAGTTTCTAATGCCTCACTCTCATAGGCTTGCAGGGAGAGGGGTCATGCTCTGGAGCCAGCTACACACAAGAAGAGCTAGGCCATCACCACCCCCTTCAAGGCGATCCCAACAGTAAACCAGAAAACCAGACAGCTGGACAGAATGACGAGTACGTAACCACATCTTGGAGAGGCCCACCACCAGTGGCTGTACCTAAGCCAAATACTTCTGGAGGTCCAGGAGCTTCCCCAATATGGAATAGATGGTCCAGAGAAGAAAAATGGGAGAACAGACACGAGTCATGTTTGTGAACTGCGAAGCCCAATGAGACAAGGAGGAACCGAGAGACATGCATTCACAAAAGAGGTGCCCTGTAAGGAATGAAGCACTTCCTCCACCGAGAGGAGGACAGGACAAAGAAATGAAGCCCAGACAGGCGAGAGTGAAACAGTTGAACCTTCAGTAGGGAAGGGTCTTGAAATAGGGACAGGTTTGGGCTGGGGTTGAGAAGAAATGGACTTTTGTGAGGAGCGAGGCTCTGGGACAGGTAAGAGGTCCACTAGGACTGGGTGGGGTACCGAACTTCGAGTCAGTTAGTTTTGAAGCCTTGCCACCTTGATGGGAAGATGTGCATCATGAACAAGGAGGAGCATGAGCAATAACTTCTGCAGTAGAAGCCAAGTCTGAAGACACCCTGAGATGATGATGCTCTGGAGGTGGGAAATCTTCCGAAGGAAGAGAGTTCTACAAGAGCCGCAAAACGATTTGAAACAGGAATATTAGCTCTCACAGCTGTGGAGAACAGGTGCCCTGGCTGCACCGGCGCTGAGGAGATGCCCTTAGTGGGGGGGGGGGCTGGAGACAAAGAAGGCAAGGGCTACTGGCCTGCGACTGGTTTCACAGACCACAGGCTGGAGTTAGATTCGTCGAGTGAAAGGGACTGTGCCCTGGCTGAGTTTGCCAAATCAAGAGATGGTGATATGCTGGGCAAGACAGAGACATGACCTTATGGGTCCCTTTACAAAAGTAACATGAGGCCGGGCAGGTACAGGCAACACCATCTTTGAGTGCTGGGTGAAACCCGCTACAGTTTGCACATCGAATCTTACCATGGCAAGACAGCTCTCCATGCCCAAAAAGGAAACATTCCAGACACCAAAATAGAGGAAAAGTGTAAGGAAGAGAGAACACCCGAGAAACATACAAGAACCATACGAGACGGGGCAGGACGAGTCGAGAGGCTCCAAACCTCTCTCAAACCTAAGTCATCACCACTCAAAACCAACTCAGAATGGATCTTCTCATCTGAGAGGGACGAGGAAATCAGTCCAATTCTGCCGTAGCAACAACCGGTAGCAAGGATTGAGGAGAGGACCTCCCAGCAGACAACACTCCACTTACCTGAAACATGAATAGTATTAAGTGGTAAATTTCTGGCCAGAGAAGACTTACGATGAAGCTGGAGCCTTAGGGCAGCACCCCTACAGTGTTGCTGGACACCCCCAGCTATGCAGGTCTTGCCAAAAGAAGAGTCACTGATGGCATTGGTGACTTCCCGTGGATTGGTGAAGAGTGTATCACCGCCCTTGGGATGCACAAGAACCACCATCACATATGGAGTAATTTGGGGTGGAGAATGAGCACAGTCTAAACAAGAGGCTGGTTGGCATTTTGGGCCAGATAGGGGCCTGGCTCCATCATTAACCTCAAGGGCCTGTTTATGTATCCCAGTAGGGGGCACAGTAGCCATATCATAGTCTGGAGGCGAAGAAACAGTTGTCAACTGGGTAAGGGCAGGAGGCGGGAGGTCCCCCCCTCCCCCACTGGGGCGAAGGATATCCTAGCTTAACTCACCAGAAATTGGCCAAACAACACCACCTGATAGGAAGGAAACACTGAAGAACACACACAAGAAAAGAGATACGGTGAAGAGGAACCTGGAAACAAAACAGGACCATCACTGCCAACAAACAACTGAGAAGCTTCCAGAATACACGTCTACACTTCACCAATGCTGGCCAAGGAATCTTGCTCCATAGTTCATGTGTGAGAGTAGACTGTGGTCAGTCTTCCGGGCCAGGAAAATTCTTAACCTCACACACAGGGAAAGAAACCTTGCTACCTTCTGCGTACAAAACCAAAATCTACATATATCTCTGAACTCCCTAGGGCTCTAAAAACTGGTATGTATTCCCCTTTGATCCTTTGCATCCAGGATCAGCAGTATCGCTCACTTACTGGTGGGTGTCTTAGCCAGATACCTATCCAGACTATTAGTGCTTTCAGTAACTCTCATTTCCACCTCCACCTCCACCACCACTTTGAGGTCCTTCTTTTCAGACTTAACCTAGTCACCATCAGAAAAAAAAAAAACTCACCAACCCTGACGTCACCTTCCTCAGTATTTGAGTTCCCATTGATTAAGCTATTCTCTTTCTCTGCAACTCCATAACTGCCACTTCAACAAAACCTTAATGGATCTCGAGTTATGAGTTAGATTCAACGGCTTCTTTGGTGATTAACTCTATAAACAGAAATATGGCATGGCAATGGGTTCGCTCCTCAGTGCACTCTTGGCAAACTTGTACCTCGAACACCTAGAGAGAGATCAGTTCAACTTCATCTCACACAACATGACTGGGTAAGTGTCCCTAGGCACTTAACTCTTCACCAGTTTAAGAACACATTGATTTCAGTAGAACCCACCATACAGTTTACTCTGGAGGAAGAAAAGGATGGCTCATGACACTATCACTCTTCATTAACATCCTCATCAATAAAGTGAACACTTTCAAATACAGGGTGTATTGAAAATTCACTAAAAAAGATAACTTGAGACATTATATTTCCCACAGCGACTCAAAGTCTAAACGTCAAGTCATCGTAGTTTTTCCTCCACACACTCAGGATTTGTGATGAAGAATACATCAAGATACTTTCACAGTCCTTTAATTCCCACTACACTTCATCCACTCCTGCATGAGGAAAACCTAACCCATCCACACCACTCCCAGGGAAACAGCCAACATTGATTACCATCCTGTCCTCCCCATGGAACAAGCTGCATTCACTATCATCCCCATTTTCCTAGAGGTCACAATGATATTCCTTTCTTAACCAGCAAAACAATCAAATATTTCACCAGACTTGCTGTTGGGGTTGACAGCATCCCTTGTAGAGGATTTAGTAAGGTATACATTGGGGAGGGAGGGCATGACTTGCAAACTTACCAGCAGGAACACAAATTTCTTACAGGAGGGGCAAAACCAGGAATGCATGCATGGTTCACTGCAATCTACACTCCACTCTGCATAACTATGGGTCTTTTGCATGCACAAACAAATGTCACTAAACTCTGTACAGTGGCAGACCTGAAGCTTGAACTGTTTTGGGGTCACCTTCGCAACCAGCAACTAGCCTACATAGTACTTTAATAACCTTTTACTTTTTATTTGAATTATTATTTTGTACTGAATTACACTATATTGTTAGCATTATAATTCAAAAAAAAAAAATTCATACAGTAGACCCAAAATTTTTAAGCAATGTGGACTAAAGTGGCTTCTGAGGTGGGCCCTCCGGGATTAGGAACCTGAAGTTTAAGCTTCATTAGTTTCACAGTAGATCCGCTACTGTCTTTGTACAAACACGAATCATATTGAAATATATCTTTGTCTTTGTCAAGTTATGGAGTATGGAGCAGCACAACAGCTATACCAGGAGGAGGATCAAACTAGACAGAATTTTGAAAAGAATCATTGTACTTTAATCTGACAGTATTGAACAAAAGAAGGGAATGTATGAGGAATACAGTGGCAGGTCCCGTAGCTCATACTGTACATAGTTTATGTAAATACAGGTATTAAAAATATTTCCTATAGACCTGCCCTTGCACCTTCCTCACTCCTCTGCACACCAGGATCTCAATTATTCATTTGTTTGAGTTATTTATATCTTTATGATCCCACTTGTTACCTCACTTGTGACCTTCCCGAGCCTAAGGCTGGCAATATGGTACATATTTTTATACTATTTTTAACAAAAAGCCAAGTGTACCATACTGTACCATTCTGCCAGCCTTCCCCAAGCCTTACAAGGTTGTGTATATGTGTGTTCTGAGTGCCTAATGAAGTCTAGTCATGGATGAAACATAAAAGTGCCACTATATAGTGTCTTTCCCACTAGCAACACATTTGTTCTTCATCGGGACACCCACAACCACCTAATGAACTGGACAAGAGCTCATGAATCTATGAGGCCTGGTCATGGACCCGGAACACTCTCCAGGTATGTTCTAATTAACAAATCCAATGCCATTTCTCAAAATGAAGGTAGGTAGATTTCAAATGGCAAACAATTCACATATGACTATCAGACATAATGGGAACAGAGACTTGGAATAATGAACCTGTCATCTGCGTCGTACTTTAATTTAGGTACAGGTACACTTAAGTACAATTATCATACTCATTAATACGTGTAAATTACTTAGGATAACACAAAAATGTCAAAGTGACTTGTTTCAATTGTGGGTTCTTGTACTTTTCTATAATATATAAACTCTGTACTCAGGGGCAACTCCAGGGGAGCTTGAGGCTCCCTCAAAAATTCCATCAGTCCTCAAATAAAGTAAACTCTCTTATAAAGCAGTAAGTTTATTCAGGTATACATAATACAGTTACATAAATTATCATACATAGCAGCATATGTGTAGAGAACCTGGGATAACCCAAAAAAGTCAGACAGGATGACTTATTTCCATTGGGGTCCTTTTAATACCTTATTATTATACAATGTAAGAGATATCTTATTATTATACTATAAAGGAGATATACTAGGAATAAGGTAAAAAGAGTTATTTACATATACATGTGTGCTAGTTAAAAAATAAAAAATAATTTTCCTCCCTTTCTGTCGCTACATTCATTAGGCACCTTTTGGCTCTCTTCTGGAACTGGTTCATGCTATGACTGGCTTTGACATGTGCGGGCAATCTGTTCCATTCCTTTATTGTTGTACAGTAAAAGGTGTTTGAAGCCTGGCCACTGACTGTGGGTACTACAAGGTTGTGTTCTCTCCCCCCAGTACTATGATTGATCCGGTTCCCAACCTTGAAAATATTGGCATCAAGATATTCTGAACACTGTTTGTGAGCAATTTTATGAACCTGATTTAACTTCAGTTGTTTTACTCTGTCTTCAACATTCAGCATATCCAATTGTTGCAATTCATCCTGGCCTACATGTTCTCTTGGACCCAGGTCCAGGATGAATCTTACCATTTTGTTCTGGGTGATTTGCAGTCTATCTTTCAGTTTTTTTTGTCAAGGCAGAGTACCATGAAGAGCAAGAGTAGTCCATATGACACTGTATAAGGGCTAGACATAGGGTCCTGCGAGCCTCAGTAGGTAGACACTGTGCTTGTCTGTAGACGAATTTCAGTCTAGCATTCGCTTTCTTTACTACACTGTTCCCTATCAGTTCTCCTGACATGCATGGATCAAAGGGGGTTCCCAGATATTTTACTGATGAAACTGAAGTGATGGGCTCCCCATTACACTGGACATTAAAATTATTTACCCTTCTCAGTTTATGTTTCCTGCCAAAGAGTACTCAAGGAAGGGTTGCCATGAGTACACTAAGAGACAACACAATAAGTGTCAGGGGTCCAAGACTGTTCAACTACCTCCCAGCAAACATAAAGGGGATTACCAATAGACTCCTGGCTGTCTTCAAGGAGGAGATGGACAGACACCTAATGTCAGTACCTGATCAGCCAAACTGTGGTTCGTACGTCAGTTTCCGTGCGGCCAGCAGTAACAACCTAGTTGATCAGACCCTGATCCACCGTGAGGCCTGGTCATGGACCGGACCACAAGGGTACTGACGCCACAAACATACTCCAGGTAAGCTCGTCTATATAATGGGATTGTTTACAAATGCTACTGAAAAAGTGCAATGAACATTCAATAATACCTGGAAAGGTCTTCAAGGACCCCAATGGAAATAAGTCATTTTGACGTTTTGGGTTTATCCTACGTAATTTATACTACGTATGATAACTGTACATGTGTATACCTGTTCCTAAATAAACTTTTAGTGTGCAAATTAATTGGGACAGGAGTAAATTGTGATTATCTCTTATGTCTTAATCTCTGGCTTATTTAATGTAGCTTGGATTCTTTTCTTTTCACAAGAGTTTGCTACTGACTTCTGGTAACCATCCAGCTACAGTGTTACCCTGCGACTCTCGTCAGTCCTACAACAGTTGTTGTTCTGCAAGGCTATTCTTGCAAGTGTGCTCCACGAGTGAATGGGGGTTTCACCAAATTCTCCCCTTCATTTCATGATTACTTTTGAAATCCATGATAGATGTTATGCCTATGAAGTATGCAAGTATTGTAGTTCTTAGAAAACTTCCTGATTTGAGTATCTGAAAAATCGCCAAAAAAATTGAGCCTAGCAAAGTCAACTGTTGGTCAGATTCTGAAGAGAACAACACTGGTGATTGTGGAGCACTGCGTTGAGGAAGATGTGGAAGAAAATGCTAGACAACACCTCACGATGACCAGGTTATCATAAGAAATAGTGTGAAAGACCCCAAGAAAACCAGTAAAGAGCTACAGAAAAATGTGGCTTCAGCTGGTATAAATGTTACTTCTTCATCTGTCTGACGAAGGCTCCTTGAAGATGGCACAACTGCCAGATAACCAGTAAAGAAACAACTATTGACTGCTGCTACGAAGAAAAAAATGACTGTGGTTATCACCATTGAATGTTATGTTGTTCTCCACTACCCACTTGAAAACACTGCTTATATATTCCTGTAATTTTTCAGTGTCTTCTACGTAGTGACTTTCATGCTTATTTTAGTGTCATATGCAAGTGATGAGACAAAACTGTGCCGGGTGTTTTTATCTGTCATGAGGATGAGAAACAGCAGAGGTGCCAGGACAGTGCCTTGGGAACTGAGCTTTTTACTTCGCCGATGCTAGATTTTGCTCTGTTTACTACTACTTTTTGTGTTCTGTGTCGAAGAAAAGTTATATTTTCAGATGAGGCACATTTTGAAGTACTTGGGTACAGATCAGTGGTAGTGAGATAGAGCAAAGAACTTCTTAGGAATGGACTCAATCAGCAAGTGCCAAAACACCCATCTAAGAAGATGTTTAGGGTGTTTTTACTTCATTTGTTTCCCATTGTGGATAGAAACTTTCCTGATGGAGAAGGCATTTTCCATGTCACACTTCCAGAAAAATGCTGACATTCTTCGTAGAGAGTGGTTAAGCATTCTAAATTGGCCTGGAAACACTCCTTACCTCAACCCAATTGAGACTCTATGGGCAATAACCAAACAAAGGATCGTGAACCAGGATGTTCAGTTGTGGTGAAGCTGATTGCTGCTGTTATTAGGACTTGGCATCACGATGAAGAACTTGCCAGAATGTGTTCAACATTGGTCGATTCTATGCCAAAGCGTGAAGCAATCCTTGTAAAAGCAATGGGTATTCATATTTCTTATTAAATTAATTATCTGTTGTATCATACTGGGTATTTTTCAAAGAAACATTAATTTTCCATATAAATATCTTATTTCATCATTGTTCCAATTAGCATGCGCACTACTGTATTAATAATAATATATACTATTCAATTTATGAGAGCCTTTTTTCTAAACATTTGTAATTCATTGCACTATATAGAATAACCTTGTAATAATAATAATGGTGCTACTTCAAGATGAGTCCCCATAACCAGACTGCCACCACAAACTCCCCCGCCCTCCTGTATTAAACTTCGGCAGCTGCCCCCCTGTCACGTGACTCGAAAAAAATTTATATACACCCCAGAAAATGCTGTCATTTATAGTTTTTTTTATGCTACTTTAAAGTGTCTTATTTGTTCTAATTTGTGGTATTCACAGACTATTTCATTCACAGGAACTTCACAGTGATCTTCAGACAAAAATAAAACTCTCAAAACAATCTTTACACCAGTTGCTGAAATCCCAGAAATTTAATTAAAAGTAATGAAAAATGTCAAGAAAGCAATATCTGAGTATACCTGGAGGAGATTTTAGAGGGTCAGCGCCCCCGTGGCTCGGTCTGTGACCAGGCCTCATGGTGGACCAGGGTCTGATCAACCAAGCTGTTACTGCTGGTCACACGCAAACCTACATTCGAACCACAGCCCCGCTCTCAGGTACTGACTTTAGGTGCCTGTCCAACGCCTTCGTGAAGACAGCCAGGGGTCTATTGGTATCCCCATTATGTATGCTGGGAGGACGTTGAACAGTCTTAGGCCCCTGACACTTATTGTGTTGTTTCTTAGTGTACTCATGGCGCCCCTGCTTTTCAGTGGGAGGGTGGGGGATGTTGCACTGCCTGCCAAGTCTCTTGCTTTCTTAGGGAGTGATTTTCTTGTGCAGATTTGGGACTAGTTCATCTAGGATTTTCCAAGTGTATATTATCATGTATCTTTCTCGCTCGCATTCCAGGGAGTACAAATCAAGGGATTTCAACTATTCCAGTAATTTAGCCACTTTATTATACTTATACATGCTGTGCAAGTTCTTTGTATATTCTCAAGGTCTGCAATTTCACCTGCCTCGAAAGGGGCAGTTAGTGTACAATATTCCAGCCTTGAGAGAACAAGCGATTTGAAGAGAATAATGGTCTTGGCGTCCCTAGTTTTGAAGGTTCACATTATCTATCCCATCATTTTCCTAGCAGATGTGGTAGATACATAGTTGTGATCTTTGAAAGTGAGATCCTCTGACATTATCACTCCCAGGTCCTACACATTAGTTTTTCGCTCTATTGTGTGATTGGAATTAGTTTTGTACTCCAATACAGTTTTAATTTCCTCGAGTTTACTATAGCGGAGTAATTTAAATTTGTCTTCATTGAACTTCATATTGTTTCCTGGGGCCCATTTAAAGATTTGGTTGTGTCCGGCTGGAGTCTTGCAGTATCTTCAATGGAGGACATTCATGTAAATTCTGGTATCATCAGCAAAGGAAGACACGGTGCTGTGGCTTACATCTCTGTCTATGTCAGATATGAGGTGGAAAAGGATGGGAGTGAATACTGTGCCTTGTGGAACAGAGCTTTTCACTGTAGCTGCCTCATATTTTATTCTGTTTACTATTAATCTTTGTGTTCTATTTCCTAGAAAGTTGTAAATCCATCTACCCACTTTTCGTGTTATTCCTTTATCACACATTTTGTGTGCCATTACATCGTGGTCGCACTTGTCGAAGGCTCTCGCCAAGTCTGTGTATACTACATCTGCATTTTCTTTGTCCTCCAGAACATCCAAGACCATGTCATTGTGGTCCAGTAGCTGTTAGTGTAGGCAATTTAAAACTGTGTTCTTAACTGTGATAGACTAATTTCTGTGTTAGTCGCCCCGAGTGTCCTGTCACTTCACTCACTGAGTGTTCTACCCGTCACCTCACTCGCTGAGTGTCCTACCTGTCACTTCACTCGCTGAGTGTCCTACCTGTCACTTCACTCGCTGAGTGTCCTACCTGTCGCTTCACTCGCTGAGTGTCCTACCTGTCACTTCACTCGCTGAGTGTCCTACCTGTCACTTCACTCGCTGAGTGTATCATGTGGGAGTTCGACACGTGGATTAGGTAAGAAATACTCACGTAGGCTGGTATTACGTATAATTACAGATAAGGTGGGTTGCGCCCTTACAGCCGTGACCTGTCTCCTTGCTCACACTCCTAACACTGACTGACTGGCTGGCCGCCCACGTACCCATAGAGGGTCTTTGAATAATGCCAGGTCAGCGCAATATGAGTTCAGATAGTGACTCAGGCAGAGACGGTTGGTCGTTGAGTCAACGGTACACTGGTTACTGGTAAATGGGTGTCATCTCTGGGAGGATCAAACTCTGTAGCATTGGCTAACTCGTGCTGTATTTGAGGCAAATCTGAATTGGAAGTTACAAATGATACTTGAGGATTCCTCAATACCTGTCGTGTACGTAGGGAATAACGACATTCAGGTTGACCGTCTGACTGAGTATCAGAGGAAGAGAGTACAGGATCAGGAGGATTGTCAGAGTCTGTCACATTGGTCTGGGTTGGAACATCATTATCATCACATACTAACTTCATATGATCTAAATGCGATTCTTTATACTGACCAGTACTAATCTCTCTAACCTTATACTTATTACCAGTGATATGTTCAACTACTCGATAAGGACCAACATTGGATGGCTTTGCTCGAGTGTTTGCGACTCTTGTAAATTCTGCTGTATTTATGAAGTGTTTCACGGATTCTTCTAAAAACACTTTGAGCTAAGCTGGTACGAGTTGCTATGAAATCATCAGGGTTGTAATTTGGTTTCGGATTAGAATATAACAACTCATAAGGCAAACGTTTATCTACACCATACAATGCATAATGTGGAGTGTCACCTATAGAAACATTGTAAGCAGAATTTATAGCACACTGCACATCAGGTATAACTTCATCCCAAGTTTCACTGTTGGGATTGATAGTGGCTCTCAAGACATCAAGTACTTTCTTATTGGTTCGTTCCGCTAACCCATTGCTGGCAGGATGATGAGGAACAATGGTGGATTTAGAGATCTTGTACAAGGTGCACAAATTTTCAAGAATCTCATTACAGAATTCACCTCCATTATCTGTTACTAGGGACTTAGGGGTGGTATGCCTGCAGATAATGCGTTCTTTAAACGCTTTAGCTACTGTCTCGGCAGTCTTATCTGCAATAGTAACTCACAATATCTGGTGAAATGGTCTACCATAACACACAGATGTTTGTTACCTTGGAGGGAACATTGGAAATTAGTTAACAAATCTAGTGCAACTCTTTCCCACGGTTCGCTAGTAGTTGGATATACTTGGATTGGATTAGGACCATTAGCATTGCCTACTTTTGATCAAGCTTTGGCATTGCAGACGTTTTGTTAAAGTTAATCAGCATAACTCTCGAACCTACTTTGATTTTATGTTGCATGCAGACACTACATTTCTTAACATACTCAGAAATATCAGTTGCCATACGAGGCCAAAAGTATTTCAATCTGGCTTGTTTTACTGAACGATCCATACCAGGGTGTGCAACACCTGGTACATCGTGAACTAGCTGTAAGGCTACATTCACTAGTGACTGTGGAATTACTAACTGGTATACTCTTCTGCTAGGAGTACCCAACTCGGCTGTTCGATACAGTAATTCTTGGTTCATGACAAAGTCACTGATGGGTGCTGGTGGCTTCACAGTCAGACTAAGATCTTCCTGGAGCAGGAATCGAATCACACCAGACCACATGGGATCTGTTCTTTCTTACTGGAGGAATGAACAAACTCGGTGGAGTGGATGACTCCCCCCGGTTGAAAAATTAACGCTATAACACGCAATATGAGCAAGGGAGAACGAATCTACTATCTCAAACTGCAAGCACAGGAGAAAAGAAATGAACACGGTGAACAATGCTGATATTCTGAGTCGCACACAGTGACACGAGGTATCAACTATAAAGAAACTACACTTACAACTTTAACAACGTGGAAGTTACTCGAGAAATAACTTCTTACAATGCACTGATTACTGTCAACTAGGATGGGATCACAATCTGAAACACGACACAACACTCAAGTGAGCACACTAGCCACAGAAACGTCTTTCTGCACGGCTTGTGGCATCAGCAAGAGATGGCATAACTCGTTGCAAGTAAAGTTCTTCTCAAAGCGTCCCCTGGGAAGGAACGAATACTTGAACAAGTCGCCATCGCAAGGATAGTAGAGCACTATCGTGCGTGCATGATATTGTGGCTAGTCCAGACAGGAGTGACAGTATTACTAGTGCCTGACCGCTCGGCTACGTTAATAAGTAATTCACGGATCTATAGGAACTTAATCTGAACTTCACATTTCGCAGCACTTTAACAAATCTCAGATACAAGCTGTGAGAACAAACACATTGCTCGAGGGCTAGGTATTGTCTTTCAGTCAGTAAGGGAATGTAAGGACTGATGACAGGAGCAGCAAGAGCCTGAGAGGTCTGAGTGTCGACATTCACTAAAGTATCACTTGACGGTATGTGAGACATAATGGCAAAGTAGCACGAGAACAAATAAGGCGAAAATAATGAACAATAAAAATTATATAAAATTCTAGAATTGAAATAAAAGATATGCAACGAATTCTGCAGAAGGAATAAAAAAAATGTTTAAGATACACTGCAAGAGGAAGGACAACTCAAGGTCAAGAAAAATTTTACATTGAAATATACAAGTAAAAATATTACTGGAGACTGAATTAAATGCAAAATGAGCTGTCTTTACTCTTGCTAATAAAGAAATTAATTAATTAAATTTTAAATCAATGTAAAAAGTATAAAATAAAATTATTAAATTGTTAACTGGGAAATTTAAGTATTTTCTAAGAATACATAGACAAAATTAAAATATAAATCATAAAAATATCAATAAAAGAAAATAATTCACTGCAGAACAAGTGCAACAAAAGAAAGTGTAGAAATAATCACTGCAGTAATAAAGTGTCACTGGGAAAACTGAGGTTAAATGATGAAATTAAAATATGAAGAAAAAAAAATAAACTGATTGAACACTTTAACTCTTAATTGTAAATTAGACAAAACAATTTACTCAAACAGAGTAAGGAAAACACTTTACGTTAAAAGTAATTAAAATTTCATCAAGAGTGAATTTGTTCAAAGAAATATAAAAATTACGAATAAAATAAAACAAAGGAACAAAACGGGTAGGTTAACACTTACAGTGGCAGGGCACACTTCATTATTATTATATATTCTTACAACAAAATCCTGCTGTGACTGATACGACAATACAACAAAATCTTGCTGTGACTGATACGACAAAATTTGCTGGCAAAAATAATGGTACACAGTCTGCGAAAAAATTAGAGGAATGAGACACTGCTGGCATACGAAAAAAAAGACACACATAGAAATAAATGGATAATTTGGTATACTGGGGTGAATATCACTGCATGAAATACAATGACAATTACTGGAGAATACAACGCTGAAAGAATACAATAAAAAAAATGAATCACTTCACACAGGGTGACTGACTGGTACACTACACAATAATACTTACTAGAGACAGGAGTAGCATAAAGAAAAAAAAAAACACAGATAAAAAAAAATATAAGTGAAAACACTGAAAAATATTATAAAAATAATGAGTCAAAGAAATACTGCATTTACACTGAAAACACAGGTTAGAGTACACAAGCAATTTTACTATAATGTCTCACACATGCAAATGTCTTTAAATGCAAGAAAAATGTCTCTAAACTATCACTGAAGTCTGTAGTGGTAGACGGGCGGTGAGGGGTGATGAGGTGAAGATGTTGTCCTGTGGGCGGGTGGTGTTTCCTCCTACACTCACACTGTTGTCGTGAAGAAATGTGCTTTCTAGGTGAACTCACATAACTGGCTTTATCGTTCGTGCACAGCTACAATCTCTTGACCAATTATGTGAGCCAAAACAGTAGTAGGACCCGGTACAAGGGTGCAAACAACCACAGGTAGATGAGGTGGGTGGCGTTGGTGGTGTGAGTAGAGTGGATGGGTTGTGGTGGGGATGACGCTCGCTGGCGCTCACTGGTGCGCACTCCACTCACTACCCACGAAGGTGGCTTGATAAGCCACTCTATGCCACAGGAATGGTGAAAACCACTCTTAGCATCCAACAGGGAGCACAAAGCGATATAGACAATACTTCAGAGGAACTTGGCTTACTTCTTACTGCGTGGCTTACTTCTCTCTCTCAGCTGGGTTAGAAGCTGGGTTGGCTGACTGGCTTAACCCACGAGAATGGCTGACTGGAAGACGTGTAACGATGCACAAAGCACGGAGGAGCAGTTGGATGACAGGAGACAGGCTGGATGATAGGCTGACTGGCGTTCACTTCCACAGTCTGGCTTACTGACTGGCTTAATTGCAAAATCCGGGTCAACCCCTCGGAGATTGAAGCAATTAGCACACGAACTAAGCCAGGAAGCTTGAAACGGCTGCAACAGGCTCGCAGGCTGGAGGTGGTGCGTGAGGGTAGTGCTGGTGGGTGACGGTTCACCTTTGACCCTGCCGCTTCACAAACAGCCTTCTAACGTCTTGAATTACCCTTAAAAACGTAAATCCACACTCCACACCGGTGCCACCATTTATCATGTGGGAGTTCGACACGTGGATTAGGTAAGAAATACTCACGTAGGCTGGTATTACGTATAATTACAGATAAGGTGGGTTGCGCCCTTACAGCCGTGACCTGTCTCCTTGCTCACACTCCTAACACTGACTGACTGGCTGGCCGCCCACGTACCCATAGAGGGTCTTTGAATAATGCCAGGTCAGCGCAATATGAGTTCAGATAGTGACTCAGGCAGAGACGGTTGGTCGTTGAGTCAACGGTACACTGGTTACTGGTAACTGGTTACTACTACTGAGAAGTGTCCTACCTGTCACTTCACTCGCTGAGTGTCCTACCTGTCACTTCACTCGCTGAGTGTCCTACCTGTCACTTCACTCGCTGAGTGCCCTACCTATCACTTCACTCGCTGAGTGTCCTACCTGTCATTCACTCGCTGAGTGTTCTGTCACTTCACTCGCTGAGTGTCTCACCCGTTATTTCACTCGCTGAGTGTCCCACCTGTCACTTCACTCGCTGAGTGTCCTACCTGTCACTTCACTCGCTGAGTGTCCTACCTATCACTTCACTTGCTGAGTGTCCTACCTGTCACTTCACTCGCTGAGTGTCCCACCTGTCACTTCACTCGCTGAGTGTCCTACCTGTCACTTCACTCGCTGAGTGTCCTACCTGTCACTTCACTCGCTGAGTGTCCTACCTGTCACTTCACTCGCTGAGTGTCCCACCTGTCACTTCACTCGCTGAGTGTCCTACCTGTCACTTCACTCGCTGAGTGTCCCACCTGTCACTTCACTCGCTGAGTGTCCTACCTGTCACTTCACTCGCTGAGTGTTCTGTCACTTCACTCGCTGAGTGTCCCACCTGTCACTTCACTCGCTGAGTGTCCTACCTGTCACTTCACTCGCTGAGTGTCCCACCTGTCACTTCACTCGCTGAGTGTCCTACCTGTCACTTCACTCGCTGAGTGTCCCACCTGTCACTTCACTCGCTGAGTGTCCTACCTGTCACTTCACTCGCTGAGTGTCCCACCTGTCACTTCACTCGCTGAGTGTCCTACCTGTCACTTTCACTCGCTGAGTGTCCTACCTGTCACTTCACTCGCTGAGTGTCCTACCTGTCACTTCACTCGCTGAGTGTCCCACCTCTCACTTCACTCGCTGAGTGTCCTACCTGTCACTTCACTCGCTGAGTGTCCCACCTGTCACTTCACTCGCTGAGTGTCCTACCTGTCACTTCACTCGCTGAGTGTTCTGTCACTTCACTCGCTGAGTGTCCTACCTGTCACTTCACTCGCTGAGTGTTCTGTCACTTCACTTGCTGAGTGTCCTACCTGTCACTTCACTCGCTGAGTGTTCTGTCACTTCACTCGCTGAGTGTTCTGTCACTTCACTCGCTGAGTGTCCTACCTGTCACTTCACTCGCTGAGTGTCCTACCTGTCACTTCACTCGCTGAGTGTCCTACCTGTCGCTTCACTCGCTGAGTGTCCTACCTGTCACTTCACTCGCTGAGTGTCTTACCCGTTATTTCACTCGCTGAGTGTCCTACCTGTCACTTCCCTCGCTGAGTGTCTTACCCGTTATTTCACTCGCTGAGTGTCCTACCTGTCACTTCACTCGCTGAGTGTCCTACCTGTCACTTCACTCGCTGAGTGTCTTACCCGTTATTTCACTCGCTGAGTGTCCTACCTGTCACTTCCCTCGCTGAGTGTCTTACCCGTTATTTCACTCGCTGAGTGTCCTACCTGTCACTTCACTCGCTGAGTGTCCTACCTGTCACTTCACTTGCTGAGTGTCCTACCTGTCACTTCACTCGCTGAGTGTCCTACCTGTCATTTCACTCGCTGATTGTCCTACCTGTCACTTCACTCGCTGAGTGTCCCACCTGTCACTTCACTCGCTGAGTGTCCTACCTGTCACTTCATTCACCGAGGATCCTGTCACACTTCATTCACTGAGTGACCTGTCACACTTCATTCACTGAGTGACCTGTCACACTTCATTCTCTGAGTGACCTGTCACACTTCATTCACCGAGTGTCATGTCACACTTCATTCACTGAGTGACCTGTCACACTTCATTCACTGAGTGACCTGTCACACTTCATTCACCGAGTGTCATGTCACACTTCATTCACTGAGTGACCTGTCACACTTCATCACTGAGTGACACTGTCACACTTCATTCACGAGTGTCATGTCACACTTCATTCACTGAGTGACCTGTCACACTTCATTCACTGAGTGTCCTGTCACACTTCATTCACTGAGTGACCTGTCACACTTCATTCACTGAGTGTCCTGTCACACTTCATTCACTGAGTGACCTGTCACACTTCATTCACTGAGTGACCTGTCACACTTCATTCACTGAGTGTCCTGTCACACTTCATTCACTGAGTGACCTGTCACACTTCATTCACTGAGTGTCCTGTCACACTTCATTCACCGAGTGTCCTGTCACACTTCATTCACTGAGTGACCTGTCACACTTCATTCACTGAGTGACCTGTCACACTTCATTCACTGAGTGTCATGTCACACTTCATTCACCGAGTGACCTGTCACACTTCATTCACTGAGTGTCATGTCACACTTCATTCACCGAGTGACCTGTCACACTTCATTCACCGAGTGTCCTGTCACACTTCATTCACTGAGTGACCTGTCACACTTCATTCACCGAGTGACCTGTCACACTTCATTCACCGAGTGTCCTGTCACACTTCATTCACTGAGTGTCATGTCACACTTCATTCACTGAGTGTCATGTCACACTTCATTCACTGAGTGACCTGTCACACTTCATTCACTGAGTGTCCTGTCACACTTCATTCACTGAGTGACCTGTCACACTTCATTCACCGAGTGTCATGTCACACTTCATTCACTGAGTGACTTGTCACACTTCATTCACTGAGTGTCCTGTCACACTTCATTCACTGAGTGACCTGTCACACTTCATTCACTGAGTGTCCTGTCACACTTCATTCACTGAGTGACCTGTCACACTTCATTCACTGAGTGTCCTGTCACACTTCATTCACCGAGTGTCCTGTCACACTTCATTCACTGAGTGTCATGTCACACTTCATTCACTGAGTGACCTGTCACACTTCATTCACTGAGTGACCTGTCACACTTCATTCACTCTGGAAAGCACCTTACAAATGCTGCATGTTCAATAACAATATTTACTTCTGATAGTCAAATGTTAACTACTATGACAGGAAGACACAGTAAGGTAACAACGCTCCTGTAATGCATAAAGTCAGTCAAAACACATTAAGTATTTTGGGCCCAAGACTGTTCAACTGCCTCCCAAGGGGAATTACCAAATGACCTTTAGCTGCCTTCAAGGGGGAGCTGAATAACCACCTAAAGTCAGTACCTGATTAGCCGAACTGTGGTTCGTACGTTGGATTATGTACAGCCAGCAATAACAGCATGGTTGATCAGACCCTGATCCACCAGGAGGCTTGGTCATGGATCGGGCAGCGGGGGCTTTGACCCCTAGAACACCCTCCAGGTATAACAAACCATTCCTCCTATACTCCCCTTCAAGGCTACTAATGCAGAAATGCATTTTTTTTGTCGGGGGGGGGGGGTCAAATTGCGGTTTTCTGGTTTAGGGCCCTGGTAGTTTCATCTGGAATTATACCATCCACAGTTCCAGCTGCTGAGTGAAGGTGGAATCTATATGGTTATAAACAGGAGACGCAAAGCCGTAACAAACGAAGATAAAATGGTTTCCAGATTTGGCTCCGAGTTAAGCTTGCACTAATATGTAATGAGTCTAAATAATGGCATCCTCTAAGGCCAGAAGAGTAAGATAAGATTTATTTGGATTTTTAACCCGTAGGGTTAGATATCCAGGATAATTCAATAAAGTCAGTGCGTCATCGGAGACCCTTTTATTTCCACTGGAGTCCTTAAATCTAGTCTGGGAAACAGAGTTAAGTCTGAGGCGGCTACGATGAAAACCTCTGTTCCACAAGGCACGGTACTCGCTCCCATCCTGTTCCTCAACCTCATATCTGACATAGAAAGAGATTTAAGCCTTTGCGGATGACATCCGAATTACCATAACAGTGGCCTCCATTGAAGACACCGCAAGACTCCAAGCGGACTTCAACCAAATATTCAAGTGGGCCACTGCAAACAGTATGAAGTTCGATGAAGAGAAATTTCAACTACTCAGATATGGAAAACTTGAGGAAATTAAGACTGAATCAGGGTATACAACAAATTCGAGCCACACATTAGAGCAAAAATCTAATATGAAGGACCTGGGAGTGATAATGTCAGAGGATGTCGCCTTCAATGACTACAATGTATCTACCTCATCTGCTAGGAAAATGATAGGATGGATAATGAGAACCTTCAAAACTAGGGACGCCAAGCCCATGATGATTCTCTTCAAATCGCTCGTGCACTCTAGGCTGGAATACTGCTGTACACTAACGGCCCCCTACATGACAGGCGAAATTGCTGACCTGGAGAGTGTACAAAGAACTTCCACGGCACATGTAAGTACGATAAAGCACCTAAATTACTGGGAACGGTTGAAGTCCCTTGATTTGTATTCTCTGGAACGCAGGCAAAAAAGATACATGATAATATACACTTGGAAAATCCTAGAGGGATTAGTACCAAATTTGCTCACGAAAATCACTCCCTACGAAAGCAAAAGACTTCGCAGGAGATGCAACATTTCCTCAATGAAAAGGAGGGGCGCCATCAGTACGCTAAGAGGCAACACAATAAGTGTCAGGGGCCCAAGACTGTTCAACTGCCTCCCAGCATACATAAGGGGGGATTACCAATAGACCCCTGGTTGTCTTCAAAAAGGCACTGGGCAGGCACCTAAAGTCAGTACCTGACCAGCTTTGCTGTGGTTCGTACGTCGGTTTGCGTGCGGCCAGCAGTAACAGCCTGGTTGATCAGACCCTGATCCACCACGAGGCCTGGTCTCAGACCGGGCCGCATTGGCGATGACCCCCGAAACCCTGTCCAGGTATCCAGGTAGTCCCCCAGGATGCTACCCACAAAATTCGACTAGCACCAGGTACCTATTTACTACTGAGTGAACAGGGACAGCAGGTATAAGGAAACATGCCAAGCATTTCCACCTATGCCTGGAATCAAACCACTAACAGTCAGTATGTGAAGTGTGTTGCCAACCGAGCCACAGGACACCCATTATTAAATATACCCACAGAATGTGAACACAAGCATCACAACAAGTGACCTTAGGCTAACACACGAGCATAATAACATGCAGAAGCCCACCTAGCAAACACAGTGCATGACCAACCAATGACAGACATGGGAAATTCATATGGCTAGTATGAGTCAATTTCAGTTAGTCCAATAAAATGCAAGGTGCCCCAAATGATTAAGTGGAAGAGACATCCACTGTAGTGTACAGGAGGTTCATGTTAGTTCAGGAAGGATGAGGAAAGGGAATTTAGCTAAAAAAATTTAAAACGCTATCACATTATCCTAATAAATTTTAGGCACAGGTACATGTAAGTAAAATTATCATACATTGTGTAAATTACCTAAGATAACCCAATTGTACTGATGTGTATCTGTATCTAAATAAACTTACTTTTTAAGATAGTGTGATAGCGATCTAAATTCCTTACCCCTAATATGTTTAGATAAAGCATGAACCACAGCTGATAAACTAGCACAAGGTTTTCGTACCTTCTAATTCTATGGAGCTTCCATACACAAGGCAGAATAGTGCCGTAACTGAAAATCAACTGAGATGATAAAGCCAGGTGGGAGGGGGGGGGGAGGGAGGCGACACCATGGTCTGGAAAAGGACACTATACGTTCGTGGCAGAGTGCAGGCACATGACTTGGTGGACAACGCAAAGCTGATCAAGCCTGGCAAGCCGTTCCTTGTAACAGTCAAGTGTAGTCAGAGGACAAGCAAACCTGAGCCAGAACCAGGCTATCTCACCACCGCTGGAAGAGCAGGTGACCCTGTTGTAGATGAAGGCTCGCAGGGTCAGGAAGCAGGAGTGCAGGGAAAATTACGTTGATAAATGATAATCTTTATTTCTATAGAGAATAGTTTACGATTGGTATGGAAAAGGTGATACTGCTGAAATACATTAAAGAAAGCTCCTTGTTATGCAGAGTATTTTAAGGTGCCTTAAAATAACGTGTAAATACTTATAACATGTAAGTACTAGGAGATTTTTTGCAAGAAAAGTTCCTTGGACGTATTAGTAAGACAATTTACTATATTTGTGGAGGCTATTACGAATATTGGTGAAAAACAAATGCACTAAGCAATGTGCAGTAATGTTCAGCCAAGAAAGATAAGAAATATCTTGAAGTAGAGCAGTTGGCAGGAAGGCATAAAAAACTTTATTTTGCCAGTCGGTAGAAGATATCCATAGCAGAATCCAACAAATCCGCGGATGAAAAGAAACAATTAATATAGTGAACAGATTCATATCCAGATCCCAATAGTATGCTGCAAGAGAACAGAAAACCTCCGGAGGAGGCTCTCACTACTACAGCCCGGGATTTGGAAGTGTCCAAATAAGTGCAAAAGATGAATAAATTCTCTCTCGCAGAAGAGCTTCGTGAAACCAAGTGTTGATCACACAACTGTCAGAAAAAATCCGAGGTGAAAATCCACATGTGACCCCAATAAAAAGTAGGGGCGCCATTGGTACACTAAGAGAAAACACCATAAGTGTCCGGGGCCCAAAACTGTTCAACAGCCTCCCATCAAGCATTAGGGGAATTGCCAATAAACCCCTGGCTGCCTTCAAGAGAGAGCTGGACAGATACCTAAAGTCAGTGCCGGATCAGCCGGGCTGTGGCTCGTACGTCGGACTGCGTGCGGCCAGCAGTAACAGCCTAGTTGATCAGGCCCTGATCCATCGGGAGGCCTGGTCGTGGACCGGGCCGCGGGGGCGTTGATCCCCGGAATAACCTCCAGGTAACCTCCAGGTAACCCCGTCCCCGGTGAACGGACTGTTTACTTCCTTCCAGGCTACTGAACTCCTAAACTGATAAGTGTACCAGAGGCTTGTAAGCTCTTGAGTACACATCAAGGGTACCTTCCCAACCGGAGGTGGAGACTTCAGTCAGGAGGAAGTGGGAAGGAGAAAGGTCAGAGGCACAAAACTCAGGAGGGTAGCTGGTTCCAGCCACTGGAGAGAATCTAGAGCATTCAAGGCAAAGCAAGACAGGAAGACCAATAAAGGATCTATTAGGGAGGACTGGAATCACGAAACTCCTCACTATCAGCAAAGGAACTTTCAGACCCTGCTTGGGAGGAGCAACAATGTCTAAAGGAAAAACTACAGATTATCACAATCAAAATATGCATCCAACCAAAGCAAAGATTGCTGGGAAGAAACAAAGAACTGGCCTAGTTACCTGGAATAAAGTTGGAAAGGGTTTCGGGGTTCAATGCTCCCGCGGCCCGGTCCGTGACCAGGCCTCGCAGTGGATAGCAGATGAACAAGGAGGCTTCAATAAGGGTAGGGGATATGTACACCAAGTGTTTACAGCGAAACATACAGGTGAACAGTATTTAGATAAGGGTAATGAGTTTTTTGTGGTATTTATGGATTTGGAAAAGGCATATGACAGGGTGAATAGGGGGGCCAATGTGGTAGATGCTGCAAATGTATGGAATAGGAGGTAGGTTATTAAAATCAGTGAGAGTTTTTATGAGGATAGTGAGGCTCAAGTTAGAGTATGTAGGAGGGAGATTATTTCCCAGTAAAAGTAGGCCTTAGACAAGGATGTGTGATGTCATTGTGGTTGTTCAATATATTTATAGATGGAGTTGTAAGAGAAGTGAATGCTCGGGTGTTGGCAAGAGGTGTGGGGTTAAAAGATAAAGAGTCAAACACAAAATGGGAGTTGTCACAGTTGCTCTTTGCTGATGACACTGTGCTTTTGGAAAATTCTGAAGAGAAGTTACAGAAGTTGGTGGATGAGTTTGGTAGGATATGTAAAAGAAGGAAATTAAAACTGAATATAGGAAAGAGTGAAGTGATGAGGATAACAAAAAAATTAGGAAATGGAAAGACTGGATATTAGATTGGAGGGAGAGAGTATGGAGGAGGTGAATGTATTCACATATTCGGGAGAGGACGCATGAGCAGATGGGTCTTTGAAAGATGAGGTGAATCATAGAATTGACGAGGGGAAAAATGTGAGTGGTACACTGAGAAATCTATGGAGACAAAGAACTTGATCCATGGAAGCAAAGAGGGGAATATATGAGAGTATAGTTATACCAACGCTCTTATATGGGTGTGAGGCATGGGTGGTGAATCTTGCAACAAGAAGAAGGCTGGAGGCAATGGCTATGTCATGTCTGAAGGCAATATATGGTGTGAATATAATGCAGAAATTCCATAGTTTGGAGAGTAAGATGAGGTGCAGGATTACCAAAACTATTATCCAGAGAGCTGAGGAGGGGTTGAGGTGGTTTGGACATGTAGAGAGGAACAAAATAGAATGACTTCGAGAGTGTATAAATCTGTAGTGAAGGGAAAGCAGGGTAGGGGGGTCAGCCTGGGAAAGGTTGGAGGGAGGGGGTAAAGGACATTTTGTGTGTGAGGGACTTAGACTTCCAGAGAGCATGGGTGAGCTGTTGGAGTGTGAGCAAAGTAAGATTTATGAAAGGATTCAGGGAAATCAGTAGGCCGGACTTCGGTCCTGGAGTTGGGAAGTACATTGCCTGTACTCTGAAGGAGGGGTGTTAATGTTGCAGTTTTATAACTGTAGTTTAAGTGCGCCTCTGGCAAGACAGTGATTGAGTGAATGATGAAAATTTTTCTTTTTTGGGCCACCCTATCTTGGTGGGAAGCGGCTGATGTGTTAATAAAAAAATAATTAGGACTAGTCCCTAGTCAAGGGGCTTTAACCGTTCCCAGTAATTTAGGTGCTTTATCGTACTTATACGTGCCGTGAAAGTTCTTTTCATATTCTCCAGGTCTGCGATTTCACCTGCCTTGAAAGGGGCCGT
The DNA here is from genome assembly GCF_026875155.1 of Cherax quadricarinatus. Classification (NCBI taxonomy): domain Eukaryota; kingdom Metazoa; phylum Arthropoda; class Malacostraca; order Decapoda; family Parastacidae; genus Cherax; species Cherax quadricarinatus. The sequence goes on along the minus strand of NC_069459.1, from coordinate 193,282 downwards.
TAGTGTACAGCAATATTCCAGCCAAGAGAGAAAAAGCGATTTGAATAGAATCATCATGGCTTGGTTTTGAATGTTCTCGTTACTCATCCTATCATTTTCCTAGAGATGTGATAGATACAATATTGTGATCTTTGAAAGTGAGATTCTCTGACATTATCACTCCCAGGTCCTTCACATTAGCTTTTTGCTCTATTGTTTTGCTGGAATTTTATACTTCAATACAGTTTTAATTTCCTCGAGTTTTCCATGGTGGAGTAATTGAAATTTGTCTTCATTGGGCCTTCATATTTTCTGCAGTGTCTTTGCAGTGTTTTTGCAATGTTTTTGCAGTATCTTTGCAGTGTTTTTGCAGTGTCTTCGATGGATGACACCGTCATGCAAATTCTGGTGTCATCCACAAAGGAAGACACGGTGCTGTGACTTATATCTATATCAGATATGAGGATAAGGAACAGGATGAGAGCAAGTACTGTACCTTGTGGAACAGAGCTTTTCATTGTAGCCGCCTCTGACTTTACTCTGTTTACTATTTTACTGTTTGTGTTCTATTTGCTGGGAAGTTATACATTCATCTTTCAGCTTTTCCTGTTATTCCTTTATCATGCATTTCGTGTGCCATTACACAATGGTCGCACTTGTAGAAGGCTTTTGCAAAGTCTGTGTGTACTACATCTGCATTTTGCTTGTCCTCCAGAGCGTCGAAGACCATGTCATAGTGGTCCAGTAGTTGGGACAGGTAAGAGCGACCTGTTCTAACCTATGCTGCCGTGGGTTGTGTAACTGATGGATATCTAAGTGGGTAACGATCTTGTTTCTCAGAACGTTTTCAATGATTTTTATGTGTAGAACGATAGTGCTATCAGTCTGTAATTCATTGTTACTGCTTTGCTGCCACTTTTGTGCAGTTGAGCTATGTCTGTTGTTTTAGTGACTGTCCATGCTCCCTCTCCATAGAATGGTTAAAGTACATAAAAGGGGCATCTTGCACTTCTTGACAAACACGGAATTAGACGAGTTTGGGCGTGGAGCACAGTGTACGGGCATGTCATTTATTGATTTCTTAAAGTCTTGATTTGTTATGATATCAGATTTTTTAATTAACCAAGTTTTGAGTCTCGGTCATAAAAAAAATCAATTAATGTGTCGACTCTTAGTCTGGTTAACGGCTCACTAAATGCTGAGACATACTGGTACTTCAATATCTTACTCATTTCTTTGCTGTCATCTGTGTAAGTCTCGTCTAAGCAGGGGTCTAATACTGGATGTTGTTTTTGCTCTAGATTTGGCCTAAGAAAAGAAGTATCTTGGGTTTCTTTCTATTTCATTTATGACTTTAAGTTCTTCCTGAGTTCCTTGTCTTCTGTAGGATTCCTTAAGCTTAAGTTCGATATTTGCTATTTCTCTGACCATTGCCTCCCTTCGTATTTCAGATATACTGGCCCCTTCTAGCAGCTCTGTAATTCAACACCTTCGCCTACATAGGTAACATCTCTCGCTTACTAATTTATATCTTTTCTTCTTTTTCTCTTAAAGGAATATGCCTTGAGCATATCTCAAGTGCCACAAAGTTAACTCTTTCTAGGCAAAGGCTCGGATCCATGTTTAGGAAATCTTCCCAGTTTGTTTCATTTAATGCATGGTTGATACTGTTATATTTCATATCAAATCATAATTATTAGTGAAGACGAAGTCAAGTGATTTTCCAGTCTTGTTGGCTTCACTATTTGCTGGCTTAAGGTAAATTTGTCACAAAGATTTAATAGCTCATTGTGTGTGAATTTTCATCTGAGCTGCCCCTGGAATTATATCTGCTAAAACATTATTTGATACATTCTTTCATTTTAGGTGTCTTAGGTTGAAATCACCCAGCAGCAAGGTGTTTGGGGCAGGAGCTGGGAGACTTTTGACAGTGGTCAATTTTCAAAAGCTGTTCCAGAATTTTTGGGAAGTTGCATCAGGAGGCTTGTACACAACCACAATGACAAAGTTTTGGTTTTCAGTCTTTACTGCCAAAACTTCAACAACATTATTTGATGTGTTTAGTAATTCCGAGCAAATGAGCGACTCTGTGACATACAGGCCAGTCCATTCCTCCCCTCCCTTGCCTGTTTGCTCTGTTGCATCCGAATAGGTTATAACCTGGGATCCATATTTCGTTGTCAAAGAGATTCTTTATGTGGGTCTCTGTGAAATCTGCAAACATTGCATTTGACTCTGTGAGCAGTCCACTGATGAAAGATATTTTGCTTGTTGATGGTTTTAGACCCTGTATATTTGCAAAGATAAATGTCATCGTATTGACGGTATGTAGGGGGCCTTTGTTTGCTGGCACCAGTATCTGTTCTGGAGTGGAGGCCACTGACTGTGCCTCCACTCCAGAAGCGATCCAAGCTGGTGTAAGAGTTCTGTCATTTCTTGCCAGCTTTTTTTCTTCCCAGCACTAAAAAACCTCTGTTTCTGGGGTGGTTGTAGCTACTCTGGTTTGTTTCTCATGATGTGAGTGATCTGTATCTTCTTGTCCACTTTAGATGGTGTTCCTGACAGTATGTGTTGTGTAATTGTCTTTCATGGGCATTTCAAGGTGCAATAATTTACATTCTCCTTTGGTCATGCAGGCACGACATTTTTTATGGTCAAAACTGCATGTCCCACCTGGTTTTCCAGATATTCCATGCCTACAGATACCCAAGGCATAGAATTTGCATATAACTGATTTCTGTTTGCCAGGATTTTTTGTGGCTGCATTTCCTACTGGTGCATTTTTCCGACTCCCCACTATTTACAGCACCTGTACTAATATCAGTGCCTCCACCAGTCTATACTGGTAATGTATCAACCAAATCATCATTCCCATTTTATCCATCTCCAGCTGTACTGCTATTTTCTAATTCTGGAATTCATATATCTTTATCTTTACCCGTTTTGTCAACACCAGGACCACTATCTCCATCTGGTGCACTATCATTCATTTCAGGATTCTTACAGATACTGTCCTCTAAGACAGCACCAGTACCAGGGGTGACAGCTCCATCTGACCCACTTTCTATACTTTCTCAACTGTTATACAAAAGTCAAGTTTTCTAAGAAGGATATTTTTTGGTGTTTCTGTGTTTTAGTATAGATGTAATTTTCTCCTACAGGTGACCCTAGCTTGGCCAGACCCAAAAATATTTTCCTGATTTAATATTAGTGGTCAATTGCTGAATGTCAACACATGTCCCATGAGACCAATTTCACAAAGGCTGCATGCAACCCATGCAAGACCTCTCTTGTTACTACCACTGCAGATTACACAAGTTTTTATGATGGTAGTTTTTATAGAGTTGGAAATATATGCTGTAGTTTGTATACTTTTTTTTCAGTGTTTGATATATGTAATTTTATAGACTATTGTTACAGTGTCCCATACATCAAACTTTTCTCCCAGTACACTTGACAGATCTCTCAGGTATTTTGTTTTAGAAAATGTACTGGTAAAAGTATTTGACTTACATGTTGGATGAACTGGTGACTGCTGGCAACCATAACTTTATCGTATCTTCACAAAAGTTCTCTAGATTTTTCTCACTCCACCACACTGAATACTATGGTGTCGCTGTTCTTAGCTGTGTTAGAATGACTGGTGTAAGGTTTACTAGAAGAGTATTTGCCTTTCTGTTGTGTATACTGCGTTCACTGACAACTTTAAAATTTTGATCATATTTCCACAAACTATACACTTTTCTTATTTCCACAAGATTGTATACCTTTTAATATTTCCATAAAATTGTGCTCTATGGTATCACTATGACTATACATAAGGTGATGAGGAGTTTATAGGAAGATAATTAAAAATGAACATGACTTGCTTGGTAGTATCCTGGTGACTGCTGGCACCTGTTTACTGTCCAGTTGCCTGCTAGGCCTATCACTTCCCTCTTACTTTACACAACATTTATTATGATATACCTCATCTATACACTATGGTACCACTATGATGTACTGTATATTACACTATTATCACAGAGACTTTCCTCTCACAGTATATGACACTGTTATTTATTTGCACACGGCACTGTGTAGGACTTTGATTTCCCCCTCGTGTCTGTATGGCATCACTTCCTGCACATTTGCTTTCTTTTTTTCTGTTTCGTTGGTTACTTTTATTTGCTAGATTAAACTCAAGTGCTGGAGAGATTTACTTTACAAGTTCACACTTGCACAGTTTTATGCGTCCAGCATGAAAATATCCTACGATAATCCACGAAAACTAAGGAGCCATGCTGTAGGTTGTTCAAGGTGTCCCTGGTTGATGAGAATATCCCATTTATTTCTGCAGAATCTATTTTTTAAAATAGTTCATCTCTACTGTAACTTGCTTAGCCCTTTCACTGTCATGATCCACAAAATTTAAAATGTTGCCAGTGTTGCTATTCTTTTTTAAAAAAAATTCTCAAAATATAAGCCTATTTTTCTGTGTGCAGTGACCTCCTCCTCCCCCCCCAAAAAAAAAAAAAATTGCCAAGATATGAAGGTCACTGAGCCGATGAGGTCAACATCGGCAACTGCCGTGCACTTAATATTCTAATATTTACCATTTTCTCTTTTTTTCTTGTGTTTTCTACTTTTTTGTAATGCTGTCAGCTAATAATTATCATTGCTATCACCTGACAGTCATCAACTGCTAGGAAATCAAAATCTACATCACTAGTAGTCTGTTTAGTAGTACTTGTGCCATTGTCGATCTGTGTACATTCTTAGACATTTCATCTTGGAGAAGCTCCTCTGGTCAGTCGCATTAGTTATTATGGGAAATTTTTATAGGGGTTGCCTGTATGTACCTCAACATTACATTCATACAAGTTATCTCATTGAGAGACAATAACCATATTGTTGATTACAGTAGTTACCCCGTGTAGACATGTGAGAAAACTTAGCCACCCTAGGTCACTTATCCACATCTATCCGAGACCAGTATGAAATGGATAGCACCCACAAGTACGGCGCTACTAATTAATTGTGGACTGTATAGATTATATTGGTTTGACTGAAGGAAAGTGGGGGGTAGATTACACACATATATATCCATCAAAGGAAAAAACACTTGTATATAATACCACCACTTACCAGATATTCTCTGGTGGTCACTTGATGTAGCTGAATCACCCACAATCTATCCAATTACAACATACCTAACTGGCCAGTATCAGTTTGCTATAACTAGAAGGGTTACTTAATTGTGGGTGATTGATACTCCTGATTTCCTCCATTCACCATCTCATTTCGATGTCCTGCTACACCGATACGGTTCTTATTTCAGCAGGACGAGGTTGGTTTGTCCTGGTTTAGAAGTCGTGACTCCATAAAAACTTCACTATCCTCGGGCCAGGTCGCTTCACCCATTCTCTTAACTTAGTGTTATTATCACCGATTACATTACAATTCACAAGACGATTTAACGCCTCTTAAATTTTACACACGTTAGAGGTCGACACATTAAGATTTGAGACCGATGAGTGATGATTAAATCGCGGGTATTTTTCCCTGAACACTCCATGGCATCTACCATTATTCACTCATTTTGCCACTTATTACAGCGGTCCCGTAAATCACGTTCCCTCACTCTTCACCAGGAACAGTTACGACACTTCCTATTATGAAATGAGGCCTATATTAATCCTTAGGCCGCCGTGAATGCCAATTTCCTGGTCCTAGCCTCTTAACTCCATTTCAAACACTCCCGCCTTCTCCACTCCGCACATCCGCGCAGGTGCAGAGGTTCCCTCTTGGTTCTCTTCCATTTTCAAATACATTTTTTTTTTGACCCATATCAACACATTAAACACCCATTAGTAGTGGAAGTTTTAGCAGTAAAGGTCGAGAACCAAAACCTAGTCATTGTGGTAGTCTACAAGCCTCCGGATGCAACATCCCAGCAATTCCAGGAACAGCTGTTAAAAATTGACCACTGTCTAGAAAATCTTCCAGCTCCTGCACCCAACATCTTACTCCTGGGGGATTTCAACTTAAGGCACCTAAAATGGAGGAATATAGCAAATAATATTGTTGCAATAATAACACCAGGAGGCAGCTCTGATGAAAACTCACACTCACACGAGCTTTTAAATCTCTGCACAAAATTCAATTTAAACCAGCAAATAATAGAGCCTACTAGACTGGAGAATACACTAGACCTCATCTTCACTAACAATGATGATCTGATAAGAAATGTCACCATATCAAAAACAATATACTCAGATCACAACATAATTGAGGTTCAGACATGTATGCGTGGAGCTCCAGACCGACATAATGAGATTAGTCACAAGGGAGCATTCACCAAATTCAACTTCAATAACAAAAACATAAAGTGGGACCAAGTAAACCAAGTCCTAACCGATATAAGCTGGGAAGATATACTAAGCAACACAGACCCCAACTTATGCCTAGTACAGATTAACTCGGTGGCACTCGATGTATGCACAAGGCTTATTCCTCTAAGAAAAAGGAGGAGTAGATGTAAAATAGAAAGAGACAGGCGCTCCCTTTACAGGCGACGGAAAAGAATAACAGAGTGGCTAAAAGAGGTCAATATATCTGAAATGCGTAGGGAGACACTGGTCAGAGAAATAGCAAGCATCGAATTTAAGCTAAAGCAATCTTATAGGAGTCAGGAATCGCGGGAAGAACTAAAAGCCATAAATGAAATCGAAAGAAACCCAAAGTATTTCTTCTCCTATGCCAAATCAAAGTCGAGAACAACGTCCAGTATTGGGCCCCTACTTAAACAAGATGGGTCCTACACAGATTACAGCAAGGAAATGAGTGAGCTACTCAAGTCCCAATATGACTCAGTTTTTAGCAAGCCGCTAACCAGACTGAGAGTCGAAGATCAAAATTAATTTTTTATGAGCCACAGAATTTGGTTAACACAAGCCTATCCGATGTTATCCTGACGCCAAATGACTTCGAACAGGCGATAAATGACATGCCCATGCACTCTGCCCCAGGGCCAGACTCATGGAGCTCCGTGTTCATTAAGAACTGCAAGAAGCCCCTATCACGAGCCTTTTCCATCCTATGGAGAGGGAGCATGGACACGGGGGTTGTCCCACAGTTACTAAAAACAACAGACATAGCCCCACTCCACAAAGGGGGCAGTAAAGCAATAGCAAAGAACTACAGACCGATAGCACTAACATCCCATATCATAAAAAATCTTTGAAAGGGTCCTAAGAAGCAAGATCACCACCCATCTAGAAACCCATCAGTTACACAACCCAGGGCAACATGGGTTTAGAACAGGTCGCTCCTGTCTGTCTCAACTATTGGATCACTACGACAGGGTCCTAGATGCACTAGAAGACAAAAAGAATGCAGATGTAATATATACAGACTTTGCAAAAGCCTTCGACAAGTGTGACCATGGCGTAATAGCGCACAAAATGCGTGCTAAAGGAATAACAGGAAAAGTCGGTCGATGGATCTATAATTTCCTCACTAACAGAACACAGAGAGTAGTCGTCAACAGAGTAAAGTCTGAGGCAGCTACGGTGAAAAACTCTGTTCCACAAGGCACAGTACTCACTCCCATCTTGTTCCTCATCCTCATATCCGACATAGACAAGGATGTCAGCCACAGCACCGTGTCTTCCTTTGCAGATGACACCCGAATCTGCATGACAGTGTCTTCCATTGCAGACACTGCAAGGCTCCAGGCGGACACCAACCAAATCTTTCAGTGGGCTGCAGAAAACAATATGAAGTTCAACGATGAGAAATTTCAATTACTCAGATATGGTAAACACGAGGAAATTAAATCTTCATCAGAGTACAAAACAAATTCTGGCCACAAAATAGAGCGAAACACCAACGTCAAAGACCTGGGAGTGATCATGTCGGAGGATCTCACCTTCAAGGACCATAACATTGTATCAATCGCATCTGCTAGAAAAATGACAGGATGGATAATGAGAACCTTCAAAACTAGGGAGGCCAAGCCCATGATGACACTCTTCAGGTCACTTGTTCTATCTAGGCTGGAATATTGCTGCACACTAACAGCACCTTTCAAGGCAGGTGAAATTGCTGACCTAGAAAATGTACAGAGAACTTTCACGGCGTGCATAATTAAGATAAAATGCCTCAATTACTGGGAGCGCTTGAGGTTCCTAAACCTGTATTCCCTGGAACGCAGGAGGGAGAGATACATGATTATATACACCTGGAAAATCCTAGAGGGACTAGTACCGAACTTGCACACGAAAATCACTCACTACGAAAGCAAAAGACATGGCAGACGATGCACCATCCCCCCAATGAAAAGCAGGGGTGTCACTAGCACGTTAAGAGACCATACAATAAGTGTCAGGGGCCCGAGACTGTTCAACTGCCTCCCAGCACACATAAGGGGGATTACCAACAGACCCCTGGCAGTCTTCAAGCTGGCACTGGACAAGCACCTAAAGTCGGTTCCTGACCAGCCGGGCTGTGGCTCGTACGGTGGTTTGCGTGCAGCAAGCAGCAACAGCATGATTGATCAGGCTCTGATCCACCAGGAGGCCTGGTCACAGACCGGGCCGCGGGGGCGTTGACCCCCGGAACTCTCTCCAGGTAAACTCCAGGTTATCATTAAACACAAGTAAATCTGAGATGAGAGAACTTTACAGTTGAAACTATTCTTACGTTACTTTTTCCCAGTATTCTTTTTTCTTTGTGAATTGGATTTCCAATACTGAATAATTGTTAAGCCTTTTTGACTGCATAATGTAAATAAAAGTCGTGGCTCCTAAAGGGTAAATGACCTGCCTGTCTAGGGGTATTTATATTATTTAAAATAGAAAATGAAATCACTCTAGAGCCAGCATGTACCTTCATACAAATTATGAAGCATAAGTTTAAATGGTCAATATACAAAAACATAATATATTAACAGTAATGTATATACAACCTACAATCTACTCTACTACAACCAACATTACTACACTCCAGTTCACCTTTACCCAGTACTCACATTAACTCACTAGCACACTGCTACTAGTCAGTAAAACAAACTATATAAACATTTATAAACAGGGAGGCTCCATTAACCCCCCACCCTTTCTGCCGGTCTGTCTACCAGTAGGCAAAAACACCATACGAATACACTCCCAAAACTTAAACAGGCCTCTGCACACTAGGACCTTACAGGTAAACATGAGGGAACTTAAAACAATAACTAACCTATGGTATAAACTTACAAAAAAACCATCCCTACAAAATAAACCACAAAGTATTAGTACAACTTGCTGCAGGCGCTGCACTTCATAAACTGACACACACACACCTCACTCTCCTCTCTCCTGGCCACTGTGTCTGACCCAGAATAATACCTGTCAGGTTTCAGAACAATCCCGGAACTATGGAGCAGTTTTCATATATTTTTACTGCAGCACACTGTGTAATAATCATTCGTCCAAGTGCATTTCATCTAGAAATCAATGTCGTCATACATGTCCAATGTCCAGAACTGTTCTTGTGTTCTGTTATCCGTGTAGACGAATGTTTCCACTCTGAAAACCCACCAACGGAAAAGTGGGTGTTTGATCATGTATATCCCCAAAGAGAACGCAAGCAAAACAATATACGTTTCCTGTTGAGAGAGAATACATTATCCATTCCCTTTTAATATTCTCATCAGTTATATGTTTTCGGTATATCAGTGAACGAGAAAATTTTCTTTTCTGATCAGAGTATTGTTTTTCGGATAAAGAGAAGTCCTCATCATGGTGCTGACATTCCACGGGATCTAGTTTGCACCAAAAGTCATGTACCTCCTCTGTTATATTTGAGTTTGTCCACAAACTAGTGTCATCTTGATACTCAGATCCCAGGTCATCTTTCTTCTGCTGGACAAGCTCAGGCTGCTCAGCATCAGCTCCTGTGACATTGGTATGATCAGAATCAACTTGAACTTCTAGTGCCTCTTTCATGTTAACATCATAATCATTGGATTTAGAGGCATTTCTTGTCTGCTTTGTTAGGAAACCGAATAACGCCTGCCCTATAGAGATCCACTCTTAAATTTCTATCAAAACTTAATCACAACAGTCAACAGCTCATCATATATGTGATGTAATAACAAACTATAATTATAAACTTACAGCAGTATCTATGAACACTTTTCACTGAAGTTTTGGAAGCCCTCCACCGGAGGCCCCTGGGTTGCAGCCCCTAAAGCCCATGCCTTAATCAGGCCCTGAGTGCACGTGTATGATGTTCCCAGAATAAATGGGCTCAACAAGAATATCCACTGAGTAATGTCCAGTGGCCAAAAAGCAGCATTTGTACGAGGCACAAAGACAGAGGAGGTATATCTTATTGTAGTATAGTATCTTCCACACACAATAATAATCAAGGGGAAAATGTTAAACTGGAAGGTCCACAGAGTACAGTGAACATAGGTCACAGAAGATGACCAATGAAGAAAATAGAGAGTCAGACCCTGAGACCACCAGGAGGCCGAGAAATACCTGACAAAGGTAGACTCGAGATCCTAAAGTTATCTTGCATCCTAGGAGGAGCAAGGCCGAGGAGGTAAACTCGTCAGAGCAATCATGTGTGAAATGCAGAAGAGAAATTACCAAAAGTTAAAACAAAGCCATCTGCCGAAGGCTAGTTAGATAATGAGATCGTGATTCAGATGAATAATGTCACAGGAAAGGGAACCAGACTATGATGCAATGAGAAAGTATCCGTGGCTTTAGCTAACATATCCAAGAATAGGGAGAGAAGTTCCGGAGACTGGTGAAGTTTCTAATACCAAACAAGTCAGTGTCAAAGAACCTCAGAGGTCCACCAGAGAACTGAAGACAAGATATATTCAAACTTGCGTAGCCCAATCCACAAGGAAATTGAGACAACCAGGAATGTGTATGGCTAGAAGAATGGATTGAAGCATGAGGAAGAAAAGTATAAAAGACAACTGCAAGCCGGAATGAGGAAGCTGAGTCAGGTCCAACAGATTGTTTGAAAGGCCAGACAGTCAAGTTCTGAATTTAGGTTCTGAATTTAAGGCTTTTGGTGCCACAGTATCAAAAGGTGGGAGAACGTGTCTCAGAGATATTAATCCCGAGGGAAAGAATGATGAAGTAGAGAGTTCAATTATTTAAATTTCATGTTGCATATACCAATAGGCCCACAAACCACTTTTCTGATTGGCTTAGCCGAAGTGCTGCACAAGTCAGTTTTAGTTTTCGTTTTGGTATGTATTCCCATTCTTTCGTTTGCATTCCCGTTTCAATATTAGTAGGGAAGGAGGGCGGGCTGTGTAAGGGAAAACATCCACATGGACATAATTGTATGTAAATTAGGGTAGTGTCCTTGTAATGCTAGTTTACCAGAGTGAAGGAGAGTTTGCCATCAGCAATGCCACCTGGATAGCTTACCTGCTAAGCTGGACGTCAGGTGGAATTCACTTCGATACGGATACCCACCTGCTCTGGTGAGATTACATTTGTGAGTTGTTAAAGGATAATTGTAATGCCCATACGTACTGATGGAATAATTAATATTCTACTCTTGTTCTGGCTCTCAGTCGTTGTCACCTTTCCTGTACGTATTTTAATCTCTTCTTGTATTTCTCAGGCCTTTGAACACTGCCCGGTCAGCATTTACAGCGTCTGGGCCTCATGTGCTGATAATTAATTGATAATTTACTAGAGGCGTCTCCGCACCTTCAGCACTCTCCGTCAGACCGCTGCTGCCGTGTTCGGAGCATCTAATACTTCTTCTGTGTGGATGGTATCTTCAAACTAGTGACAAAGTTGTGATCACCTGGGCACCGACATCGACCATTTACCCTCATCTAGTGACACTAACAAGCCATTGGAGACAAACACTACCTGTCTCCACCCAACATGGCTCCATCACCGCCACTCTACAATGCTGCTATACAACTTCACTTTCTTTGTCCTTCAGACTTAACAATAAGTACTATCCTTATCATAACTCATTTTTATTTTATTTATTAAAGTTGCTTTATAGATATTTCATAATTAACCTTTTCGCTTAAAGTTATAATATTTTTAATTTAAGTAATTTTTACAAGAAAGTTATGTCAAATCCCTGACACTGGAGAACCTCCCAGACACAGTAGAGGTACAGAGGCACATTCTGGTGACTATACTACTTATAAAGAAACACCCGGAGAAAAACAGCAAGAAGGGACTGACGAGAGATATCAACCAGCAATCCCAGCCAATTCAGGATGTGGTGAGGAAAGAGGGAAAAAACTTCGTGGTTAGTGAAAGAGTTCGAAGGTTAGAATTGTCAGTCAATAACAGTGTTTAGGGGAAAAGAATAGAAATTGGCAAAATCTATCTGCATATTTAACCAAATCAAAGAGCTATGGAAAGTAGCAAAGTTTTGGTGTGGTTTATGAGAAAACCCCTTTCGTTACTAATTTCCTTTAATTTTTTTTTATTTTTTTTCGTTCATGCATGCATGACGAAAAATAACGAGCCTGTTGCAAAAGTATATGGACACTGAAACTCCATATTCGTGGAGACTGCAAAGGATGCGACAACAAACAAGGCTGAAGATCTTGGGTCAAGTCTTGAGGCTGAAAAATATATCCACGAGTTAAGAATCTGAACTATCGAGATAGATTTAAATTTGGCAGACGATAGAAGGTTATTTAAAATACCAAGAATACAGCCCATCCGGGTTGGAAAATTGATTACATGTTGAAGGTATAATTAGATGTGTTAACAAATTCAGGGGCTTCAGGTCAAGAATAAGGTACGGCCCATCCTTCGGTTCAAAAGTGAGGATCCTGGAGAAGAATCCTGCGAGTCTCGCCCGCACGACACACCACTAAAAGGACAAGTGGGTAGATAAAACCAGCGAGATGACCGGAATTTTATGCAGTGGTTACCAACTGTCTTGGGTAGGAAGACCCCTTGTTTAACCTTAAATTATGCAAACTCCCCGTATTTTTGATGGCTAAGAGTAGAATTTCGGATCTCTTGGAATAATTCAGTGGCCTACCAGGGGCCCACTGCCCACAAGTTAGGAACATTCCACTTAAAACATGGGAACAATAACACGATACAAATATATTTTCTATTTGTGGAAACGTTTTACCAAACAGTAACTTAATCAGTCCAATACAGAAGAATGGTTGAAAATCAGAAGTAGCTTGAGATAATCAGTCCCTCAGCCTGGAGATGTGTTCAGTCCATTTTTTCTCTGTATTGGACTAAGGAAGCCACTGGTTGGGGAAACATTTCCTTCGGTTCTCTGAACCATTTGTCTACATTCCTCTCAGACACAGCAACATCTTGAGATCTTGATACAGAGATTCTACGCTTGTCTAACCTATAGACATGACCGACTCCCACTTGTGGATTTGTCCAAGGTGACACCACCTACGACTGCTTCACCTCACCTGTACAGTACATAAGCCCCTTCTCTGCACGTATGCTGACATATGAACATATCAGTCCATTAGATTGATGGACTTTGTTCATTTCTTGCGCAATTCTTCCTTCTCAGTACATTGTTTCATCTATCTTTCTGGTGCTGTCTTGTACACTAGAACTCCACCATTCTGAACAAGTGCATGCAGAATATCCAGTTGCCCTACGGTCGCTCCATACATCTTCACACAAGTCCAAGATTTTGTAAAACAATCCTAAATGACTTCGACAACTATGCTAAACTAACACACCTACCATGAGAAACATTTATAAAATTCAAGATTGGGTCATTCCACGCAAGAGTAAGCTGAACTCCTGCGCCTGCCATGAGCGACACAGAGTTAAAGAATGATTCCAACACTCTTCAGCAACAGAAACTCGTAATGATCTATAATGTGGCAAAGGTATTATGGAGTTGCTCGGGGCTTCTACTGGACCTGGTATTCTCTACAAGCATTTCAAGGAAACATGAAACCTAATCATAACACACCAGTTTAACATCAATGATTTAAATGAGGAAGACAGAGAAATTTTCAGAGCTCAACGATATTTTAACTTTAGATAAGATGATGAATTAGACACGTTTAATATTTGGGAATCTTTATTTCGCCAGCCGCGGCAGACACAGCAACATCGTGGAGTCTTAGTACAGAGGACATCTCCACAAGACTCCATCATGATGTTTACACACAGCAACGTCATGGAATCTTGGAATAGAGAACATCTCCACAATTACTTTCTGCCGCTCGGCATGACCTATTTCCACTGGGAAATCCCGCCCACCATGACAGTACCTTCATCACAGCTGACTCCAGTATATAAGCCCAATTCTTGCTGTCTGTGCTTCAGATTCATCAAAGCTACGGTACTGAACACCTGCTCCTAGGCTGAGGGACTGATTACCTCATCTGTCTCTTCAGTCTTCTGTATTGTATTAATAAAGCCACTTGTTGGTAAAACATCTACTTAATAAAGTTACCCAGATGTTGCACATGTTTAATTCTTCATCTTGTTGGTATTAGAGGAAATAACCTGTTTGACTTGGTTCTTGCCAACAAGGAATCATTAAATATAATCTTGAGTTTGACGAGTTTGGAGAAAACAATCACAAATCAATCAGTTTCAACATATCATGGAATTACTAAGTAGCTACAGCGAAGACAATGTTCCTGATTTCCACTTGGCCGATATCATAGGACTGGTGTGATCTGAATGGTCATCGTTAATTATACTGTGGATCAGGTAGGTGGTGAAGGTTGCTAACATATTTTTCACAGCATAATTTAAGCTACACAGACTACTAATGTTCCAAAAAGGAAAATAAAATCAAAGATCCTAAATGGAAAAACTAGATTAAAAAATATTGGTCAAAAGCTAGGCATTTGCAGGCGAATCAAAAGGGGAGAGGGACACAAAGAAGTCAATATATTCAGTTAAAAATAGAAATAAATTAACAAGAAAAGCCAAAAGAGACTGAAGTTCGATACAAAGTTATTCGAAGATTAATCCAAAAGTTTTCTTTCAGATATATAATAAAATAACAACAATAATAATAATGATAATAATAATATCTTTATTTCTACAAGTACATCTACAAGGTATAAAGGCCTAGCTGACATCAATGACATAATACTATATACAAAGCCGCTTACTGTGCAGAGCATCTGGGGCAAATTAGGTCAGTTTTATTCCAGGATGTGACCCACACCAGTCCACTAACACCCAGGTACCCATTTTACTGATGGGTGAACATAGACAGCCAGTGTAAGGAAACAAGCCCAGTGTTTCTACCCTCGCTGGGAATCGAACCACGGACGCTCGCCGTGTGAAATGAGAGCTTTTGCCACCAGGTCACGGGGCACCATGGCCTGGTGGGACAAGACAGGGATAAGATAGACCCACTTGAAAGCTGCTTGAGTCAGCTCACTGAAAGTAACAAACAAATGTGCTCTATCTTTAACACATATTTCCTCTCATGTCATCTGTGAAGCTAAACTCACTTGTTGGCGGGATTGTTTCAACCGTTACTTCGGCTTCCTTTATGAGTGCGTTCTGGAAAAATGTATGGAAACTGAGTGACAAGTACTCTCCAGATCCGGATCTGTTCTTTGGTTGCCTGTGTCAGCACTGCAAGACCTCTTGAAGTTGCCACAAAGATTGGAAATTATCTTGTCTGTATCTCTCAGGGACTCCATCTATGCCACTGGTTTCTTTCCTCCAAGTTTTGCAGAGAGTTACTGCCTTTAGACTTTTCTTCTAGCAGAGACCAGTCTTATAATGTGCCTTCTATGCTTCAAGAATTGGAGTCAACACTCCGCTTACCTATCGTCGGCAGCTGGGCCTGATGGCATTCATATTCGTATGCTTCAGCATTTACATACGTCAGCCCTTGCAGTTCTCTTACGTCTTTTTAATCTCATTTGGTCGCAATGGGTTCTTCTCAGTTGTGGAAAACTGTTGTTCTGCCTTTTCGTAAACCAGGCCATGATGCATCACACTATCGTCCCATTGCTCTTACCAGTGCAGTTTGAAAGTTGACAGAACGTCTTGTACATAGACATTTGGTGTGGTATTTAGAGACACACAAGTCTCTCCGCAAGTCAATTCGGCTTTCGTAATTGCCGCTCCTCTGATAAATGTTACTTTGCTTAGATACCTATGTTCATGCCTTTGCTAGTAACCACTCGGTTACTAGCAAAGGCATTACGAACTTGGTCTTGAAAAGGCATATAACACTACTTGGAGATATAACATCTTGTCCCAAATTCATTCCTAAGGCCTCTGAGACAATCTGCCACTTTTCCTAAAAAACTTCTTATCTGAGAGACATTTCCGTGTTTGGGTTAATAATTCCCTTTCCCCGACTTTGCCCAAGCTGAAGGTGTCCCTCAGGGATGTGCACTTAGCATTACTCTTTTTCTACTAGCTGTAAATGATCTGGTCTCTGTTCTACCATCTAATATTTGGTCATCACTTTATGTCAGTGGCTTTGACATTGCTTGTGCAGGTGCTGACTGTCGCCTAGTAGCAGCCTTACTCCAGAATGCTGTCAAACGTGTTTCCCATTGGGTCACTATGCATGGATTTAAATTTTCTGATGCTAAAATGCACCAATTTAGTTTCACCAGGCGTTCTGTTGTCTCTGATACACCATGGTATCTGTATGGCTCCAGTATCTCTGAAAGTGACAAGGTCAGATTTCTTGGCCTTCTGTTTTATCACCAACTGTCCTGGAAACCTAACACTACCTCTCTGAAAGCAATTTGCCATAGTCGGCCCTAATTTTGCGGAAACTAGACTATGGCGACGAAATATATTCTGCAGCTTTTCCTGCAGCTCTTTCTAAACTTTATCCCTCCATCATCAGGGAATACATTTATGTCTAGGTGCTTTTCACTCCTTTCCTGTCCAAAGCCTATGTGCCAAGGCAAATGTTCCATCCTCGAACTATCGCTGTGATCACCATTGCCTCCGTTATTTTGTCCACTCATGACCTTCACGATCCTTCTACATACAAGATAGTAACAGACGTTAGTAGAGGTCCATTATTTGTTCACCGCCACTGTTTACTCCATCCCTTTCTCTTCATCTTCACTCTAACTTTTCTCTTCCCCCCACCCTGGGAGGTTCTGACAGTTCATGTCTCCATTTTTCTCAACAACTTTCGGTCTCATTTTCATGCCATTGCAGTGTACACTGATAGTTCTAAATAGTTTGACGGTGTCGGGATTGCAGCAGTGTTCCCGGACAGCGTTGTACGAGGGCATTTATTAGACTCGGCTAGCATTTCTACTGCTGAACTGTATGCAGTTCTTACTGGAATTGTTAACACTGCATATATGTTTACCGCATCGTTTGTAGTAGTCTCAGACTCTTTTAGTGCTTTACAAGCCATTAAAAAATTTGATTAGCCTCATCCCCTGGTTCTTTGTATACAACTTTGGTTGCACCGCATTTCTAGCAAAAATAAAGAAATCTTTTTCTGTTGGGTCTCTGGTCATATTGATGTTCAGGACAATGAGCAGGCAGACTCTGCTGCGCGGTCAGCAGTACATGACTTCCCGGTTTCATATGGAGGTATTCCATTCTTAAGACTATTTTGCTGTAATCTCTAACCACCTTTGCAACCATTGGGAACACCGTTGGTACAAGGTGACTCATAACAGATTATATTCCATCAAGCCAAGTTTAGGTTTATGGCCTTCTTATCATCAACGTTGAGGTTGGGAGACTACATTCTCCCATCTTCGCATCGGGCACACCAGTCTAACTCATGGCTATCTCATAGAGAGGTGCCCTGTTCCACTCTGTGAGAATTATCAGGTTCCAATTCCAGTTTGCCATATTCTATTGGACTGTCCAGTCTTTCCACGAGCACGTAGAATTTACCTCTGACATCGTCACTGCTCTAACACCCTTAGTTTATTTTACCTTCTTGCTTATGGCCCCACCTTTGACTTAGATTCCCTCTTTGACAGCAACTGATTTATTACACAAACTTTGATAATACTTCCTTTAACACTCCTCACAGCCCTTTACTAACTTTACCTGTGTTATCCTCTCCACCCTTGACAGTCTCTGCTCCAGCATCACCTGTCCTGCAGCGCTCTATGACCCTAGTGGATTTAGCGCCTTTTTTTATAATAAAAATATTCGACGCCACATTGAAAGTCATAAACAGAACAATGAATCTTAGCAGGGACGTTCCAGCCTTATAGAGTTTACTTATGATATTGTGTATATGGACTTCAGCAAGTCCTTTGATAAGAGTCCCACATCGGAGATTGAGAAAAATGGACACGCACACAGAATATGAGAAATGTTTTCCTGGATAGAGGCGTGGTTGACAAATAGACAATAGAGGATTTGCATAAATAATGAGAAATCAGAGTGGAAAAGTGTCACATGAACCCTTTGTTGTTCACAATTTACATAAATTAGAAAGATGAGGGAAACAAGCAAGTTTGCCGACGGCACCAAAATAGGCCGTCGGATTAATTCTGACGAGGACACCAGAGCGCTACAGGAAGATGTGAATAGACTGATGCAGTGGTCAGAAAAGTGGCAGATGCAGTTTATTATAGACAAACACAAAGTTCGAAACCTTGGAAAAGAAAATAACCATGGCACTTATAAACTAAATAATGTAGCTCTTAATCACTCTGAACGAGAAAAAGATTAGAAGCACTGTCTAGCAGTAATCTAAAACCAAGACAACAGTGTGTAAGTGTTTGCAATAAAGCGAATAGAATTCTTGGCTTCATATTACGAATTATAAATAACAGGAGTCCTCAGGTTATTCAACTCTATACATCGTTGGTTAGGCCTCATTTAGATTATGCTGCTCAGTTCTGGTCACTGTATTACAAAATGGGCATAAATGCGTTGGAAAGCGAAGAAAAGATTACGAAGTTGATTCCATGCATCAGAAATCTTAATGATTAAGACATGTGCAACAGTGGGGCATCTTTACTGATGAAACGTTTCGCCTACACGGTAGGTTTCTTCAGTCAAATACAGAGGTAGCAGGTATAGTAGTGAAATGATGATGTAATCAGTCCATCAACTTTGGAGAAATAATATTTGAGATGGTCAGTTCCTCAGCTTGGGAAAAGTTCAGCTCCATGGTCTGGAACGATATGAAGTTGAAGCATGAGAATGGAGTCTTAAATACTGTCGAAGGTGAGGTGGAAAATCTCGAAGGCGTTGCAGGGGACGGGATTCACCTCACCTTCGATAGTATTTGAAACTTCGTTCTCATGCTTCAACTTCATATCGTTCCAGACCACGAAGCTGAACTCTTCTCCAGCCTGAGGAGGGACTGACCACCTCAAATACTATTTCTCCAAGGTTGATGGACTTATTACATCTTCATTATTACACTTGCTACCTTTATATTTGTAATAAAGTTGGTAGAATTACCGACAATATGTAAAGTAAAAGGACACAAGTGCAACTAATGTGACATTTATTGTGGCAACGTTTCGCTCTCCAGGAGCTTTATCAAGCCATGATAAAGCTTGATAAAGCTCCTGGAGAGCGAAACGTTGCCACAATAAATGTCACATTAGTTGCACTTGTGTCCTTTTACTTTACATACCTTTATATTTGACTAAAGAAGCCTAGTGCGTAGGCGAAATGTTTCATCAATAAAGATACCTAACTGTTGCACGTGTGTCTTAATCAACTTTTTCATCATAAATCTTTCCTACTAAGACTGAGGCCCTGAATCTGCACTCTCTAGAAAGTCGTAGATTAGGAGGACAGGAATAAGGTGTATAACTGGAAGACATGAATAAATAAAGTGGATGTAAATAACGCACTATAAATGTCTAACCAAGACAGGACTCGCAGCAATGGTTTCAAGTTGGAAAAATTTAGATTTAGGATATAGGACAGCACTGGTTTGGAAACAGTTGTAGATGAGTGGAACAAACTCCCCGGTATCATCAATGAAGCTAAACTCTTGTGTTGCTTTAAATTATAATCTTAACTAAGCACCAAACCCACAAGAGTCATACAGCGCTATGTGTAGTTTTAAAAATAGGTAAGACAAGTTGTAATGTTGGTAGAATTACCGACGATATATTAGGTAAAAAAAAACACAAATGCAACTAATGGGACATTTTATTGTGGCAAAGTTTCGCTCTCCAGGAGCTTTGTCAAACTGTTACATATAAGCACAAAGAAGGTATATGAAGGTATGGAATGAGGTACCTATATACATACCCTCTGAGTCCCTGTATTGTTTGTAACAGCTTGACAAACGGGAGAGTGCAACGGACAAGTGTAGTAGTAGCAGCAGCAGCCACACACACAGCAAGAGGCCTTCTTGAGCTTCCCCAGTGCTCGGGCTAAATCCCCAAAGGGGCGCGACCCCCAAAGGATCCTTTGTGCTTGCTGCCTTTGCACCTCCTGACATCGTCTGCTGATATGCAGCTGCCACACCCTTCGAGCCCAGTGTGGGCGGGGTGTGTGGCAGCCCAAGGTGCCTAGCTTCTCCCTCCAAGCCCCACGGTGGCGGGAAATGAGGCTAGGCCTGGGGACAGTTGGTCCCAGAAGACGAGGAGGTACGTGGACCTCAGGCTCACTGAGACAAGTGCAACCATAATAGACCACATATGGACCAATATACTAGCCCCCCTTAAATCAGGGATAATCACAGATAGCACTACAGACCACTACCCTACCTTCCTCCTGACAAACATTAGTAAACCACCACTTGAATACAACAAAGTCTCATTTAGACTCCATGACGAGGCCTCAGTAAGGAAGTTCACAGCTGACCTAGAGACTGTTGATTGGCCTACAGAATTCTCCAAGGCCAATGGTATTGATGATGGACAGACATCTTTCTTAACAAATTACTAGACTATACAACAAACATTGTCTATAAAAACAAACAGATCACAAACAAACGGCTTGGTTGCCCATGGCTAACCAGCACCATTCTGAAAAACCATAGACAAGAAACACCAATATGAAAAGCAATATAGACAGGGCTTAATACACCAAAGATACTCTTAAACCACTATTCATCAGCTACTCACCAAAATAAAAAAAGCCAAACAAACTATACTATTCCAGTAGATTCACAGACCTAGAGGAGATATAAAAAAGACCTGGAAAACACTCTCCAGATTCTAGGGACCACACAAACTGAGAAAAACCAAGATATATTGTCCTAACTAAACCTAATGAAACACCACTACATCCCACTGACACAGCTAACAAGATATAAACGACTTCTTCTCAAACATAGGATCTAATCTCGCCAGTAAAATCCCACATACCAATGCCATGCCAGGGACTACCTAGATGGTAATTTCCCTAATTCCTTCTATCTTGCACCAACTGAGCCCATGGAAGTCATTGGGATCATAAAGTCACTTAAAATAACTCGGGGAATCTGTCTCATGTCCCCATTACTGTACAAGCGAGCGGCCCATGTCCTTTCGCATGCTATTTCATTACTTTTTAACAAGTCAATAGAGACTAGCACCTTCCCGAAACTACTCAAGATGGCAAGGGTTACACCAATACATAAAGGTGGTGACCCTACAGACTTAACAACTATAGGCCAATATCTAACTTACCATTGCTATCCAAAATCTTTGAGAAACTCGTGTACAAGAGACTGTATTCATTTATAACGGCTCAAAACATACTCAACCCCTGCCAGTTTGGATTCAGGAAAAATAAAAGCACTAATGATGCAATCATAAAAATGCTAGAAAATAAGGAATATCCACTAGGAATTTTTATTGACCTAAGAAAAGCTTTTGACACAGTAAACCACCAAATCCTACTCCACAAACTCGACCACTACGGTATAAGAGGCCATGCGCTTGCTAATTTCAAATCTTACATTACTAATAGGTATCAGTACGTCACCATTAAAGACACAGCATCAACACGGCCACTTGATACTGGAGTTCCGCAGGGAAGTGTCCTTGGTCCCCTGCTCTTCCTCATATACATCAATGACCTTCCAAACGTATCCCAACACCTGAAACCCATTCTCTTTGCTGATGACACGACTTATGTCATCTCTCACCCTAATCTTGCCACCCTCAACACCATTGTGAATGAGGAGCTGATTAAAATATCGACTTGGATGACAGCCAATAAACTTACGCTTAACACTGACAAAACTGTTTGGTAGCAGAGCAGGAGATGCACAAATTAACATTAAGATTGACAACACTCTTATTACCAGAATAATGGGGGAAAATTCTAGGCTTATACTTGACAACAACCTGAATTTCAGCACCCATATCCAGCATATAGCCAAAAAAGTATCCAAAACGGTTGGGATCCTCTCCAAGATACGATACTACGTGCCGCAAAATGCCCTTCTCACACTATACCACTCACTTATTTATCCATACCTCACCTATGCTATTTGTGCTTGGGGATCAACTGCAGCAACACACCTAAAGCCAATAATAACCAACAAAAAAGCTGCAGTAAGAATAATCACTAAATCCCATCCTGGCAGCACACCCCCCACTCTTTCAAAGATCTAAACTTACTCCCAGTTCAGTACATCCACACTTACTACTGTGCAATCTATATCTACAGGGCCTTAAACTCTAATATCAACCTTGACCTAAAACGCTTTCTTGATAGTTGTGACAGAACCACAGGCATAACACCAGACACAAACATCTCTACGACATTCCCCGTGTCCGACTAAACCTTTACAAAATTCAATGTATGTCAAAGGCCCTAAAATCTGGAATACCCTACCTGAGAACTCTAGAACTGCAGACACATTCATTACCTTCAAAACTACCATTAGAAAACATCTTATCTCCCTGATACACCCCGTCAACTAACTACACGATTACCACTGGTGGTTCACACTTACACTCGCTCACTCATTTGACCATAAACAGAAATATTAATTCAGTCTTAAAATAATGAATCCTGTGATACTCCAATACTGAAACTATATACTGTGCCAAAACAAAAGCATTCACATTGCTAAACTCATAAACTAGTATTTAGTCACTTAACCATAAGACCAACTTACCTCATAATTTGTAATATTTTACAATTAAGAATAAAACTAAGTATGCCCGAAATGCCTAGCCATGCTAAGCGTTCTAGTGGTACACTCTGTAATCACAATTTTACTACATGTAAACCAAACAATAACCAAATTTCTGTAAACTCAGCATTGTAATCCTTATAGAGAATAAACTTTGAATTTGAATTTGAATTTGAATTGATCTGAGACACTCCCGACACTCCCTCGACAAGGAGCCAAGGCCGGGCCACCTCTTGGAAAAGGCCCTGGCCGGGGGATTATACCGGCGAATCTACAACAGAACAGCTTGACAAAACTCTCAGAGAGCGAAACATTTCCACAATAAAATGTCACATTAGATGCACATGCGTTCTTTTACCTAAGGAATGCCTGAACGGGTGTGAGTCGGACATATCTAGCTTGGGCCAGTAGGCCTGCAACAATGCTCCTTTCTTAAACGGGTATAACTTCGACCTTCCTAGCATGGGCCAATACCATGAAGATGAATTAGACACATGTGTAACATCTGGGTATCTTTACTTGTAGACATTTCGTCATCCAGCGTCTTTATCAGTAGGTTACATTATTATTATTTTATTATCACACTGGCCGATTCCCAAAAAGGCAGGGTGGCCCGAAAAAGAAAAACTTTCGCCATCATTCACTCCATCACTGTCTTGCCAGAAGGGTGCTTTACACTACAGTTTTTAAACTGCAACATTAACACCCCTCCTTCAGAGTGCAGGCACTGTACTTCCCATGTCCAGGACTCAAGTCCGGCCTGCCGGTTTCCCTGAACCCCTTCATAAATGTTACTTTGCTCACACTCCAACAGCACGTCAAGTATTAAAAACCATTTGTCTCCATTCACTCCTATCAAACACGCTCACGCATGCCTGCTGGAAGTCCAAGCCCCTCGCACACAAAACCTCCTTTACCCCCTCCCTCCAACCTTTCCTAGGCCGACCCCTACCCCGCCTTCCTTCCACTACAGACTGATACACTCTTGAAGTCATTCTGTTTCGTTCCATTCTCTCTACATGTCCGAACCACCTCAACAACCCGTCCTCATTTGTATATATATATATATATATATATATATATATATATATATTATATATATATATAATATATATATATATATATATATATATATATATATATATATATATGCAATAAGATCACAGTGAACAGGTGATTTCAAAATATGCAAAATAACCACTCTGAAAGAATAGAGAAATTCCAAGCGCTTTCGTGACTACTCACATTGATAATGTGAGTAGTCACGAAAGCGCTTGGAATTTCTCTATTCTTTCAGAGTGGTTATTTTGCATATATATATATATATATATATATATATATATATATATATATATATATATATATATATATATATATATATATATATATTAATAGTAAACTTACATGTGCAAAATACAACGTACTCTACTACATACCAACATCAGTTCATCTTTACCCAGTACTCACACTAGCACACTGGTACTAGTGAGTAAAACAAAATATATAAACAGGGAGGCTTTATGACACTCCTTCACTTTCCTGCTACTTAACATGCAGTCAAAACGTTATATATATTCTTCAAAACACAGGACATGTGCCTAGGACAAAATGGTAACTAACACTAGAGCCTTAAATGAAACTCCTGAGAGCATATTATTATAATTAAAATCATGGGGAGCGCTAAACCCGTAGGATTATACAGCGCATGTGGGGGGGATGGAAGATATTCAGGCTCAATTCAGGAAACCGGAGCACAGATCCAGTTCTCTAGATCAAGAGCCCTTTACCAGCGTCATGCAACCTCCCTTCAGGGGAGTGAGAGCATAACAAGAAAATAACCAATGATCTAGTCTTGGTCCACAATACCATCCACATACCTGCACCATGACTTGTTACAGCCACCGCTGTTCTCGTACTAACACACCTCACCTGCTCCTGTCCTGTCCTGGCTACTCGACACGACTAATACGCGTCCAGTTTCAGAATAAATCCCAGAAACTGACAAGTGTTTTCTATATACAATATTCACAAATAAACTGCGTAATATAGATATACTCGACACTCGTCCTGTAGGGGTTTTAATCTTCCTTACTGTAGTCTGATCTGAGAAGCTCATAACTGCCGGATCACATTATCATTCTTAGTAATGTAAAGTAAACATAACACCCCAGAAAAAGTTATGTAAGAAAAAATATAAAATATCAGCAGAACAAACTTGGTTGTGATGACAGTGTTGGTTGTGATGACAGTGTTGGTTGTGATGACAGTGTTGGTTGTGATGACAGTGTTGGTTGTGATGACAGTGTTGGTTGTGATGACAGTGTTGGGTTTTGATGACAGTGGTGGTTGTGATGACAGTGTTGGTTGTGATGACAGTGTTGGTTGTGATGACAGTGTTGGTTGTGATGACAGTGTTGGTTGCGATGACAGTGTTGGTTGCGATGACAGTGTTGGTTGCGATGACAGTGTTGGTTGCGATGACAGTGTTGGTTGCGATGACAGTGTTGGTTGTGATGACAGTGTTGGTTGTGATGACAGTGTTGGTTGTGATGACAGTGTTGGTTGTGATGACAGTGTTGGTTGTGATGACAGTGTTGGTTGTGATGACAGTGTTGGTTGTGATGACAGTGGTGGTTGTGATGACAGTGTGGTTGTGATGACAGTGTTGGTTGTGATGACAGTGTTGGTTGTGATGACAGTGTTGGTTGCGATGACAGTGTTTGGTTGCGATGACAGTGTTGGTTGCGATGACAGTGTTGGTTGCGATGACAGTGTTGGTTGCGATGACAGTGTTGGTTGTGATGACAGTGTTGGTTGTGATGACAATGTTGGTTGTGATGACAGTGTTGGTTGTGATGACAGTGTTGGTTGTGATGACAGTGTTGGTTGTGATGACAGTGTTGGTTGTGATGACAGTGTTGGTTGTGATGACAATGTTGGTTGTGATGACAGTGTTGGTTGTGATGACAGTGTTGGTTGTGATGACAGTGTTGGTTGTGATGACAGTGTTGGTTGTGATGACAGTGTTGGTTGTTTTGATGACAGTGTTGGTTGCGATGACAGTGTGGTTGTGATGACAGTGGTGGTTGTGATGACAGTGTTGGTTGTGATGACAGTGTTGGTTGTGATGACAGTGTTGGTTGTGATGACAGTGTTGGTTGTGATGACAGTGTTGGTTGTGATGACAGTGGTGGTTGTGATGACAGTGGTGGTTGTGATGACGTGGTGGTTGTGATGACAGTGGTGGTTGTGATGACAGTGGTGGTTGTGATGACAGTGGTGGTTGTGATGACAGTGGGGTTGTGATGACAGTGGTGGTTGTGATGACAGTGGTGGTTGTGATGGACAGTGGTGGTTGTGATGACAGTGGTGGTTGTGTGACAGTGGTGGTTGTGATGACAGTGGTGGTTGTGATGACAGTGTTGGTTGTGATGACAGTGTTGGTTGTGATGACAGTGTTGGTTGTGATGACAGTGTTGGTTGTGATGACAGTGGTGGTTGTGATGACAGTGTTGGTTGTGATGACAGTGGTGGTTGTGATGACAGTGGTGGTTGTGATGACAGTGGTGGTTGTGATGACAGTGGTGGTTGTGATGACAGTGGTGGTTGTGATGACAGTGTTGGTTGTGATGACAGTGTTGGTTGTCATAAGTGTTGGTTGTCATAACAGTGTTGGTTGTCATAACCGTGTTGGTTGTGATGACAGTGGTGGTTGTGATGACAGTGGTGGTTGTGATGACAGTGGTGGTTGTGATGACAGTGGTGGTTGTGATGACAGTGGTGGTTGTGATGACAGTGGTGGTTGTGATGACAGTGTTGGTTGTGATGACAGTGTTGGTTGTGATGACAGTGTTGGTTGTAATGACAGTGTTGGTTGTGATGACAGTGGTGGTTGTCATAACAGTGTTGGTTGTCATAACAGTGGTGGTTGTGATATCAGTGGTGGTTGTGAAGACAGTGGTGGTTGTCATAACAGTGTTGGTTGTGATGACAGTGGTGGTTGTGATGACAGTATTGGTTGTGATGACAGTGTTGGTTGTGATGACAGTGTTGGTTGTGATGACAGTGTTGGTTGTGATGACAGTGTTGGTTGTCATAACAGTGTTGGTTGTCATAACCGTGTTAGTTGTGATGACAGTGGTTGTGATGACAGTTGTGGTTGCCATAGCAGTGTTGGTTGTGATGACAGTGGTGGTTGTCATAACAGTGTTGGTTGTGATGACAGTGGTAGTTGTGATGACAGTGGTGGTTGTGATGACAGTGGTGGTTGTGATAGTGTTGGTTGTGATGACAGTGTTGGTTGTGATGACAGTGTTGGTTGTGATGACAGTGGTGGTTGTCATAACAGTGTTGGTTGTCATAACCGTGTTAGTTGTGATGACAGTGGTTGTGATGACAGTTGTGGTTGCCATAGCAGTGTTGGTTGTGATGACAGTGGTGGTTGTCATAACAGTGTTGGTTGTGATGACAGTGGTAGTTGTGATGACAGTGGTGGTTGTGATGACAGTGGTGGTTGTGATAGTGTTGGTTGTGATGACAGTGTTGGTTGTGATGACAGTGTTGGTTGTGATGACAGTGGTGGTTGTCATAACAGTGGTGGTTGTGATATCAGTGGTGGTTGTGAAGACTGATGGTTGTCATAACAGTGTTGGTTGTGATGACAGTGTTGTCATAACAGTGTTGGTTGTGATGACAGTGTTGGTTGTCAAAACAGTGTTGGTTGTCAAAACAGTGTTGGTTGTCAAAACAGTGTTGGTTGTCAAAACAGTGTTGGTTGTCAAAACAGTTGTGGTTGTCATAACAGTGTTGGGTGTCATAACAGTGTTGGTTGTGATGACAGTGTTGGTTGTGATGACAGTGGTGGTCGTGATGGCAGCGGTGGTTGTGATGACAGTGTTGATTGTAATGACAATTGGTTGTGATGACAGTGGCTGTGATGACAGCGTTGGTTGTGATGACAGTGGTGGTGATGACAGTGGTGGTTGTGATGACAGTGGTGGTTGTGATGACAGTGGTGGTCATAACAGTGTTGGTTGTGATAGTGTTGGTTGTGATGACAGTGTTGGTTGTCATAAGAGTGTTGGTTGTCATGAGTGTTGGTTGTGATGACAGTGGTGGTTGTGATGACAGTGTTGTCTTAACAGTGGTGGTTGTGAAGACAGTGGTGGTTGTCGTAACAGTGTTGGTTGTGATGACAGTGGTGGTTGTGATGACAGTGGTGGTTTTGATGACAGTATTGGTTGTGATGACAGTGTTGGTTGCGATGGCAGTGTTGGTTGTGATGACAGTGTTGGTTGTCATAACCGTGTTAGTTGTGATGACAGTGGTTGTGATGACAGTTGTGGTTGCCATAGCAGTGTTGGTTGTGATGACAGTGGTGGTTGTCATAAGTGTTGGTTGTGATGACAGTGGAAGTTGTGATGACAGTGGTGGTTGTGATGACAGTGGTGGTTGTGATGACAGTGTTGGTTGTGATGACAGTGTTGGTTGTGATGACAGTGGTGGTTGTCATAACAGTGGTGGTTGTCATAACAGTGGTGGTTGTGATATCAGTGGTGGTTGTGAAGACTGATGGTTGTCATAACAGTGTTGGTTGTGATGACAGTGTTGGTTGTCAAAACAGTGTTGGTTGTCAAAACAGTGTTGGTTGTCAAAACAGTGTTGGTTGTCAAAACAGTTGTGGTTGTCATAACAGTGTTGGGTGTCATAACAGTGTTGGTTGTGATGACAGTGTTGGTTGTGATGACAGCGTTGATTGTAATGACAGTTGGTTGTGATGACAGCGTTGGTTGTGATGACAGTGGCTGTGATGACAGCGTTGGTTGTGATGACAGTGGTGGTGATGACAGTGGTGGTTGTGATGACAGTGGTGGTCATAACAGTGTTGGTTGTGATAGTGTTGGTTGTGATGACAGTGTTGGTTGTCATAAGAGTGTTGGTTGTCATGAGTGTTGGTTGTGATGACAGTATTGGTTGTGATGACAGTGATGGTTGTGATGACAGTGGTGGTTGTGATGACAGTGATGGTTGTGATGACAGTGTTGTCTTAACAGTGGTGGTTGTGATGACAGTGTTGGTTGTGATGACAGTGTTGGTTGTCATAACCATGTTGGTTGTCATAACAATGTTGGTTGTGATGACAGTGTTGGTTGTCAAAACAGTGTTGGTTGTCATAACAGTGTTGGTTGTCATAACAGTGTTGGGTATCATAATAGTGTTGGGTATCATAACAGTGTTGGGTGTCATAACAGTGTTGGTTGCGATGACAGCGGTGGTTGTGATGACAGTGGTGGTGATGACAATGGTGGTTGTGATGACATTGGTGGTTGTCATGACAATGGTGGTTGTGATGAGTGTTGGGTGTGATGACAGTGGTGGTCATAACAGTATTGGTTGTGATGACAATGTTGTTTGCCGAAACAGTGTTGGTTGTCATAAGTGTTGGTTGTGATGAGTTGGTTGTCATAATAGTGTTGGTTGTGATGACAGCGTTGGTTGTGATGACAGTGGTGGTTGTGATAGTGTTGGTTGTCATGAGTGTTGGTTGTCATAAGTGTTTGTTGTGATGACAGTGTTGGTTGTGATGACAGCTGTGGTTGTGATGACAACGGTGGTTGTGATGACAGCGGTTGTTGTGATGACAGTGTTGGGTGTGATGACAGTGGTGGTTATGATGACAGTGTTGGGTGTGATGTCTGTAGTGGTTGTGATAACAGTCGTGGTTGTGATGACAGTGATGACAGTGGTGGTTGTGATGACATTGGTGATGACAGTGGTGGTTGTGATGACAGTGATGGTTGTGAATACAATGATGATTCTGATAGTGTTGGTTGTGATGACAGTGGTTGTGATGACAGCGGTGGTTGTGATGACAGCGGTGGTTGTGATGACAGCGGTGGTTGTGATGACAGCGGTGGTTGTGATGACAGCGGTGGTTGTGATGGCAGTAGTGGTTGTGATGACAGTGGTGGTTGTGATGATGGCTGTGATAACAGTGGGTTATGACAGTGTTGGGTGTGATGACAGTGTTGGTTGTGATGACAGTGGTGGTTGTGATGATGGTTGTGATAACAGTGGTGGTTGTGATAACAGTGGTGGTTGTGCTAACAGTGGTGGTTGTGATGACAGTGTGGGCTGTGATGACAGTATGGGCTGTGATAGTGGTGGTTGTGATGACAGTGGTGGTTGTGCTTTCAGTGGTGGTTGTGATGACAGGCATGACTCTAATAACAGTTTATTACGATCACAGGTGTGGCCTGCACACCTGGTTGTAGTGCGATAACCAAGGTAGAAATGAGGGATGAACAAATGACAGCGGTGATTAAATACATATTTCCTTCACCAAGCAGCAAGCAATAATATCACAATATATACAGAGGATATATACAGGAAAGCTATTTGCAAGCACGAGGCACAGTGAGAACCTTGGCCAAGGTTGATTCACAAGTGTCCAACATCGCTTCACAACTTTGGTTGGCTTCCTTGTGGTTGTCTGGGTTGAACCAAGGTGCTAACATAATGATGGGGCCCAACTGATTATACCCTTAGCATCTGGTTAGCTGGTCGAGAGGGCATGACTATATGGGTGTGTAATATACGCCAAATAAATTGTAATATACTGCTAGCATGCCACAGTTTAGTTGGATCCAAGGAGAGAAAGGTTATGTCCATTTTTTTGGATCAGTAGTACTCTCGTCGGCGTCGCTGAACCTCCCTTGGCCATGCAACAATAACAAGCTTCATCTTCAGTCCAATAAGGTGGCCTGACGCAGATGAACTCAGACTCCTGAAGCCTTTTTGGGAGAATTAGGTCAAAGATGTTCTGAGTCTTTGCTGCCATGAAGTCTTGAAGTGATTGTCGGGGGAAGAATCTCTCACCATCAAGCCTCTTCCATCCCTTCCAATCTCTCTTCTTGGGAGACCCCTCTGTTACAGCCTTCTCTTACCAGCTCGGTCAGCGAAGAAGGCAAGACCAACCACTTAGACACATACAACAGGTGGCGTCTGAAGGCTCTTAGGGCAGTCAAAATTGGTATAGGACGCGATACTTTCTTGATGTCACTACGATTTCGTGAGCCAGTACCTGGCATAGAAGGCGGAAGGCGCGGGGCGGGGGCGAGGGGCGCGGCGGGGCGCGGTGGGTCGCGCGCGACGGGGGGGGGGGGGGCGGGGGGCGGGGGGCTTTGGGTGGGGACGGCGGGGGGGGGCGCGGGTGGGGGGTCGTGGGGGGGGGTCGTGGGTGGGGGTCGTGGGCGGGGGTCGTGGGCGGGGGGTCGTGGGCGGGGGGTCGTGGGCGGGGGGTCGTGGGCGGGGGTCGTGGGGGGGGTCGTGGGCGGGGTTAAGGTCATTAGCACATAGGTGTGAAAAAGGTCATTAGCACATAGGTGTGAAAAAGGACGCTCAGCGCAGCCCTTTCGGAGACCGAAGCCCAGTTTATTCGAGCCATACGCCGCTCCAGTACTAACCGGAAGTAACACCTGATTGTTACTTCCGAGCCATACAGCCACCTCCGGTAGAGGCCGAGATTTCTTACCGCATGCATTTCCATGAACATCGAGGGAGAAATGCTCAGGACACCTAGTGATAATAGCTAGGTGTTCTGATCTTCATGCTTTCTTAGGGAGTCACCTCCAAGACGTACAAAAGCCGAGGGATGTGCAACTTGCTATTGTCAAATCCATTTATCCAAGCTAACAGATCTACATTCATAAAGAAGAAAGAATAAATAATTTTATAAATCCAATAATTTTCAGACTGAAAGGGAAATCGACCGTTTCGCTAGAATTTTGCGCAAACTATCAAACAAATAAACCATACCCCCGGCCGGGATTGAACCCGCGGTCATAGAGTCTCAAAACTCCAGCCCGTCGCGTTAGCCACTAGACCAGCTAGCCACAATAATATTCATCCAACTAGGTATATTTCTACACCATAGGAAAGTTAGCACAGGCACCTCTGTGACCACAAATGCAAGTTTTTACAGACGAATCTCCAGCTAGCGTGGCCGTGACGAACTCTAGCTCAAGTCCCTTCACTGCCGTCAACATGACTCAAGAAATCGTAATGACACGATTGCAAATAAACCATACCCCGGGTATGGTTTATTTGCAATCGTGTCATTACGATTTCTTGAGTCATAACAAATTCTCTGCAAAGTTAAAATACTTTACATGAAGTGGAACGAGTTATGACGTGTCTGCTGGTTCAGACTACCAACCCCCCTGTAAATACCGACCAATCTTGGGAAGGGTATCACAATTACACACGGATGTTTTTTTTTTTTGTCCCAGTGATAAGTTAAATCAAGTTTTAATAGAGCTAGAAAAAGGAGAATAACACTTGTGTTTACATTACCTCTTAGTGACGTGAAGATCTCAGTCCTGAAGCACTGTCATGACAGTGACTCAACTCTCACTTAGTACTAGCAAATTCATATTCTATATTTTTTCAGAGAATATGAAGTACAAAGATACATATTCATATGCCATGTGATCAATATTTTCCTCATAAAAGTACTAATTAGTGATCTATTGCAACTTATTGCATTTATTGTTCTTGGTGCAATATATTAATAGCAACTTTTATCAGTATCACTGCAGTTTGGTATAATTTAACAATTTATAGTTATTTACGTGCTGCTGATAGTTTAACTCTTGGTTATATTCACGTTTGAGGTATTTTCTGCGTATATTAAAGCAATGTTTGTTGCAGATCACTCACTTCTGCCAGTCTACTATTATTCAATAACATCAGCTGGTTAGTTGATCAGTCAAAAAAACTCATCGACTACGCGAGGGTCATTCAGGCTGCATATCAACTGTAAACCACCAGCCAAGAATACATGATTCTCTGTGACTGTCATGCTTGTCTAACTCTCAAAACTCACATATTTAAGATGTATTTAGTCAAGCCATGTTTTCTGACTTTAAATGTACCAGTGTTTTCTTGTCACAAATTAAAACACTTCTACCACCACGACAACAACGTTCACACTGACTACCTTCCTACTGACCCACCACCCACATATTGAGTCTTTTACTGAATGTAAATTTAGCGCTAAAGAGCCAAAATATTCGCTCTACTTAAAATACATCTTATGTATAATAGTGATCAGTGCTGTCTTATTTACAGTAGTGATCATTGTTGTTTTATATACAGTAGTGATCATTGTTGTTTTATATACAGTAGTGGTCATTGTTGTTTTACATACAGTAGTGGTCATTGTTGTTTTATATACAGTAGTGGTCAGTGTTGTTTTATATACAGTAGTGGTCAGTGTTGTCTTACATATAGTAGTGGTCATCGTTGTTTTATATACGAACATAAGAATATAAGAAAGAACACTGCAGCAGGCCTACTGGCCCATGCGAGGCAGGTCCAGTTCTTCTACCGGCTTAAGCCAATGCGTTAACCTACTCAGGTCAGGTCACATTCACTTAAGGAAGGAGCACGGCATCTGACCTAGTAACACAAGGTAATCAGGTCCAACTCACACCCACTCATGTACTTATCTAACCTATTTTTAAAACTAAACAACGTCTTAGCTTCTATGTCAGTACTCGGGAGTTTGTTCCACTCATCCACAACTCTATTACCAAGCAAATGCTTTCCTATATCCTTCCTGAATCTAAATTTTTCCAGCTTGAAACCATTGCTGCGAGTCCTGTCTAGGCTAGATATTTTTAGCACGCTATTTACATCCCTTTTATTCATTCATGTTTTCCATTTATACACCTCAATCATATCCCCCCTAATTCTATGTCTTTCTAGAGAGTGCAAATTCAGGACTTCAGTCTGTCCTCATAGGGAAGATTTCTGATACATGGGATCAACTTTGTCATCTTCCTTTGTACGTTTTCCAGAGAATTTATACCAGAACTGTGCAGCATAATCTAAATGAGGCCTAACCAAAGATATATAGAGTTGAACAACCTGAGGACTTCTATTATTTATACTTCTTAATGTGAAGCCAAGGATTCTGTTAGCTGTATTGCGAACACTTATGCACTGTTGTCTTGGTTTCTGATTACTGCTAACCAGAACTCCTAAATCCTTTTCACCGTCAGTAAAATTAAGATCTACATTATTTAGTTTATATGTTGCATGGTTATTTTCCTGTCCAATGTTTAGAACTTTGCATCAGTCTATATTAAACTGCATCTGTCTGCCACTTCTCCGACCACTGCATCAGTCTATATTAAACTGCATCTGCCACTTCTCCGACCACTGCATCAGTCTATTCAAATCATATTAACTTATACTTCACACACACAATAAATATCATGGCATTTATAAAACCATCGCACTACACTTCACTACATCATACCATTATTCTACACCACACCATACAGCACTACTCCTCACAACATTGCACTACACCACACACCACCACTCTTCACATTGCACTACACCACACCACTCTATACCACAACGCAGTACATCACACTTCACAAAAGTGCTACGACACCAGACTTCACTACACATCATTAGTACAACATTACATATTATTACACTACATTGCAATTACTCCACAGTAGACTGGTTATAAATGACCATAATTT
Organism: Cherax quadricarinatus; assembly: GCF_026875155.1. NCBI lineage: Eukaryota > Metazoa > Arthropoda > Malacostraca > Decapoda > Parastacidae > Cherax > Cherax quadricarinatus. The sequence continues at coordinate 158,726 of NC_069459.1, read as the reverse complement.
TTAAAGGGGTGGACCGGTAAGCCAGCGGAAGGCCTCGGTCAGATGACCAAAAGCTCCAAAGGCGGGTCATCATCAGACTAAGACCCGCGTCAGGAAACATTTGTCCTGTTTCCTGACGAACCTTACCTAACCTAACCCTAACCTAACCTACACCTACTCAACCAACCTACTCCACAGTTCAACACAACTGTACACTACATTATTTTGCAGTGTGCACCTCTGAAGATTTTAATGTTAATAATATTCACAAATCAACAATTCTAAATTTACTATAAATACTGAAAGTAAAGACACATGTGCAACATCTGGATATCTTTATTGTAGACGTTTCGCCATCCAGTGGCTTTATCAATACAAATTCTAGGACATAATTGGAAGACTGTAGAACTATATACATATCCAATTATGTCCTGGAATTTGTATTGATAAAGCCACTGGATGGCGAAACGTCTACAATAAAGATATCCAGATGTTGCACATGTGTCTTTACTTTCATATTGTCGGTATTTTATACCTTTCTTGCACAACTATAAATACTCCCCTACTCACGACTATCCTTCTAGTAGGAATGCAAATGTTCATCCCTCGTTATATGACTGAGAATCAGATCTCAGTACTGAGGGCAACCTATTTTAACCATCCACTTAAAGAAGTCTGGTAGTTGGAACACTGCCTCGGAGGAGCCTAGTGAGGAGAGTGTCTTAACATCGTGAGATAAACGTCAGAATATTAGCTGTGTTTAGGTTAACTAGTACATGTGTTAAGCTACAGCTAAGGTTCATGTTAATGGGGTGGGGGTCCGCTTGGTGTAATCCTGAAGACCTTTTCGTTATAATCTGCTGCCAGAGCGAGTAAAGGGAGAGAATAACCGTTTTAGGCAGCGTAACAAGTGTAATAAAACTAGATAGTCAGTTTCTCAATGACCCTCTCGTCGGAGATAGTGGAGGTCAGTACTGAATCAGTTCTTGGGGGTAATTAGGTACTGTAACGTCTTTAGTGTTTAATTGCGGTCAGCTCGGCGGTGACCTGAAAGCCCTTCATTAAACTCAAAGGTGGAGAGAAGACCCACTCGACGGAGTCCTGCAAGGTCCCGAAGACTGGCCATAAAGAGGCGCAAAACATGGTGTATTTCTATTAACCAAAAACGTTTCTTCAGCCAAAAGCAGAAGTAAATTTATCAACAATAAGATATACGCGATTGAGTTAACGGAAAGTCTCTTTCGTTATCTTAAAGGTGTGGTTTTCTAATCTAAATCATTTGAATCAATAATATTGATGCCCATTGTCCTAACCTTTATGAAAGTGTTTGCAGTACTTAGAGGCAATCATTATAGTGTTACACTTTCAGCTTGTGCCTCAGTGGGTCGTGATCCTTCATGAACTACCATTACTATAATGGCCGGGAAAAGGGATAGGCCTCCTGGGGATACAACTTGAAAAAAAAAAAGCGAACTTTGGTGTCTACCTCTTGGGTGTTTCGGTAAAGACATCATAATGATAGCTAAATTTGTTATGAGAATAGGATCGTAGAGGAGGGTGTAAAAAAGAGTAATCGGTCTGGCCTATTTTGAAGGAAGGGGGAGAGAAGGGTCTAAAACCTAACCCCCGCACGGGATTGTACCCGCGGTCATAAGAGTCCAAAACTCCAGCCCGTGCGTTACACTAAGACAGCTACCAATAAGATTCATCCAACTAGGTAATTCTACCCAAGGAAAGTTAGCACAGGCACCTCTGTGACCACAAATGCAAGTTTTTACAGACGAATACAATTCAGCATGTGCCCTGACGAACTCATAGCTCAAGGTCCTTCACGGCACCACTGGAATTCGTCTGTAAAAACTTGCATTGTGTCACAGAGGTGCCTAGTGCTAACTTTCCTAGGTGAAAATATACCTATTGGATGAATCTATGGGATAGCTGGTTGGCTAACGCGACGGGCTGGAGTTTTGAGACTCTAGACCGCGGGTTCAAATCCCGCCGGGGGTATGGTTTATTTGCAATCGTGTCATTACGATTTCTTGAGTCAAGGGGAAGGTAGCTCAATTTCCTTGAATCATTTTCCAAAACATAGTTCAGGCTGCCCAGTGAGAGGGGCTGGATTTGAGTGGAACTTGCACATAAGTTAATAGGGTTATCAAAGCTTATTCCTTGGGTAGCATTGAAAATGGGTTGGGCAAATACTTTTGTTAGTGGGTTTGGGTTTGAGAAAGACCTGTCTAGTATGGGCCAGTAGGCCTGCTGCAGTGTTCCTCCATTCTTACGTTCTTACCAAACAAAAATGATCTTAAATGGATAAGCAGTAGGTTAAAACATCTCAAAGGTCAAAAGAGAAGTATTTTACAGAAGAATCAAAAGAGTAGAGGGGCACTTAAGGAATCAATATATTTATTTAAAGAAATAAATAAAAAAAAGAATATGAAAAGCAACAAGAGATTATGAATTTAAAGCTGCAATAGAATAGAAGACCTTAACCCGAAAGATTATGGAAAAGTCGGCCAACTTCAAAGTTGATCACGTCAGCTCACTATCAGTGACAACACCCTTTCCTCTTAGTTTTTATGCAGGGAGATAATAGCGATATTCCAAAAATAAAAAATTGTATAGGTCAGGACGAAAATAAGTTATGCATGATCAAAGTCACTAGGATTTGGTTCTCAGACAAATAGATTAAAACCACACAAATCTCCGGGCCTTGTTGAACTGTTCTCAAGTATTATTAAGGAATATAAGGAGGAACTTAGCAAACCTTTGGCTAGTCTTTTCATCGTAGTGCCAGATAAGCGGAAAATGGCAAATGTGATGCCTATCTACAAAGCAGGAGACAGATCATTAACTTCGAATTATAGACCAAATAGCCCGACCTCCATTGTGGGGAAATTGATGAAATCAATAGTTGTTGGGGATATTCGATGCCACCTTGAAATGGTAGATCATGGTAATGAATATAATATTGTGTATATGGACTTAAGTAAGGCCTTTGGTAGAGTTCCACATCGGAGATTGGAAATAAATGGTATAAAATACCGACACAATGTAAATATAAACACAAATGCAGTATAATGTGATCCTTTATTGACTACGTTTCGCCCACTCAGTGGGCTTTTTCAAGTCACAAACAGAACTACCTGGGGTGGAAGGAACGCGAGTATTTATAGTCCGGTTCAGAATGCTGAGGTCAGCATTCTTCACCTGACCTCAGCATTCTGAACCGGACTATAAATACTCGCGTTCCTTCCACCCCAGGTAGCTCTGTTTGTGACTTGAAAAAGCCCACTGTGGGCGAAACGTAGTCAATAAAGGATCACATTATACTGCATTTGTGTTTATATTTACATCGGAGATTGTTGACAATATACGTAAACGACATAAATAGCGACATAAACAAGTGTGCCGATGACACCAAAATATTCAGTTAAATTCTTACGAAGACAGACACTAGAGTGCTACGTGAAGGTCAGGATAGTTTGATGAAGTGGTCGGAGATGCAGTTTAATGTGGACAAATGAAAGATTTTAGCCTGGGAAAAGAAAATAACCATAGCACTTATAAACTGAATAATATAAGTGAATGTACACACATGTACAAAAATTCATACACACATACACGTAATTATATCGTTCTGTGGACATGTGATAAATACATAACACTATCTATCGTTATTATTATTATTGTTGTTATGATTATTATTATTATTGAATAAAGGATACTTGTACCACTGTGTCGTACATGTTTGGTTGGAAGTGTGTTTGACCTGCCTAGCATTGGCCAGTAGGCCATCTCAGTACTCCACTATTCATTGTCTTCAAACTTGGCCAGTGTTTCCTAGAAGGCCCGAGCCCCGGAGAATGAGCCCTGAGCTCGACCTCCCTCCCTGACTACGCCGCTACTGAGGTGCTACCATAACAATAAAAGAGAGTGGCTGCACTGAGTTAACACCACAGACGATGATGTATTAGGCACAAGAACAACATCTGGGAATCTTTATTTGTAGACATTTCGCCAACCAGTGGCTTTATTAATACAATACATGGATATGATATAAAAACTAGAAATATATACAGCAGACAGTATAAGATGAGGCAATCAGTCCCTCAGCCTAGAAGCAGGTGATAAACACTGTAGTCTTAAAGAATGTGAAGGAAGGCAGAGGACTGGTGGTTATACTGGAGTCAGATAAAATACAGCAGATGTAGGTGGGATTCCCCAGTGGAAGTAAGTCATGGCCAAGAGTTGGGCCAGGAGTTAACAAGTAGTTCGTCGTTATTGAATACCATTGATATACAACCACAAACAATGTAGCTGAGGCTCTGATGGTTAAAACCAAAAATCAGAATCTCATTGTTGCAGTCGTACACTCGTAAAGCCATCAGATGTAACTTCCCAGCAGTTTAAACACCATCTAGCGGTAATCGAGTACTATCCTGAAAACATCCCAATTCCGACAAATGAGATCTTCTTGTTTATGACTAATTTAAGACATCTAAAATGTAGAACAAGAGATGCCAAGCCAATGATGATACTCTCCAGGTTACTCATCCTTTCTAGGCTGAAATAATAATAATAATAATAATAATAATAATAATAATAATAATAATAATAATAATAATAATTACAGTAAGCGCTAAACCCGGAAGGGTCATACAGGGCTGCAGGGTGGGATATGCTGAAGATGAAGTGCGCGAATGTTAGAAATAATGGGGCAGGAGTAAGTCTTAGTGGAGAGTGCTAGAGGGAAAAAAATATAATTAAAGTTGGTGCAATAGATTAGTTTCTGTTGCAATCAATAGAACAGGTACAGGTTATATTAGGTTAGGCTAGGTTAGTCAGGAAACAGGACGAGTGTTTCCTGATGCGGGTCTTAGTCACATGATGACCCACCACTGGAGCTTTGGGTCATCTGACTGAGGCCTTTTGCTGGCTTTACCTGTCCACCCCTTTAAAAATTAAGGACAAATCTCAGGTAGAGATGTGCGTTAAGGTGGTGGAGACTTCGGAAGTGAATTCTGCGAGCTCTTTAATAGCCACAGCTAATATATTAAGAGATGGCAAACTGATAAAATAACTTGAGTGGTGCCGGGCGTTTCTCCATGAGATACCCGTGAGTGAGACGTGTGTGTCCGATATGTAGGTGGAAGAGTGTAGCCTCCCCAACACCCCCAAATGGACCACTGTTGTTGCCAACGGTTGCAGACTGGAATGTTGCGGTATGCTAACTGCCCCCAGAAGGTAAGAAACATTGCAGAACTGTACATTGTACAGAGAATCTTCAGAGTTCGTACAACCTCAGTCAAGCATGTAAATTACTGGGAGCACTTGAAGTCCCTCGAACTATACTCGTTAGAGACGTTGGCGAGAAAGACACATCATAACCTGCAACTGGAAGATACAACAGGAATTGACGCCAAACATGTACATTAAAATCACTCCTTATAAGATCACAAGGCATGGCAGACTGTGCAAAATACCTCCAATAAAAAACAGGCTGCGGTGTGTGCACTGAGAGATAACTCAATAAATGTAAGGAGACCACATTTCTTCAGCTTTCTCAATCAGTGCATAAGAGGAATTACCAGCAAACCCCTGGCTATCTTCAAGAAGGAACCCAATAAGGAACTAATCATATTCAAGTTCTGACTCAGCCACCGCAGTCTGATGGGCCCCACAGTCCTAATCACGAGGGCGGTAACCTCCGGAAGCGACTAGCAGGTAACCTCGTGAATGTAATAATAGATTACACCCAGGTCAAGATTATGGGGATAATCCTACATGGTGTTTGCATGGGAGGTTGACATGTTGGTGGACTCACCGTCAGAGTAAGTCCTCCTCAACTACGAGTGGCCTCACCGTCGGAGTAAGTCCTCCTGGACTACGAATGAACTTACCCTCAAAGTCCTGAACTACGAGTGGCCTCACCGTCAGTCCTGAACTACGAGTGGCCTCACCGTCAGTCCTGAACTACGAGTGGCCTCACCGTCAGTCCTGAACTACGAGTAGCCTCACCGTCAGTCCTGGACTACGAGTGGCCTCACCGTCAGTCCTGGACTACGAGTGGCCTCACCGTCAGTCCTGGACTACGAGTGGCCTCACCGTCAGTCCTGGACTACGAGTGGCCTCACCGTCAGTCCTGGACTACGAGTGGCCTCACCGTCAGTCCCGAACTACGAGTGGCCTCACCGTCAGTCCTGGACTACGAGTGGCCTCACCGTCAGTCCTGAACTACGAGTGGTCTCACAGTCAGTCCTGGACTACGAGTGGCCTCACCGTCAATCCTGGACTACGAGTGGCCTCACCGTCAGTCCTGAACTACGAGTGGTCTCACCGTCAGTCCTGAAGTACGAGTGGCCTCACCGTCAGTCTTGAACTACGAGTGGCCTCACCGTCAGTCCTGGACTACGAGTGGCCTCACCGTCAGTCCTGAACTACGAGTGGCCTCACCGTCAGTCCTGAACTACGAGTGGCCTCACCGTCAGTCCTGAATTACGAGTGGCCTTACCGTCAGTTCCTGAACTACGAGTGGCCTTCCCCGTCAGTCCTGAACTACGAGTGGCCTCCCCGTCAGTCCTGAACTACGAGTGGACACCGTCAAATTAAGTCCTGGAGTACGAGTGGATTCTTAAAAGACGTCTCGCTAAGCAACAGTAATCGTTAGTTTCCACAGTTTTAAGTACTCAGTAACTGAGCTCAGTGTTCTTGTCTTCCTCCAGGTGTGTTCCATCAAGTACTTGAGACTGGAGAACTGAGAGCCATCACGAGAACCCTCAAGGAGGGGGGATGAAAGGGGAGGGGGGGGGCTTGTTGCTGGTGAAAGGCTTGTGTTTCAAGAAGCTGGAGCAACCTTCCCTTTCCTCGGATCAAATCTGACCTCTACCCCCCCATTCCCCACTTCCCAGATGCTCTATAATCAGTCTATCCAGATAGCTCCAATTCCTAGGATGAAGAGCCTTGCAAAGTAATGAATACTAGTCACACTATTTAAGGTGAAGTCAAACATCCTAGTAAAAATCTCTGCTATAATTAATAAAAATCTAACCGACTTATATAACAAATGTTTAACGTACAACAAATGTTTAACGTACTACAAATGTTTAACGTACTACAAATGTTTAACGTACAACAAATGTTTAACGTACTACAAATGTTTAACGTACAACAAATGTTTAACGTACTACAAATGTTTAACGTACAACAAATGTTTAACGTACAACGAATGTTTAACGTACTACAAATGTTTAACGTACAACAAATGTTTAACGTACTACAAATGTTTAACGTACTACAAAATGTTTAACGTACTACAAATGTTTTAACGTACTAACAAATGTTTAACGTACTACAAATGTTTAACGTACAACAAATGTTTAACGTAGAACAAATGTTTAACGTACAACAAATGTTTTATTAATGTTTTATACAAATGTTTTATTAACGTTTATACAAATGTTTTGCTACAAATGTTTTTCTACAGATGTTTTATTACAGACGTTTTACTACAGATGTTTTACTACAGATGTTTTACTACAGATGTTTTACTACAGATGTTTTACTACAAATATTTTACTACAGAAGTTTTACTACAGATGTTTTACTGCAAATGTTTTACTACAGATGTTTTGCTACAGATGTTTAACTACAGATGTTTTGCTACAGATGTTTTACTACAGATGTTTTACTACAGACATTTCACTACAGACGTTTTATTACAGATGTTTCACTACAAATGTTTCACTACAAATGTTTCACTACAAATGTTTCACTACAAATGTTTCACTACAAATATTTACTACAAATTCTTTACAAATGTTAAACTAAAATTTTACTACAAATGTATCACAATAAATACGTTGCATTAAACATTGTAATAAACGAAAGAAGTTAAATTAAACACTATGTATAAGATAGTGTGCAGAGGTAAACATTATAACGAACATATCTCTTATGACTCAGCTTGAAACTCTGTTATCTGGGTGTCCCCTTATCCCAGTGGTAATTAACATGGGGTAATTAACACTGGGTAATTAACATGGGGTAATTAACATGAGGTAATTAACATTGGGTAAATTAAAATGGGGTAATTAACATGGGGTAATTAATATGTGGTAATTAACATGAGGTAATTAACATAGGGTAATTAACATGGGGTAATTAACATGAGGTAATTAACATAAGGTAATTAACATTTGGCAATTAGCATGGGTAAACATGGGGTAATTACCCCTTATTTTGCTTGTTGAGTATCTGGTGTCACTGTTCAATATTAATTACATTAATTAAAATTATGTTAATTATAGTAATACTAATAATGTTAATACTTTACATTTTTTGTAAAAACGAGAACATTAAGGCTTTACATAGAAGTTAGATGATTATTAAAGTCTGGCTATAAACGGGAGCGAGTTATTACGGATTTTGTTAGTGAGCTCAGGGTGTATAATATCACCTGTTTGTTAGTGAGCTCAGGGTGTTAAATATCACCCGTTTGTTAGTGAGCTCAGGGTGTTAAATATCACCTGTTTGTTAGTGAGCTCAGGGTGTTAAATATCACCTATTTGTTAGTGAGCTCAGGGTGTTAAATATCATCTGTTTGTTAGTGAGCTCAGGGTGTTAAATATCACCTGTTTGTTAGTGAGCTCAGGGTGTTAAATATCACCTGTTTGTTAGTGAGCTCAGGGTGTTAAATATCACCTGTTTGTTAGTGAGCTACAGGGTTGTAAAATTCACCGTTGTTAGTGAGTCAGGTTTTAAAATTTATCACCTATTTGTTAGTGAGCTCAGGGTGTTAAATATCATCTGTTTGTTAGTGAGCTCAGGGTGTTAAATATCACCTGTTTGTTAGTGAGTTCAGATTGTTAAATATCACCTGTTTGTTAGTGAGCTCAGAGTGTTAAATATCACCTGTTTGTTAGTGAGATCAGGGTGTTAAATATCACCTATTTGTTAGTGAGCTCAGGGTGTTAAATATCATCTGTTTGTTAGTGAGCTCAGAGTGTTAAATATCACCTGTTTGTTAGTGAGATCAGGGTGTTAAATACCACCTGCTTAGCTCTAGTGGCACTAGTTGTCTGGTGTGTGCTGGACACTAGTTGTCTGGTACGTGCTGGCCACTAGTTGTCTGGTTTGTGCTGAACACTAGTTGTCTGGTGTGTGCTGGACACTAGTTGTCTGGTGTGTGCTGGACACTAGTTGTCTGGTGTGTGCTGGACACTAGTTGTCTGGTACGTGCTGGACACTAGTTGTCTGGTGTGTGCTGGACACTAGTTGTCTGGTGTGTGCTGGACACTAGTTGTCTGGTACGTGCTGGACACTAGTTGTCTGGTGTGTGCTGAAATAGTTGTCTGGTGTGTGTGGACACTAGTTGTCTGGTACTGCTGGACACGAGTTGTTGGTGTGTGTGAACACTAGTTGTTGGTGTGGTGCTGGACACTAGTTGTTGTGTGTGCTGGGGACACTAGTTGTCTGGTGTGTGCTGGACACTAGTTGTCTGGTGTGTGCTGGACACTAGTTGTCTGGTGTGTGCTGGACACTAGTTGTCCGGTGTGTGCTGGACACTAGTTGTCTGGTACGTGCTGGACACTAGTTGTCTGGTGTGTGCTGGACACTAGTTGTCTGGTGTGTGCTGAACACTAGTTGTCTGGTGTGTGTGGACACTAGTTGTCGGGTTTACGTGCTGGACACTAGTTGTTGGTGTGTGCTGGACACTAGTTGTCCGGTGTGTGCTGGACACTAGTTGTCTGGCGTGTGCTGGACACTAGTTGTTGGTGTGTGCTGGACACTAGTTGTCTGGCGTGTGTGGACACTAGTTGTCTGGTGTGTGCTGGACCTAGTTGTCTGGTGTGTGCTGGACACTAGTTGGTCTGGTGTGTGCTGGACACTAGTTGTCTGGTACTTTGCTGGACACTAGTTGTCTGGGTGTGCTGGACACTAGTTGTCTGGTGTGTGCTGGGACACTAGTTGTCGGGCGTGTGCTGGACACTAGTTGTCTGGTGTGTGCTGGACACTAGTTGTCTGGTAGTGCTGGACACTAGTTGTCTGGTGCGTGTGGACACTAGTTGTCTGGTGTGTGCTGGACACTAGTTTGTCTGGTGTGTGCTGGACACTAGTTGTCTGGTACGTGCTGGACACTAGTTGTCTGGCGTGTGCTGGACACTAGTTGTCTGGTGTGTGCTGGACACTAGTTGTCTGGTGTGTGCTGGACACTAGTTGTCTGGTGTGTGCTGGACACTAGTTGTCTGGTACGTGCTGGACACTAGTTGTCTGGTGCGTGCTGGACACTAGTTGTCTGGTGTGTGCTGGACACTAGTTGTCTGGTGTGTGCTGGACACTAGTTGTCTTGTGTGTGCTGAACACTAGTTGTCTGGTGTGTGCTGGACACTAGTTGTCTGGTGTGTGCTGGACACTAGTTGTCTGGTACGTGCTGGACACTAGTTGTCTGGTACGTGCTGGACACTAGTTGTCTGGTGTGTGCTGAACACTAGTTGTCTGGTGTGTGCTGGACACTAGTTGTCTGGTGTGTGCTGAACACTAGTTGTCTGGTGTGTGCTGGACACTAGTTGTCTGGTGTGTGCTGGACACTAGTTGTCTGGTGTGTGCTGGACACTAGTTTTTCGGGTGTGTGCTGGACACTAGTTGTCTGGTGTGTGCTGAACACTAGTTGTCTGGTGTGTGCTGGACACTAGTTGTCTGGTGTGTGCTGAACACTAGTTGTCTGGTGTGTGCTGGACACTAGTTGTCTGGTGTGTGCTGAACACTAGTTGTTGGTGTGTGCTGGACATAGTTGTCTGGTGTGTGCTGGACACTAGTTGTCTGGTGTGTGCTGAACACTAGTTGTCTGGTGTGTGCTGGACACTAGTTGTCCGGTGTGTGCTGGACACTAGTTGTCTGGTGTGTGCTGGACACTAGTTGTCTGGTGTGTGCTGGACACTAGTCTGGCCAGCATACACCTGAATATACATTATCACGAAATAAGTCGGGGAAGAAAAAGCGTTTCTTATGGATGCATTCAACTCTTTACAGACCTTGAACTCTACTTGTACTCTTCGGTACCTTTCCCGGCTAGGTAAGGTTTGTCAGGACACAGGACAAGTGCTTGTTGACGTGGGTCTTAGTCATATGATGACCCACAGCTGAAGCTTTTGGTCATATCACCGAGACCTTCAGCTGGTTTACCTGTCCACTCTTTTAAAAATTATGGTTATAATTATAACCATTTCTCTCCTAGTAGTATCTCTCCCGAAATCCTGTTGACAGAGAGGATGCAATGCCACGAATCTTTGACCAAATTTAGCAGCGGAAATCAGGTAGAACGTGTGTGTGATAACACACACCTTTGTCCTGAGATATCAAGGCCTTTTACAATAAAAAATATCACGATGTCTTGCTGTTGTTGATGCGGAAGACGACCTGATAGACTATTAAATCTAGTAACTCGTGAGTGGTCGTAGGAGTGGAAGTCTGTAGAATGACGATGAATATGTAACCTCACAAGCACTTATTTCTGGCTAGTCATAACTTAACCTAACTTAGAATATAACTGAAAATATATTTCAAAGTAATCTAAAGTATTATACAACTTTGTACAATAAAAGTTAACAGGATTGATTTTTACAACAATAATAATGAAATTCTACAAATTACAGAAAGTGGAGTTTAAATAACTACAGAAACTTCCGTTAATAAGAGCAAAGGTAACATATTATAAAAGTTATTAATATTCCCAGGAAGAAACATAGAAGCGTAGGGGCCAGACAACACCTGGAAATGAGAGGTAGTCAAGTTTGATCCAAGGTAAAGGAGGACATGTCTAATTCTTTGGATCAAAGAACCTTCCTTAAGAGGTCATACCACAAGAACCTCCCTTAAGGGAGGCATACCACAAGAACCTCCCTTAACACATGCTTCATACACACATAAGATTCGTGAACAAATTTGTTCCATCTAGTCAAAATCTACTAAAAATTTTTCATTTCATTAGTTGAGGTCAACATATTTCGATTTGTAAATACTTTTACATATGCATATATATATATATATTATATATATATATATATATATATTTTATATATATATATATATATATATTATATATATATATATATATATATATACATAAGATCACAGTAAACAGGTGATTTCAGAATATGCAAAACCACCATGTGAAAGAATAGAGAAATTCCAAGCGCTTTCGTGACTACTCACAAATCAAGGAACAATAAAAGTAATGCATCAGAGGGAAAGGCATATAAAAGGGTCTAGACCAACTCATATCACATCCCACAACAAAGCAACACTGACGCGGGATCATAAGAAAGGGAACACTGCAGCAGGTCCGCTGGCCCAATAGGGCAGGTCCTTCGTGCAACCCCCCAACAAACTATTCTACCCAAGAATTAAGAATTTTAAAATTTATTATTGGGTAGAATGGTTTGTTGGTGGGTTGCATGAAGGACCTGTCTAGTTGGGCCAGCGGACCTGGTGCAGTGTGCTCTTTCTTATGAGTCGCGCGTCAGGTGTTGCTTTGTTGTGGGATGTGGATAGTGAGGTGTGGTCTAGACCCTTTATATGCCTTCCTCTGATGCATTACTTTTATTGTTCCTCTATTCTTTCACAGTGGTTGTTTTGCATATTCTGAAATCACCTGTTTACTGTGATCTTATTATATATATATATATATATATATATATATTATATATATATATATATATATATATATGTATGTATGTATGTGTGTGTGTGTGTGTGTGTGGTGTGTGTGTGTGTGTGTGTGTGTGTTTTTATAATAAATTTGTCATTTTTTGTATGTGACATGTAAGTCACATTCATCTCATGAGAGTTTTTTTATTAAAAGATTTTTCACTATTTTTTTTTATTTTAAGTGTAACGTTTATGGTGACGTGTAGTAATGTTTGTAAGATTCATGAATGTTAGAAACTGTAGCAGTTGTTTAACTCTCTTAAAGTGGCGAAGAACTGTTGTGATTATCTTCCACTCACTAGTCTGATGTAGTTAACTTAGAGACTGTTAAGGTCCTGGAGGTTAACTGAGCGGGAAGGTCTGAAAGTTAAATTTTTGCATCAACGAAGATAACTTACACAACTAGACTGAACAATGAACAGTGAACACGCTGGCAGATTATTTCTACCAAGTCTTCAGTTGAATATTCCGCTGTGGAATATTGTCGTATAAAAGACGAGTCGACACATATCACTAATTTAGGACCATTGAAGGTAAAATGGAAAAAGTTTTAGTTAAGAATATAATAAAAAAACTCAATAACATCTCTTATATTAATTTAAAATGTATATGCAAACTAAATCTAAAATAGTTCATGTATTGTACATGTTTTAGTAAGGAATCTGTCTTCCACATAATTACCAGAGAAAGTTCACAAAATATTGTCAAGATTTGTACACAGTGCAAATTGACATTTATGTTATATAAGTTACTTAAGGTACTTGTGGTGTCTACAACAAGTAATATATAAGTTACTTAAGGTACTTGTGGTGTCTACAACAAGTAATATATAAGTTACTTAAGGTACTTGTGGTGTCTACAACAAGTAATATATAAGTTACTTAAGGCACTTGTGGTGTCTACAACAAGTAATATATAAGTTACTTAAGGACTTGTTGGTGTCTAACAAGTAATATATTAAGTTACTTAAGGCACTTGTGGTGTCTAAACAAGTAATATATAAGTTTTAAGGTACTTGTAATTGATAAGTTATCTTAAGGGTACTTGGTGGTGTACAACAAGTAATGTATAGTTATTAAGGCACTTGTGGTGTTAACAATAGGTATATAAGTTACTAAGGTACTTGTATATTAAGTTAGTTAAGGCATTGTGGTGTCTCAACAAGTAATGTGTAAGTTTTAAGGCACTTCTGGGTGTTACAACAAGTGATATATAGTTATTAAGGCTTGTGGTGTTCAACAAGTAATATATAAGTTACTTAAGGCTTGTGTGTTACAACAGTATATATAGTTACTTAAGGCATGTGGTGTTACAACAAGTAATTATAAGTTACTTAAGGTACTTGTGGTGTCTACAAGAGTGATATATAAGTTACTAAGGTACTTGTGTGTGTCTACAACAAGTAATATATAGTTATTAAGGTACTTGGGTGTCTACAACAGTATATATAAGTTATTAGGACTTGTGGTGGTCTAAAAGTAATATATAAGTTACTTAGGTACTTGTGGTGTCTACAACAAGTAATATATAAGTTACTTAGGTACTTGTGGTGTTCAACAGTAATATATAGTTATTAGGCATTGTGGTGGTCTACAAAGTATGTATAAGTTACTTAGGCATTGTGGTGTCTACAACAAGTAATATATAAGTTACTTAAGGCACTTGTGGTGTCTACAACAAGTAATATATAAGTTACTTAAGGCACTTGTGGTGTCTACAACAAGTAATATATAAGTTACTTAAGGCACTTGTGGTGTCTACAACAAGTAATATATAAGTTATTAATACTTGTGGTGTCTACAACAAGTAATTATAGTACTTAAGGTACTTGTGGTCACAACAAGTAATATAAGTTACTTAGGCATTGTGTTATTTACACAAGTAATAGTATAGTAACTTAAGCACTTGTGTGTTAACAACAGTAGCATATTTTAATTACTTAAGGTTGGGTGTTACAACAAGTAATCATAAGTCTTAAGGTCACTTGTGAGTGTCTACAACAAGTATTGAAGTTACTGAAGACTGTGGTGTACTAACAGAAATAATTAAAACTTAACAAGTACTGTGGGTCTAACAAGTAATATATAAGTTTATTAAGGATTGTGTCTACAACAAGTTAATATTAAGTTCTTAAGGACTTGTGGTGTCTACAACAAGTAATTAGAAGTTACTTAAGGACTGTGGTGTCTACAAATAATATAAAATATAATGGTACTTGTGGTTTAACAAAAGTAATATATAAGTTACTTAAGGCACTTGTGTGTCTACAAGAATAATATCAATACTTAAGGAATTGGTTCTACAACAATATTTAAGTTACTTAATGTACTTGTGGTGTCTACAACAAGTAATATATAAGTTACTTAAGGCACTTGTGTAGTTCTAAGGACATAGTAATCATCGCATACTTGTATAAGTTCTCTAGGTTATTTGCATCGATTTAAAAATCTTCATTCCTTTACTTTTCACTTGTGCCTTGATCTTGTCTTGAGATGGGAGGAGGTGCACTGGGAGGAGGTGCACTGGAGGAGGTGCACTGGGGAAGGTGCATAGGAGGACGTGCACTGGGAGACGTGCACTGAGGAGTGACTAGGGAGAGTGCACTGGAGGAGTTGACTGGGTAGGAGCACTGGAGGAGTGCATGGGAGGAGGTGCATGGGAAGACGTGCACTGGAAGAACGTGCACTAAGGAGTGTGGCACTGAAGGAGGATTCACTGGAGTAGGGCACTGGAGGGTGCACGAGGAACGTGACTAGGGAGGTGCTCTGGGAGAGGTAGTATGGAGGTAGTGCACTGGGAGGTCCCACAGGAACGTGCACTGAGGGACGTGCACTGGGAGGTGCATGTGGAGGAGTAACTGGAGGGGTTGACTGTGAGGACGTGCACTGGGCTGAGTTGCATGGGGGACGTGCACTGGGAGGAGGTGCACTGGGAGACGTGCACTGGGAAGACGTGCACTGGGAGGAGGTGCACTGGGAAGAGGTGCACTGGGAGGAGGTGCACTGGGAGGGGGCTGGGAGGACGTGCACTGGGAGGAGGTGCTCTGGGAGGAGGTGTACTGGGAGGAGGTGCACTGGGAGGAGGTGCACTGGGAGGAGGTGCACTGGGAGGAGGTGCACTGGGAGGAGGTGCACTGGGAGGAGGTGCACTGGGAGGAGGTGCACTGGCAGGAGGTGCACTGGGAGGAAGTGCACTGGGAGGAGGTGCACTGCAATACTTCAAATAACAGGCAGATAGGAGATTTTTCAGTGTGCATTACCATATGCAAAGAACGACTAACTACTAGTATCACTGTGAAGAACTATTTACTATTAGCTGATAGTTGATACAAGAATAGTAAAGTAGAAGGCTCTCTCCTCATCCTCCACTCCTTCCAGCATCTTCCTCCGTCTACTGGTACTATGATGTAGCATCTTCCTCCGTCTACTGAGACTTCGCAAACGCTGGGTTCTTGAACGTAGTTTCCGCACTCTTGTATAAGGGATTCTCTGCCTGTAAATGATATCTGAATGAAGCGACGCACACACACACACACACACACACACACACACACACACACACACACACACACACACACACATACACATCCCTCAGTGTATATACACTAACAAGTGTCTCAGTGTATACACACTGAGAGATGTGACTCTCAGTATATACACACTAGGAGTTTAATATAATCTCCACTTTAAGAATTAAAGTATTTTTGACTGGTGGTGAACAGGTGACATGTAGCCTTAATGACCCTCGTGTAGTGTTTATCTTTAAGCCTCGTTAACCAACAATCTTTTGTCTCATCGTATTATTTCCTAATGATCATCATGTTTATGCTCCTTGATTTATTTCTGTCTGTCTTATACCTGGATTCACATCGGTCGTCTAATAATATCTTTATTTCTACAAGTATAGAAAACCGCTTGTTGTGCAAAACATTTCGGGCAAAATAGGTCAGTTTTTTTTCCCGGGGATGCGACCCACACCAGTTCACTAACACCCAGGTGTCCATTTTACTGATGGGGGACACTGATAACCGGTGTAAAGAAACACATCAAATGTTTCTACCAGCGCTGTGTGAAACGAGAGTTTCAGCCGCCAGGCCACTGGATTATCATCCGGTCTACACCTAGATTATCATCCGGTCTAC
The DNA here is from genome assembly GCF_026875155.1 of Cherax quadricarinatus. NCBI lineage: Eukaryota > Metazoa > Arthropoda > Malacostraca > Decapoda > Parastacidae > Cherax > Cherax quadricarinatus. The sequence continues at coordinate 141,898 of NC_069459.1, read as the reverse complement.
ACCCAGATTATCATCCGGTCTACACCTAGATTATCATCCGGTCTACACCTAGATTATCATCCGGTCTACACCTAGATTATCATCCGGTCTACACCCAGATTATCATCCGGTCTACACCTAGATTATCATCCGGTCTACACCTAGATTGTCATCCGGTCTACACCTAGATTATCATCCGGTCTACACCTGGATTATGTCTACACTTGGATCATCATGTGGTCTACACTTGAGCTACAAGATGTCTGGTCTGAGAAGTCACTCCTTCCCACAGTGTAAAACGAAAAACCTTGACATCAATATTTTCACATGTGAATAAAAGAATGGTATACAATCCCGATTGATTACATCGTCATTACATCTTCACTGCTGCTGCCGCCTCTGCACTCGACTGAAGAAGTCTACTGTGTAGGCGAAACGTTTCGGAATAAAGATACCTAACTGTTGCACATATGTCTGTCTTGTTAGGTAAAGACACAAGTGCGAAATTTTATTGTGGCAACGTTTCGCTCTCCAGGATCTTTGTCAAGCCATTACATAAGCTCCTGGAGAGCGAAACGTTGCCACAATAAAATGTCGCATTATTTGCACTTGTGTCCTTTTACCTAACATATTATCAGTAATTCTACCAACATTATTATAATGTCTTACAATTTTCACATATTTTGAGATTTTTCAAAAATCTTCAGGAAGTTAAAATTCTAGACCTCTATAGATTGTAATGAAATGTTTATGCTAATATTTAACGGTCTTGTGAAATTATCCATGACCAGGTCTCGTGGTAGATCAGGGCCTGATCAACCACTCTGTTACTGCTGGCTGCAAACAGACCGATGTATGAACCACAGCTCGGTTGGTCAGGTACTGACTTTAGGTGGCTGTCCAGAGCCTTCTTGAAGACAGCCAGGGGTCTATTGGTAATCCCTCTAATGTATGCTGCGAGGCAGTTGAACAGTCTTGGGCCCTTGTCACTTATTGTTTTGTCTTTTAGTGTACTCATCAAGTTATTAATGGGATTTAATACCGAGAAGTTGATGAACAAGATACACATGCAGAGCTTAGAATCTTTGTGATCGAAACGTTCCGAAAACGAAGGCGATTCTATTCGACAGAAAAAGCCTGAAGAGTAAGGCACATGTGCAACAGTTAGGTATCTTTATCGATGACGTTTCGCCTACAAAGTAGACTTCTTCAGTCAAATAGAAAGGGAGCAGTAAAAATGAAATCAAGATGATGTAATTAGTCCATCAACCTTGGAGGAAAATAATTTAAGGTGGTCAGTCCCTCAGCCTGGAGAAGAGTTCAGCTCCATGGTCTGGAACAAGGTGGTCAGTCCCTCAGCCTGGAGAAGAGTTCAGCTCCATGGTCTGGAAAGATATGAAGTTGAAGCATGAGAACGGAGTCTTAAATACTGTCGAAGGTGAGGTGGAAGATCTCGAAGACATTGTAAAAGATGGGAATCACTAGTGGAAGACGGCAGGTCCCTCTGGAATCCAACCCTCCTGACTCATATCTAGTAGACACGTGATCAAGAATGCAAAATGGTACAGAGGACACCTTTGATAGTACTGAAGACTCCGTTCTTATGCTTCAACTTCATATCGTTCCAGACCATGGAGCTGAACACTTCTCCTGGCTGAGGGACTGACCACCTCAATACTTTTCCTTCAAGGTTGATGGACTGATTATATCATCTTTATTCCGTTTGTACCTCTCCCTCCGTATATGACTGAAGAAGCCTGCTGGGTAGGCGAAACATTTCGGCAATAAACACACCCAAGTACAGAACATGTGTCATATTCATCAAACAGAATCAGTATCGATGTCGACCGTAGACGTCATGGAAATAAAATGAGACACTTGTGCAATGTTTAGGAATCTTTATTGTTGAAACGTTTCGCTTGCCAGTGGTTTCTTCAGTCCAATACAGAGAAGTATAATGGAAGATGAGGAGAAACTTGAGGTAGTCAGTCACTCAGCCTGGAGTCGGTGTCTTCAGTCCATCAGTCCTCGTCAATGATGGAATGAAAACAATGATTCCAGACCGAGGGACTGATTACCTCAAACTCCTCTTCATCTTCCACCGTTCTTCTGTATAATGGACAGAAGAAGCCACTGGCTGGCGAACGTTTCCACAGTAAAGATCACGAAAACGTTTTTTTTAAAAATACATCAAATTATGGAAAAAGTCCAAACGGAGTAGACCAAACGGAGTAGACCAAACGGAGTAGACCAAACGGAGTAGACCAAACGGAGTAGACCAAACTACGATGTTATGATTATTTCTACTTAAACCCAAAATAATTTTCCAAAGCTTTAATTCCTGTTAAATACAGCATCCCTATGTACAGCATCCCTATGTACAGCATCCCTATGTACAGCATCCCTATGTACAGCATCCCTATGTACAGCATCCCTATGTACAGCATCCTTATGTACAGCATCCCTATGTACAGCATCACTATGTACAGCATCCCTATGTACAGCATCCTATGTACAGCATCCCCATGTACAGCATCCCTATGTACAGCATCCCTATGTACAGCATCCCTATGTACAGCATCCCTATGTACAGCATCCCTATGTACAGCATCCCTATGTACAGCATCACTATGTACAGCATCCCTATGTACAGCATCACTATGTACAGCATCCCTATGTACAGCATCCCTATGTACAGCATCCCTATGTACAGCATCCCTATGTACAGCATCCCTATATACAGCATCCCTATGTACAGCATCCCTATGTACAGCATCCCTATGTACAGCATCCCTATGTACAGCATCCCTATGTACAGCATCACTATGTACAGCATCCCTATGTACAGCATCACTATGTACAGCATCCCTATGTACAGCATCACTATGTACAGCATCCCTATGTACAGCATCCCTATGTACAGCATCACTATGTACAGCATCCCTATGTACAGCATCCCTATGTACAGCATCCCTATGTACAGCATCCCTATGTACAGCATCCCTATGTACAGCATCCTTATGTACAGCATCCCTATGTACAGCATCACTATGTACAGCATCCCTATGTACAGCATCACTATGTACAGCATCCCTATGTACAGCATCCCTATGTACAGCATCCCTATGTACAGCATCCCTATGTACAGCATCCCTATGTACAGCATCCCTATGTACAGCATCACTATGTACAGCATCACTATGTACAGCATCCCTATGTACAGCATCCCTATGTACAGCATCCCTATGTACAGCATCCCTATGTACAGCATCCCTATATACAGCATCCCTATGTACAGCATCCCTATGTACAGCATCCCTATGTACAGCATCCCTATGTACAGCATCCATATGTACAGCATCATTATGTACAGCATCCCTATGTACAGCATCACTATGTACAGCATCCCTATGTACAGCATCACTATGTACAGCATCCCTATGTACAGCATCCCTATGTACAGCATCCCTATGTACAGCATCACTATGTACAGCATCCCTATGTACAGCATCACTATGTACAGCATCACTATGTACAGCATCACTATGTACAGCATCACTATGTACAGCATCCCTATGTACAGCATCCCTATGTACAGCATCACTATGTACAGCATCACTATGTACAGCATCACTATGTACAGCATCCCTATGTACAGCATCACTATGTACAGCATCACTATGTACAGCATCCCTATGTACAGCATCACTATGTACAGCTCACATGTACAGCATCACTATGTACAGCATCATTTAGCATCTATGTCCATCACATGTCACATCACTATGTACAGCATCACTATGTACAGCATCCTATGTACAGCATCACTATGTACAGCATCACTATGTACAGCATCACTATGTACAGCATCCCTATGTACAGCATCACTATGTACAGCATCACTATGTACAGCATCCCTATGTACAGCATCACTATGTACAGCATCCCTATGTACAGCATCCTATGTACAGCATCACTATGTACAGCATCCCTATGTACAGCATCCTATGTACAGCATCCTATGTACAGCATCACTATGTACAGCATCCTAGTAAGTACAGCATCCCTATGTACAGCATCACTATGTACAGCATCACTATGTAGACAACAGCATCCACTATGTACAGCATCACTATGTACAGCATCACTATGGTACAGCATCCTATGTACAGCATCACTATGTACAGCATCCCTATGTACAGCATCCATATGTACAGCATCACTATGTACAGCATCCCTATGTACAGCATCCCTATGTACAGCATCCTATGTACAGCATCACTATGTACAGCATCCCTATGTACAGCATCCCTATGTACAGCATCCTATGTACAGCATCACTATGTACAGCATCCCTATGTACATTGCATCCCTATGTACAGCTAATCCCTATGTACAGCATCCTATGTACAGCATCCCTATGTACAGCATCCCTATGTACAGCGCATCCCTATGTACAGCATCCCTATGTACAGCATCCCTATGTACAGTATCCCTATGTACAGTCTATCACATATGTACAGCATCCCTATGTACAGCATCCCTATGTACAGCATCCCTATGTACAGCATCCCTATGTACAGCATCCCTATGTACACATCCCTATGTACAGCATCCTATGTACAGATCCCTATGTACAGCATCCCTATGTACAGCATCCCTATGTACAGCATCCCTATGTACAGCATATACCTCATGTACAGCATCCTATGTACAGCATCCCTATGTACAGATCCCTATGTACAGCATCCCTATGTACAGCATCCTATGTACCAGCATCCTATGTACAGCATCCCTATGTACAGCATCCCTATGTACAGCATCCTATGTACAGCATCCTATGTACAGCATCCCTATGTACAGTAAACATCCCTATGTACAGCATCCCTATGTACAGCATCCTATGTACAGCATCCCTATGTACAGCATCCCTATGTACAGCACTATGTACGCATCTATGTACAGCATCCTATGTACAGCATCCCTATGTACAGCATCCCTATGTACAGCATCCTATGTACAGCATCCCTATGTACAGCATCCCTATGTAGCATCCAGCATCACTATGTACAGCATCCCTATGTACAGCATCCCTATGTACAGCATCCTATGTACAGCATCCTATGTACAGCATCCCTATGTACAGCATCCTTGTACAGCATCCTATGTACAGCATCACTATGTACAGCATCCTATGTACAGCATCCCTATGTACAGCATCCTATGTACAGCATCCCTATGTACAGCATCACTATGTACAGCATCCTATGTACAGCATCCTATGTACAGCATCCCTATGTACAGCATCACTATGTACAGCATCACTATGTACAGCATCCTATGTACAGCATCCTATGTACAGCATCCCTATGTACAGCATCCCATGTACATATGTACAGCATCCCTATGTACAGCATCCCTATGTACAGCATCCTATGTACAGCATCACTATGTACAAGCATCCCTATGTACAGCATCCTATGTACAGCATCCCTATGTACAGCATCACTATGTACAGCATCCCTATGTACAGCATCCCTATGTAAGCATCACTATGTACAACAAAGCATTCACTATGTAGACAGACATCCTATGTACAGCATCACTATGTACAGCATCCTATGTACAGCATCCTATGTACAGCATCCCTATGTACAGCATCCTATGTACAGCATCCCTATGTACAGCATCCAATGTACAGCATTATCCTATGTACACATCACTATGTACAGCATCCCTATGTACAGCATCTTGTACAACATTACTGTACAGCATCACTAGTACAGCATCCGTATGTACAGCATCCCTTATGTACACATACTATGTACAGCATCCATATTGTACATCACTATGTACAAGCATCGTACTATGTACATAGCGATACTATGTACAGCATCCTATATACAGTCATCCCTATGTATCAGCATCATATGTACAGCATCACTTGTACAGCATCCTATGTACAGCATCCCTGTGTACACATCCCTATGTACAGCATCATTATGTACAGCATCACTTGTACATCACCTTATGTACAGCATCCTATGTGACAGCATCTACGTAGATGTACAGACTTTGTACAGCATCCTGTATAGATCCTATGTACAGCATACTATGTACAGCATCCTATGTACAGCATCCACTATATACAGATCACTGCTACATACATGTACTGATACATGTAATCGTAATGACATATCTGTACACTATGCTTGTACATGATATCGTAAATTACATGATACTGTACATGTGATGCTGTACATATGATGCTGTAATTGATGCTGAGCATCCGTATGCGTACAGCATCTTTGTACATCATATGTAAATGCATCTATGTTGTAAGCATGCATATGTGAGAATACATTTGTACATGTTGATCTGTACATTATGCGTAATATGTTATGCATTACCATTATGTGACAGATTATGTACGTACAGGATCACTGTACTGATGCTACATCTTGATGCTGTACATGATGATGTGTACACTGCTATGCTGTACAGCATTCTATGTGAATGGTACATGCATGATGTGTACATATTATGTGTACATGATTGTGTCGTGATTAGCTGTACATGAGTGCTGTACATTGACATACTGTAATGATCTGTAAATGATTATGTACATATTGATGCTGTTACAGATCATGACATGTTCTAGTACATGATTGATGCTGTACATGATATGGTAAATGGTGATGCTGTACATGTTGATGTTGTACATGTTGATGTGGTAAATGATGCTGTACATTACAACCCAGGAGTCTAGGGGTATGATTCTTGCTTCAGGTGCGAGAGGTCCCGGGTTCAGCTCCCGGACAGGCCCCCATATTACAACCCAGGAGTCCCAAAGGCCTGTAATCCTGGGTGTAAAGAGAGCAAAATAAACACAGCAGAAAACTTTTGACTTATATTATCCTTCATCAATTTAGAACAGAAGTATGTACACTATATACACTATGTACAAAAATAGGTATTAGTGCACTCCACGGTAAGCAAGGCAGAATAGAAGCCACTAGAGAGCAGACCGTGCTTCAACCAGCTCTAGAATGGGAATGACAAGGGAAGACAGGCGATTGCCAAAACCATCTTCTCATTGGCTGGAACCTGGGTATTGGTTGAATGACGGGGCCCCATCGTCAACCCTTAGTCCCCTGGTTCGCTGGTTGGGGGAGATAGCCTGTAAATGAGGGTGTGTACATGCGTCGAATAAAGGTTATGTACTCTTTGCAAGCCATGCTGTACATGTTGATGCTGTACATGTTGATGCTGTACATGTTGATGCTGTACTTGTTGATGCTGTACATGTTGACGCTGTACTTGTTGATGCTGCACTTGTTGATGCTGTACTTGTTGATGCTGTACATGTTGATGCTGTACATGTTGATGCTGTACATGTTGATGCTGTACATGTTGATGCTGTACATGTTGATGCTGTACATGTTGATGCTGTACATGTTGATGCTATACATGTTGATGCTGTACATGTTGATGCTGTACATGTTGATGCTGTACATGTTGATGCTGTACTTGTTGATGCTGTACATGTTGATGCTGTACATGTTGATGCTGTACATGTTGATGCTGTACATGTTGATGCTGTACTTGTTGATGCTGTACATGTTGATGCTGTACTTGTTGATGCTGTACATGTTGATGCTGCACATGTTGATGCTGTACTTGTTGATGCTGTACATGTTGATGCTGTACATGTTGATGCTGTACTTGTTGATGCTGTACATGTTGATGCTGCACATGTTGATGCTGTACATGTTGATGCTGTACATGTTGATGCTGTACATGTTGATGCTGCACATGTTGATGCTGTACTTGTTGATGCTGTACATGTTGATGCTGTACATGTTGATGCTGTACATGTTGATGCTGTACATGTTGATGCTGTACATGTTGATGCTGCACATGTTGATGCTGTACATGTTGATGCTGTACTTATTGATGTTGTACATGTTTATGTTTTGCATAAGGATGCTATAAAAACATAAACATGTACAGCGTCAACATGTACAGTACATGTTCAAAACAAATTAGGCAAAAACGATGATCTTTTACACATTCTGAAGGAGGTCACCCACACAGTGTTATAACTACAAAATATAACACCCACACAGTGTTATAACTACCAACAATAACACAGTGTTATAACTACCAACAATAACACAGTGTTATAACTACAAACAATAACACAGTGTTATAACTACCAACAATAACACAGTGTTATAACTACCAACAATAACACAGTTTTATAACTACCAACAATAACACAGTGTTATAACTACCAACAATAACACAGTGTTATAACTACCAACAATAACACAGTGTTATAACTACCAACAAAAAACACAGTGTTATAAACTACCAACAATAACACAGTGTTATAACTACCAACAATAACACAGTGTTATAACTACCAACAATAACACAGTGTTATAACTACCAACAATAACACAGTGTTATAACTACCAACAATAACACAGTGTTATAACTACCAACAATAACACAGTGTTATAACTACCAACAATAACACAGTGTTATAACTACCAACAATAACACAGTGTTATAACTACCAACAATAACACAGTGTTATAACTACCAACAATAACACAGTGTTATAACTACCAACAATAACACAGTGTTATAACTACCAACAATAACACAGTGTTATAACTACCAACAATAACACAGTGTTATAACTACCAACAATAACACAGTGTTATAACTACCAACAATAACATTCACACAGTGTTATAACTACCAACAATAACACTCACACAGTGTTATAACTACCAACAATAACACAGTGTTATAACTACCAACAATAACACTCACACAGTGTTATAACTACCAACAATAACACTCACACAGTGTTATAACTACCAACAATAACACAGTGTTATAACTACCAACAATAACACAGTGTTATAACTACCAACAGTAACACAGTGTTATAACTACCAACAATAACACTCACACAGTGTTATAAACTACCAACAATAACACAGTGTTATAACTACCAACAATAATACAGTGTTATAACTACCAACAATAACACAGTGTTATAACTACCAACAATAACACAGTGTTATAACTACCAACAATAACATTCACACAGTGTTATAACTACCAACAATAACACTCACACAGTGTTATAACTACCAACAAAAACACAGTGTTATAACTACCAACAATAACACTCACACAGTGTTATAACTACCAACAATAACACTCACACAGTGTTATAACTACCAACAATAACACAGTGTTATAACTACCAACAATAACACAGTGTTATAACTACCAACAGTAACACAGTGTTATAACTACCAACAATAACACTCACACAGTGTTATAACTACCAACAATAACACAGTGTTATAACTACCAACAATAATACAGTGTTATAACTACCAACAATAACACAGTGTTATAACTACCAACAATAACACAGTGTTATAACTACCAACAATAACATTCACACAGTGTTATAACTACCAACAATAACACTCACACAGTGTTATAACTACCAACAATAACACAGTGTTATAACTACCAACAATAACACTCACACAGTGTTATAACTACCAACAATAACACAGTGTTATAACTACCAACAATAACACTCACACAGTGTTATAACTACCAACAATAACACTCACACAGTGTTATAACTACCAACAATAACACAGTGTTATAAATACCAACAATAACACTCACACAGTGTTATAACTACCAACAATAACACTCACACAGTGTTATAACTACCAACAATAACACTCACACAGTGTTATAACTACCAACAATAACACAGTGTTATAACTACCAACAATAACACTCACACTGTTATAACTACCAACAATAACACTCACACAGTGTTATAACTACCAACAATAACACAGTGTTATAACTACCAACAATAACACTCACACAGTGTTATAACTACCAACAATAACACTCACACAGTGTTATAACTGCCAACAATAACACTCACACAGTGTTATAACTACTAACAATAACACAGTGTTATAACTACCAACAATAACATTCACACAGTGTTATAACTACCAACAATAACACTCACACAGTGTTATAACTACCAACAATAACACAGAGTTATAACTACCAACAATAACACTCACACAGTGTTATAACTACCAACAATAACACTCACACAGTGTTATAACTACCAACAATAACACAGTGTTATAACTACCAACAATAACATTCACACAGTGTTATAACTACCAACAATAACACAGTGTTATAACTACCAACAATAACACTTACACAGTGTTATAACTACCAACAATAACACAGTGTTATAACTACCAACAATAACACTCACACAGTGTTATAACTACCAACAATAACACAGTGTTATAACTACCAACAAAAACACTCACACAGTGTTATAACTACCAACAATAACACTCACACAGTGTTATAACTACCAACAATAACACAGTGTTATAACTACCAACAATAATACTCACACAGTGTTATAACTACCAACAATAACACAGTTTTTATAACTACCAACAATAACACTCACACAGTGTTATAACTATCAACAATAACACTCACACAGTGTTATAACTACCAACAATAACACTCACACAGTGTTATAACTACCAACAATAACACTCACACAGTGTTATAACTACCAACAATAACACAGTGTTATAACTACCAACAATAACACTCACACAGTGTTATAACTACCAACAATAACACAGTGTTATAACTACCAACAATAACACTAACACAGTGTTATAACTACCAACAATAACACTCACACAGTGTTATAACTACCAACAATAACACTCACACAGTGTTATAACTACCAACAATAACACTCACACAGTGTTATAACTACCAACAATAACACAGTGTTATAACTACCAACAATAACACTCACACAGTGTTATAACTACAGAATATAACACTCACACAGTGTTATAACTACCAACAATAACACCCACACAGTGTTATAACTACCAACAATAACACCCACACAGTGTTATAACTACCAACAATAACACAGTGTTATAACTACCAACAATAACACCCACACAGTGTTATAACTACCAACAATAACACCCACACAGTGTTATAACTACCAACAATAACACCCACACAGTGTTATAACTACAAAATATAACACCCACACAGTGTTATAACTACAAAATATAACACCCACACAGTGTTATAACTACAAAATATAACACTCACACAGTGTTATAACTACAAAATATAACACTCACACAGTGTTATAACTACAAAATATAACACTCACACAGTGTTATAACTACCAACATATAACACTCACACAGTGTTATAACTACAAAATATAACACTCACACAGTGTTATAACTACTAACATATAACACTCACACAGTGTTATAACTACAAAATATAACACTCACACAGTGTTATAACTACCAACATATAACACTCACACAGTGTTATAACTACAAAATATAACACTCACACAGTGCTATAACTACAAAATATAACACTCACACAGTGTTATAACTACAAAATATAACACTCACACAGTGTTATAACTACAAAATATAACACTCACACAGTGTTATAACTACCAACAATAACACTCACACAGTGTTATAACTACCAACAATAACACAGTGTTATAACTACGAACACTAACACTCACATAGTGTTATAACTACGAACAATAACATTCACACAGTGTTATAACTACCAACAATAACACACACAGTGCTATAATTACAAACAATAACACTCACACAGTGTTATAACTACCAGCAATAACACATTGTTATAACTACCAACAATAACACTCACACAGTGTTATAATTACCAACAATAACACAGTGTTATAACTAGGAACACTAACACTCACACAGTGTTATAACTAACAACAATAACACACACACAGTGTTATAACTACCAACAATAACACACACAGTGCTATAATTACCAAGAATAACACTCACACAGTATTATAACTACCAACAATAACACTCACACAGTGTTATAACTACCAACAATAACACTTACACAGTCTTATAACTACCAACAATAACACTTACACAGTGTTATAACTACCAACAATAACACTCACACAGTGTTATAACTACCAACAATAACACTCACACAGTGTTATAACTGCCAACAATAACACTTACACAGTGTTATAACTACCAACAATAACACAGTGTTATATCTGCCAACAATAACACTTACACAGTGTTATAACTACCAACAATAACACTCACACAGTGTTATAACTACCAACAATAACACTTACACAGTGTTATAACTACCAACAATAACACAGTGTTATATCTGCCAACAATAACACTTACACAGTGTTATAACTACCAACAATAACACTCACACAGTGTTATAACTACCAACAATAACACTTACACAGTGTTATAACTACCAACAATAACACTCACACAGTTTATAACTACCAATAATAACACTCACACAGTGTTATAACTACCAACAATAACACTTACACAGTGTTATAACTACCAACAATAACACAGTGTTATATCTGCCAACAATAACACTTACACAGTGTTATAACTACCAACAATAACACTCACACAGTTTATAACTACCAACAATGACACTCACGCAGTGTTATAACTACCAACAATAACACTTACTCAGTGTTATAACTGCTAACAATAACACAGTGTTATAACCACCAACAATAACACATGCAGTGTTATAAGTACCAACAATGACACATTCTGTAAGACAGGATGGGTTGCGAGGTTGGTTAACGGGGTTTAAATCCTATCGACTATACATAACTATCGACTATACGTGGGTCATTAAGGCTGCATGTTACCTCCTCACAAGGAGCCACGAGTACTGGATCCCTAAACTAGTTATGTTAGGTAAGAGTCGCCAGGAAACATGGCGAGTGTTGCCTGAGCCGGGTCTTAGTCAAGTTAGGACCAGCCACTCAGCTAGGTATTAACTCCACACCATAGTAAATAACTTTGTTTTGCTACAAGTTAACATAAATACAGATACACGAATTATCATAAATAGTAACATATGTGTAAATTATCCACCAGGATAATCAATAAAAAGTCAAAGTGACTTATTTCCATATTTAGACATAAATCTGTATATATATATATATATAATATATATATATATATATATATATATATATATATATATATATATATATATATATATATATATATATTTTTTTTTTTTTTTTTTATTATCACACCGGCCGATTCCCACCAAGGCAGGGTGGCCCGAAAAAGAAAAACTTTCACCATCATTCACTCCATCACTGTCTTGCCAGAAGGGTGCTTTACACTACAGTTTTTAAAACTGCAACATTAACACCCCTCCTTCAGAGTGCAGGCACTGTACTTCCCATCTCCAGGACTCAAGTCCGGCCTGCCGGTTTCCCTGAATCCCTTCATAAATGTTACTTTGCTCACACTCCAACAGCACGTCAAGTATTAAAAACCATTTGTCTCCATTCACTCCTATCAACAACGCTCACGCATGCCTGCTGGAAGTCCAAGCCCCTCGCACAACAAAACCTCCTTTACCCCCTCCCTCCAACCCTTCCTAGGCCGACCCCTACCCCGCCTTCCTTCCACTACAGACTGATACACTCTTGAAGTCATTCTGTTTCGCTCCATTCTCTCTACATGTCCGAACCACCTCAACAACCCTTCCTCAGCCCTCTGGACAACAGTTTTGGTAATCCCGCACCTCCTCCTAACTTCCAAACTACGAATTCTCTGCATTATATTCACACCACACATTGCCCTCAGACATGACATCTCCACTGCCTCCAGCCTTCTCCTCGCTGCAACATTCATCACCCACGCTTCACACCCATATAAGAGCGTTGGTAAAACTATACTCTCATACATTCCCCTCTTTGCCTCCAAGGACAAAGTTCTTTGTCTCCACAGACTCCTAAGTGCACCACTCACTCTTTTTCCCTCATCAATTCTATGATTCACCTCATCTTTCATAGACCCATCCGCTGACACGTCCACTCCCAAATATCTGAATACGTTCACCTCCTCCATACTCTCTCCTTCCAATCTGATATTCAATCTTTCATCACCTAATCTTTTTGTTATCCTCATAACCTTACTCTTTCCTGTATTCACCTTTAATTTTCTTCTTTTGCACACCCTACCAAATTCATCCACCAATCTCTGCAACTTCTCTTCAGAATCTCCCAAGAGCACAGTGTCATCAGCAAAGAGCAGCTGTGACAACTCCCACTTTGTGTGTGATTCTTTATCTTTTAACTCCACGCCTCTTGCCAAGACCCTCGCATTTACTTCTCTTACAACCCCATCTATAAATATATTAAACAACCACGGTGACATCACACATCCTTGTCTAAGGCCTACTTTTACTGGGAAAAAATTTCCCTCTTTCCTACATACTCTAACTTGAGCCTCACTATCCTCGTAAAAACTCTTCACTGCTTTCAGTAACCTACCTCCTACACCATACACTTGCAACATCTGCCACATTGCCCCCCTATCCACCCTGTCATACGCCTTTTCCAAATCCATAAATGCCACAAAGACCTCTTTAGCCTTATCTAAATACTGTTCACTTATATGTTTCACTGTAAACACCTGGTCCACACACCCCCTACCTTTCCTAAAGCCTCCTTGTTCATCTGCTATCCTATTCTCCGTCTTACTCTTAATTCTTTCAATTATAACTCTACCATACACTTTACCAGTACACTCAACAGACTTATCCCCCTATAGTTTTTGCACTCTCTTTTATCCCCTTTGCCTTTATACAAAGGAACTATGCATGCTCTCTGCCAATCCCTAGGTACCTTACCCTCTTCCATACATTTATTAAATAATTGCACCAACCACTCCAAAACTATATCCCCACCTGCTTTTAACATTTCTATCTTTATCCCATCAATCCCGGCTGCCTTACCCCCTTTCATTTACCTACTGCCTCACGAACTTCCCCCACACTCACAACTGGGTCTTCCTCACTCCTACAAGATGTTATTCCTCCTTGCCCTATACACGAAATCACAGCTTCCCTATCTTCATCAACATTTAACAATTCCTCAAAATATTCCTTCCATCTTCCCAATACCTCTAACTCTCCATTTAATAACTCTCCTCTCCTATTTTTAACTGACAAATCCATTTGTTCTCTAGGCTTTCTTAACTTGTTAATCTCACTCCCAAAACTTTTTCCTATTTTCAACAAAATTTGTTGATAACATCTCACCCACTCTCTCATTTGCTCTCTTTTTTACATTGCTTCACCACTCTCTTAACTTCTCTCTTTTTCTCCATATACTCTTCCCTCCTTGCATCACTTCTACTTTGTAAAAACTTCTCATATGCTAACTTTTTCTCCCTTACTACTCTCTTTACATCATCATTCCACCAATCGCTCCTCTTCCCTCCTGCACACCACTTTCCTGTAACCACAAACTTCTGCTGAACACTCTAACACTACATTTTTAAACCTACCCCATACCTCTTCGACCCCATTGCCTATGCTCTCATTAGCCCATCTATCCTCCAATAGCTGTTTATATCTTACCCTAACTGCCTCCTCTTTTAGTTTATAAACCTTCACCTCTCTCTTCCCTGATGCTTCTATTCTCCTTGTATCCCATCTACCTTTTACTCTCAGTGTAGCTACAACTAGAAAGTGATCTGATATATCTGTGGCCCCTCTATAAACATGTACATCCTGAAGTCTACTCAACAGTCTTTTATCTACCAATACATAATCCAACAAACTACTGTCGTTTCGCCCTACATCATATCGTGTATACTTATTTATCCTCTTTTTCTTAAAATATGTATTACCTATAACTAAACCCCTTTCTATACAAAGTTCAATCAAAGGCTCCCATTAGCATTTACACCTGGCACCCCAAACTTACCTACCACACCCTCTCTAAAAGTTTCTCCTACTTTAGCATTCAAGTCCCCTACCACAATTACTCTCTCACTTGGTTCAAAGGCTCCTATACATTCACTTAACATCTCCCAAAATCTCTCTCTCTCCTCTGCATTCCTCTCTTCTCCAGGTGCATACACGCTTATTATGACCCACTTCTCGCATCCAACCTTTACTTTAATCCACATAATTCTTGAATTTACACATTCATATTCTCTTTTCTCCTTCCATAACTGATCATTTAACATTACTGCTACCCCTTCCTTTGCTCTAACTCTCTCAGATACTCCAGATTTAATCCCATTTATTTCCCCCCACTGAAACTCTCCTACCCCCTTCAGCTTTGTTTCGCTTAGGGCCAGGACATCCAACTTCTTTTCATTCATAACATCAGCAATCATCTGTTTCTTGTCATCCGCACTACATCCACGCACATTTAAGCAACCCAGTTTTTAAAGTTTTTTTTCTTCTCTTTTTTAGTAATTGTATAAAAGGAGAAGGGGTTACTAGCCCATTGCTCCCGGCATTTTAGTCGCCTCATACGACAACGCATGGCTTACGGAGGAAAGATTCTTTTCCACTTCCCCCATGGACAATAGAATAAATAAAAAAGAACAAGAGCTATTTAGAAAAAGGAGAAAACCTAGATGTATGTATATATATATATGCATGTGCGTGTCTGTGAAGTGTGACCAAAGTGTAAGTAGGAGTAGCAAGATATCCCTGTTATCTTAGCGTGTTTATGAGACAGAAAAAGAAACCAGCAATCCTACCATCATGCAAAACAGTTACAGGTTTTTGTTTCACAGTCATCTGGCAGGACGGTAGTACTTCCCTGGGTGGTTGCTGTCTACCAACCTACTACCTACTATATATATATATTATATATATATATATATATATATATATATATATATATATATATATATATATATATATATATATATATGTCGTGCCGAATATGTAAAACTGGCCAATTAGCAAGCACTCATTTAAAATTAAGTCCTTTCTAAAATTTTCTCTTATACGTTTAAAGATATATTTTTTTCATTAATGTTAATGTAAAAGTTTTTAATTTTGCTCCAAAAGATTCTTAGAAAACTTACCTAACCCTATTATAACAAGAACAATTTATTTTAGCCTAACCCAACTAAATATATTTTAGATTTGTTTACAATAATTTAATACTAAATAAACACAGTAAAATATATTTTTTTCGTTAGGTTCAGAATGATTTTGGCGAAATTATTACATACACAAATTTTCGCTTGTCCTATATGGCAAGATGAACGTTGCTATTTAAGCCAAGATCGCAAGTTCTGCCTATTCGGCACGACATATATATATATATATATATATATATATATATATTATATATTATATATATATATATATATATATATATATATATATATATATATGTATATGTCGTGCCGAATATGTAAAACTTGCGATCTTGGCTTAAATAGCAACGCTCATCTTGCTTAATAAGACAAGCGAAAATTTGTGTATGCAATAATTTCGCAAAAAGCATTTTGAACCTATCGAAAAAAATATATTTCATTTTGTTTGTTTAGTATTAAATTATTGTAAACTCATCTAAAATATATTTAGTTGGATTAGGCTAAAATTAATTACGATTGTTATAATAAGGTTAGGTAAGTTTTCTAAGATTCTTTTGGTGCAAAATTAGAAATTTTTACATTAATGAAAAAATATATATTTAAACGTATAAGAGAAAATTTTAGAAAGGCCTTAATTTTAAATGAGTTCTTGCTAATTGACCAGTTTTACCTGTTAGGCACGACACACACACACACACACACACACACACACACACACACACACACACACACACACACACACACACACACACACATATATATATATATATACATATTGCCAGACATTTTTGTATTATATCTCAACTAAACTGATAACTGAAAAAAATCAATGAATTGTTTGTTAGAGTGAGATATATATTCTGCTAAGAGGGCGAATTTACACAGGTTACTAATGTGGTCAAAAGGTTAAGAAAAACTAGATTAAAACCGTGTCAAACAGAAACCATCTGAAAACCTTCATAAATGTGAGACAAAAATGTGAGAATTAACCAAAAGGTAACAGAGGTTTTAGATTGTTAAATATGTTAGTTACAATTTTTCTTGTGATCAACATGCTAGAAGAAGAGTTTCTAGAGTGTTCAACATGCTTGAAGTAGAGTTTCTAGAGTGGTCAATATGCTAGAAGTAGAGTTTCTAGAGTGTTCAACATGCTTGAAGTAGAGTTTCTAAAGTGGTCAATATGCTAGAAGTAGAGTTTCTAGAGTGGTGAACATGCTAAAAGTAGAGTTTCTAGAGTGTTCAACATGCTAGAAGTAGAGTTTCTAGAGTGGTGAACATGCTAAAAGTAGAGTTTCTAGAGTGGTCAATATGCTAGAAGTAGAGTTTCTAGAGTGTTCAACATGCTAGAAGTAAAGTTTCTAGAGTTTTCAATATGCTAGCAGAAAAGTTTCTAGAGTTGTCAGCATGATAGAAGAAGAGTTTCTAGAGTTGTCAGCATTCTAGAAGAAGAGTTTCTAGAGTTGTCAACATTCTAGAAGAAGAGTTTCTAGAGTTGTCAACATTCTAGAAGAAGAGTTTCTAGAGTTTTCAGCATGCTAGAAGAAGAGTTTCAAGAGTTGTCAGCATTCTAGAAGAGTTTCTAGAGTTGTCAACATTCTAGAAAAAGAGTTTCTAGAGTTGTCAGCATGCTAGTAGAGTTTCTAGAATGGTGAACATGTCAGGGAGAGACAACTCACCGTCTCCCACTGGGCAGCCTTCCTCTCCTGCTCAAACTTAGCATACTCTCTGCGGTCGTGGATGGTAGTCAGCAGCTTCCAGATGAGCAGAGTCAGCAGACCGATAGCCACGATAGCCGCTATCAGACCGAAGACGATACCTGCCCCAGGTGAAGAAGATAGAGTATGTGTGTGTGTGTGTGTGTGTGTGTGTGTGTGTGTGTGTGTGTGTGTGTGTGTGTGTGTGTGTGTGTGTGTGTGTTGTGTGTGTGAGTGTGAGTGTGAGTGTGAGTGTGAGTGTTTGTGTGTGTGTGTGTGAGTGTGAGTGTGTGTGTGTGTGTGTGTGTGTGTGTGTGAGTGTGAGTGTGAGTGTGAGTGTGAGTGTGTGTGTGTGTGTGTGTGTGTGTGAGTGTGAGTGTGAGTGTGAGTGTGAGTGTGAGTGTCACAAACACTGCCTCACACACACTTAAAAATACCTTTCCTGTTATTATTATTATTACATTAATATTATTATTTTATATTACTATTAATATTATTTTTAATTATTATTATTAATTTAATTATTACAATTCTTATTACTTTCTAATAATAATAATAAAACTGGAAATAGTAATAATATTATTAATAATAATAATGATAGTATATTATTATTATTATTACTATTATTATTATTATTATTATTATTTATATTTTTAATGCTATTATCATTATTTTTGCAAATGACTATTATTCGTATTGCAATTATTATTATTACTATTATTACTGTTATATTACTATTATTATTACTATATTATTGATATATTGTTATACGGTAAACCCGTAAGGATCAAACAGTTTGGTTATAGGATAGGAATCATGTTGGATCGAAGAAAGGAGAAGATAGCTCCAAGTTCTTGGATCAGGAGCCCTTTACCAGCACCAAGGCACCCCCTTCCCCCTTCTTCAAATAGAACAAGGCAGGGAGTTAGAGTAGCGCCAACTGCTTGGATCAAAAGCCTTTCACTGTCACAAAGATCATTAAGGCTTCATTTTGCTCGTACACTCGTAATCAAAAAACATTTTAATCACTAAATTGGGAAATAAATTCTCAAGTGTATATATACTGAGAAATACATATTAATACCTGTATATACACGAAGTGATGCACACACACATACACACACACACACACATACACACACACACACACACACACACACAACACACACACACACACACACACACACACACACACACACACACAACTAGAGAAAGTACAAAGGTTTGCAACAAGGTTAGTTCCAGAGCTAAGGGGAATGTCCTATGAAGAAAGATTAAGGGAAATCGGCCTGACGACACTGGAGGACAGGAGGGTCAGGGGAGACATGATAACGACATATAAAATACTGCGTGGAATAGACAAGGTGGACAAGGACAGGATGTTCCAGGGAGGGGACACAGAAACAAGAGGCCACAATTGGAAGTTGAAGACACAAATGAGTCAGAGAGATAGTAGGAAGTATTTCTTCAGTCATAGAGTTGTAAGGCAGTGGAATAGCCTAGAAAATGACGTAGTGGAGGCAGGAACCATACACAGTTTTAAGACGAGGTTTGATAAAGCTCATGGAGCGGGGAGAGAGAGGGTCTAGTAGCAACCGGTGAAGAGGCGGGGCCAGGAGCTAGGACTCGACCCCTGCAACCACAAATAGGTGAGTACAAATAGGTGAGTACACACACACACACACAGATATGTTGTGCGTGCCACTTACCACAATCTTCAACACGTCCCTGGAAACTGGGCAACTACCTGAGGTATGGAAGACGGCAAATGTAGTCCCCATTTTTAAAAAAGGAGACAGAAAAGAGGCACTAAACTATAGACCTGTGTCATTGACGTGTATAGTATGCAAAATTACGGAAAAGATTATCAGGAGGAGAGTGGTGGAGCACCTGGAACTGAACAAGAGTATAAATGCCAACCAGCACGGATTCACGGAAGGCAAATCCTGTGTCACAAACCTTCTGGAGTTTTATGATTTAAAAAAACAGAAGTAAGACACGAGAGAGAGGGGTGGGTTGATTGCATCTTCTTGGACTGCAAGAAGGCCTTTGACACAGTTCCTCACAAGAGATTAGTGCAGAAGCTAGAGCATCAGGCGCATATAACAGGAAAGGCACTGCAATGGATCAGAGAATACCTGACAGGGAGGCAACAACGAGTCATGGTACGTAATGATGTATCACAGTGGGCACCTGTGACGAGCGGGGTCCCACAGTGGTCGGTCCTAGGACCAGTGCTATTTTTGGTATATGTGAACGACATGATGGAAGGGTTAGACTCAGAAGTGTCCCTGTTTGCAGATGATGTGAAGTTAATGAGGAGAATTAAATCTGATGAGGACCAGGCAGGACTTCAAAGAGACCTGGACAGACTGGACACCTGGTCCAGCAAATGGCTTCTCGAATTTAATCCTGCCAAATGCAAAGTCATGAAGATAGGGGAAGGGCACAGAAGACCACAGACAGAGTATAGGCTAGGTGGCCAAAGACTGCAAACCTCACTCAAGGAGAAAGATCTTGGGGTGAGTATAACACCGAGCATATCTCCGGAAGCACACATCAATCAGATAACTGCTGCAGCATATGGGCGCCTGGCAAACCTGAGAACAGCATTCCGACACCTTAGTAAGGAATCGTTCAAGACACTGTACACCGTGTATGTCAGGCCCATACTGGAGTATGCAGCACTGTTTTGGAACCCCCCTTTATAAAGACGTCAAGAAACTAGAGAAAGTACAAAAGGTTTGCAAAAAGGGTTAGTTCCAGAGAAGGGGAATGCCCCAATGAAAAAAGTTTAAAGGAAATCGGCTGACGACACGGGGGACGGGAGGGTGGGGGAGACATAAAACGACATAAAAAATACTGCGTGGAATAAAAAGGTGGAAAAAGACGGATTTTTTTAGGGAGGGGACACGAAAAAAAGGGGCCACAATTGGAAGTTAAGAACAAATGAGTCGAGAGATGTAAGGTATTTCTTAGTCATGAGTTTTAAGGCGGGGAATAGCCTAAAAAATGACGTAGGGAGGCAGGAACCATACACATTTAAAAGAATTTTGATAAAGGAAAAGGAGGGGGGAAAAGGGGGGCCCCCAGTAGCAACGGTGAAGAGGCGGGCCGGGAGCTAAGACTCGACCCCTGCAACCACAATGGTGAGAAAAAATAGGTATACACACACACACAGAGTAGTCAGGAAGTGGAATAGTTTGGAAGCGATGTTTTGGGAGGCGGGATCCATACAACTTTAGCAGGGGTACGATAAAGCTCATGGTTCAGGGAAGTGCCCTAGTAGCGTCATAAAGAGGGGGGGCCAGGATTTGGACTCGACCCCTCAACCTAAACTAGTGGTACAACTAGGTGAGTACAACAAAAAAAACATACACACACACACACACCAACACACAACAACACACACAACACACACACACCACCCACCATAAACACCACACACACACACACACACAACACACACAAACACAACACTACACACACACACACACACACATACCACACACGCCACGCACACGCACACGCACACACCCTACACATACACATACCTACACACACACATACACAACACAAAACACACACAAAACACCACCATACACACACCACAAACAACCACACACAACACACATCACACAACATACCACCGGAACAAGACTTGTGCGTAGTAAAACACGCAAACACACATACACAGGATTTCACACCGTCCGAAACTGACCATCGAACCTTTCCCCCCCCCCCCTCTTTAAAACACTAATGGATTATCCTACCCCCTCACCTTTACCTATTCCTCCCCTTCCCTATCCTCTCTCTCTTTTCCCCTCTCCATTTTTCCCCTCTAACTCTTTTAAACCTCTAACACCTCCCCCCCTCTAACATCTCTCCCCTCTAACATCTGTCCCCCTCCCTTTACTCCCCCTCCCCTTTTTTCCCCCAACCTCCCCTCTCCCCCCCCCTGCCTCTCTCCCCCCCGTCTTCCATCCCCCCCCTCTTTCCCCCCCTTCTCCCCCTATTTGCCTTCCCTTTCTCCCTCCTCCCTCCCTCCCTCTCTCTCTCTCTCTCTCTCTCTCTCTCTCTTCTCCTCTCCTCTCTTCTCTCTCTTGCTCTCTCTCTCTCTCTCGCTCTCTCTCTTGCTTCTCTCTCTCTTTGCTCTCTCCCTTGCTCTCTCTCTCTCTTTTGCTCTCTCTCTCTCTTGCTCTCTCTCTCTCTTGCTCTCTCTTTTGCCTCTCTCTTGCCTCTCTCTTGCTCTCTCTCTCTTGCTCTCTCTCTCTCTCTTGCTCTTCTCTCTCTTTGCTCTCTCTCTCTTTGCTTCTCTCTTGCCTCTCTCTCTCTCTTGCTCTCTTTTTCCCCTTGCTCCTCCTCTCTTGCTCTCTCTCCCCTCTTTGCTCTCTCCTCTCTTCTCTCTCCTCTTTTGCTCTCTCTCTCCCCTTTTGCTCTCCTCTCTCTTTTGTTTCCTCTTTTCTTGCTCTCTCTCTTCTCTTGCTCTCTCTCTTGCTCTCTCTCTTGCTCTCTCTCTCTCTTGCTCTTCTCTCTTCTCCTCTCTCTTTTTGCTCTCTCTCGCTCTTTTTGCTCTCTCTCTCTCTCCTTGCTCTCTCTCCCTCTTGCTCCCTCTCTCTTGCTCTCTCCTTGCTCTCTCTCCCTCTTCCCTCCTCTTTTGCTCTCTTCCTTGCTCCTCTCTTGCTCTCTCTCTCTCTTTTGGGCTTCCTTCTCCTGCTCTCTCTCTCTCCTGCTCTCTCTCTCTCTTGCTCTCTCTCTCCCCTCCTCTCTTTTTGCTCTCTCTCTTGCTCTCCTCTTGCTCCTCTCTCTTGCTCTCTTCTTGCTCTCTCCTCTCTTGCTCTCTCCTCTCTCTCTCTTGCTCCCTCTCCTTGCTTCCCTCTCTTGCCCTCTCCTCTCTTGCTCTCTCCTTGCTCTCTTCTCTTTTGCTCTCTCTCTCTCTTGCTCTCTTCTCTTTTGCTCTCTCTCCTCTTCCTTCCTCTCTTTGCTCTCTCTCCCTATTGCTCTCCTCCTTTGCTCTCTCTTTTGCTCTCTCTCTCTTGCTCTCTTCTCTCTTCTTGCTCGCTCTCTTGCTCTCTCTCTCTCTCTGCTCCTCTCCTTCTTGCTCCTCTCTTCTTGCCTCTCTCTTGCTTTTCCTCTCTCTCTTGCTCTCTCTTTGCTCTCTCCTCTCTTTTTGTTCCTCTCTTCCCTTCTCTCTCTCTTTGCTCTCTTTCTTGCTCTCTCCTCCCCTGCTCTCTTTTTTCTCTTGCTCTCCTCCTTTGCTCCTTCGTCCCCCTTTTTTCCCTTTAACTCCCCCCCTTCCTACTCTTAAAAAAAAAAAAAAAAAAAAAAAAAAAAAAAAAAAAAAAAAAAAAAAAAAAAAAAAAAGGGTGGGACTCGAAACCCCAAAGGATCAAGAGAATGGTTCGGGTAGGGGAGGAGTTGGAGGGGAGGACAGTGGAAAAGGATGGAACAAGTGGGAAAAAAAATTAGGGATTTTCCGAAAAAATGGAAAGATTTCCGGAAAGGAAAGGGTTTTGGGAAAAGAAAAGGGTTTTTGGGGGCCGTGTCATGAAGGGGGTCCTAAAGTTTAGTAAATGGCGGGAGCAGAAGGGGGAATGCAGGAAAAAGACACAGCATATAAGCTCGGGTAACAGGGGAAAGGAAAAATTAAAAAACACATCCAACCCCAAGGGGGCCCCAAGGGGAAAGGGGATCCTGGGCGAGGGGGGTTTTGGCAATGTGGGGCCAAAAACTTGACTGGGGGTGCCCTGGGCGGATCCGGCCCGGGGTGGAAAAGCAAAAAGGGGCAAAATCAGTTTTTTATCCCAGGGGGGGGTTTAAAAGAAAGGAAGGGGGGTTGGTCTAACAGAAATGGTGGAAAGGGACGGTTTGAAAATTTTTCAGAGAAATAGGGGGTACCGAAGGTGAGAAACCCCCAAACAAGCGTTTCCAGGACGGAAAAGTGCGGAACAGGATCCCCCAAGAGAAACCACGATTGAAATACTCAAAAGAGTAAAAGAGGGTTTCCTAGACAAGACAGAAAAAAATCAGAAGACACAGCGGGGGAGAGGACAAAAAAGCGAAAGGAGCTAAAAAAAACAAGGAGGGAACCAGAAAGGGGTCTGTAAAGGCAGGACAGAACAGCAAGGGCAACACACAAAAAAAACTACTCTCAGAACCATCAACCTATCACACCATCCCAACACACCCTACATCCATACCCACACCCCTCCCCCCAAACACCCAAGCTATAAACCCCCACAGTATCCCACCAGGTCTCCCACCCTCACAGGCCCCCAAACCCCAGGTTGGAAAGGAAATGAAGGTAGGGACCAACGTGATGGAAAAAAAAATAAGTGGGAGAGTGGGAAGAAAAAGTCAAAAAAGCATCCCGGACATCATAGCCCACAAAACCCAAACTTACAGGGATGATAACAGAGCCATTTTCCAACGGGAACCAAAACCTGGAAAGAAGAGGGGAAAAGGGGGGGGGGAGGATGGCTTGGCAAAAATCGCTGGAATTTTTATGAGCTGGAGAGAGAAATAGCGGAGAAAAAGTGATTACATAGGGGAACACTCATTGGAGGGCCGGTGGAAAACATGATGTATAACCACCACAAACAGCAGAGGCCAAGGCAAAAGTACACAGAGCAATAAGCGATGGTTGACCACAGTAGAGTGGGCCCGAAGACTATGCAGCAGGGCAAAGTCCTGATCAGGTGGGCTTTAACCCCAAGGAGATAGATTGGGGGAATTGGACCCACAGGGGGGCCCAAAAACTTTGGGGGCTAAGATAGGAGGTGGTACGGGGAACTTCATGTACCAACACGTAAGGGACACTACAAGAGAGAGAGGAGAGTTGAACCACAAGGCTGGACTTTGTATTCACCTTTATAGTGCGATATCGAGGACATCAATATGAAAGACCCCCCTTGGGGGCCCTGACCAGTGGTTGAAGCTTCGAATACACAGTAGAGCTACAAGGGGGGAAAGCAGGGAAGGGGGGACGAATGAAGCCAAAATACAAGAAAGGGGACACACAGGAATGGGAACTACCTAACGGGGTTCAGGGACAGAAACTGGGAGGAAACCCTTAATGAGTGATGGAATTGTAGCAATAAAAGCAAGGAGGCTGGGAGAGGGTTTTTTCCCAAGGGGAACAGGGGTAATGAAAAAGCCAGGAAGCCCCTGGGTTTTCCCAAAGGTGCGGGAGGCAAAAAACCCAAATTGCTAGGAATGGAAGAAAAATAGAAGGGAAAGGACCCCGGAGAATAAGGAGAACAGTCGTAGAGCCAAAAAAAAATATGCCAGTAAGAAGGGAGGCCCAAAGACAATAGAAAATGACATAGCGCGAAAGCCAAATCTGACCCCCAAAAATGTTTTACGCCACATCAGGGGAAAAAACAGCAAAAGGCCAAAATCAGGCTAAGGGAAAGGGAAGGAGGAGAGACAACAGGAAATGACCGGGAAGTATGTGAAGAACTCAACAAAAGATTCAAAGAAGTTTCACAGAGGGGACAGAAGGGGCTCCAAAAAAACGGAAGGTGGGCACACCCCATGCGGGCACAGTGCACACAACCCAGGAAGAAGTGAAGAGGTTCTGGTGAGCTAGATACCTCAAAGGCAATGGGCCGATAACTCTCCCCCTGGGGAATTTAGAGAGGGAGCAAGGGGCTAGTGTACCCTAACAACAATATTCAATACATCTATGAAAAAAGGGAGATTGCCTAGGCATGGAAACAGCAAAGAGTCCCCCAAACTTTTTAAAAAAAAGGGACAGACATGAAGCATTAAACTACAGACCATGTCACTGCATGTTAGTATGCAAAATCTGGAGAAGATTATCAGGAGAAGAGTGGGGGGAACACCTAGAAAGGAAAGACTCACCAAAAGCACCAGCATGGGTTTTAGGGACGGAAATCCTGTGTCACAAACCCACTGGAGTTTAAAGACTGGTGACAGCATAAGACAAAGAGAGGGGGTGGGGATTGCATTTTTTTGGACTGCAAAAGGGGGTTTTGACACAGTTCCCCCACAAAAGATTGGTGCAAAAACTGAGGCCAAGCAGGGATAACAGGGAAGCACACAATGGGTCAGGGGAAAATTTTTCGGGAAACAGCACGGCAAGGGACTGGGGGGTTCAGAGTGGGGGGACCTGTCCCGCGGGGTCCCGCAGGGGGCAGTCCTAGGGGCCAGTGCTGTTTTGGGATTTGTGAAAACATGCGGGAAAGGAAAAGACTCTGAGTGTCCCTTTTTTCAGATGACGTGAAGTTGATGAGAAAAAATACACTCGATGAAACCGGCAGAACTACAAAGGATCTGGACAGCTGCAAAAATGGGCCACAATTGCTCCTGGGTTCAATCCCACCAATGCAAAGTCATGAAGATTGGGGAAGGGCAAAAAAAAGGCCCCAAAAGGAGTACATCAGGGGGGCAGAACACAAAACCTCACTCAAGGAAAAAGACTTGGGGGGAGTATAACACCGGGGACATCTCCTGAAGCGCACATCAACCAAATAACCTGCAGCAAGGGCGCCCACAAACCCAGAACAGCATTCCGACTCTTAATAAGGAATCGTTCAGGACCCCGCACCGTATACGTTAGCCCTATTGGGGGGGTTTCGGCACCAGTTTGGAACCCACCCTAGCCAAGCCGTAAAAAACTAGAGAAAGGCAAAGGTTTTTTCAACAAGACTAGTCCCCAAACTAAGAGGATGTCCACAGGAGAGGTTAAGGGAAATCAACCCGACACACTGGAGGCAGGAGAGATAGGGGGGGGCATTTTAACGAATACAAAATACAAGGGAATTACAAGGGGGACAAAAAAAGGATGTTCCAGAGATTGGACACAGTAACAAGGGGACACAGTTGGAAGCTAAAGACACAGATGAATCACAGGGGGTTAGGGAAAATTTTTTTCACCACAAAGTGTCGTAAGTGAATAGTTTGGGGAACGATGAGGTGGGCAGGATCAACATGCTTTAAGCAAGGGAATAAAGTCACGGCTCAGGGAGATACCTAGTACGATCATGAAGAGGCGGGCCAGAGCTCGGGCTCGACCCCCCAACCCAAAAGGTAGTACAATAGGTATACACACACACACACCACAACAACAACACACACACACCACATAACACAACACACACACACACACACACACACACCAACACACACACACACATCACACACACACACCACACACACACACAAACGCAGGAAAAACGTTGCAAAGGTCAGAGAAAGCAGGAAGGAAACCACGGAGGTCATGGGAATTGTGGGACTTTGTGTGACTTTTTTAAAGGTCCAAGCGGGGCCGAAAAGTCGTCGTAAATTCTCTCTTTTATGTGAGGGGTTTTTGTTATGTTCCCGTCACGGAATTGTGCCCTTTTTTTTATTTATTTAATACTTGTGGGAGGGATGAGAGTGGGCGCCTGTGACGAGCGGGGTTCTAAGGGGGGCAGTCCTAGGGTAGATGCGTATCTGGATAGTTACCTACCTGGGTATACCTTGGGGGAGGGGTTTGGGGGCAAAGCCCCCCGCGGCCCGGGCTAGCCCAGGTCGTAGTGGATCAGGGGCTGTCAAACCCGGGGTTACGCTGACACAGTAAAACCGACGTAACCCAAAATAGCCCCGCGATCAGGTACTACTTTAGGTGCCTGTCCAGCGCCTTCTTGAAGACAGCCCGGGTCTACTGGTAATCCCTCTAATGAGCTGGGAGGCAGTTTTCAGTCTTGGGCCCCTGACCTTTTCGTGATCTTAGTGTGCCGTGGCTCCCATTTTTTCATTGGGGAAATTTCATCTCCCACCCAAATCTCTTGCTTTCGAAGGGATTTTTTGGTTTTAAGTTTGATACTAATCCCTCTAGGGTTTTCCAAGCGATATTTTTAGATCTTTTTTGCCTCTTCAGGGAATACAAATCAAGGGGTTTTAACCGTTCCCAGTAATTTAGGACTTTTTGGCACTTGCGTGTGCCGTGAAAGTTCTTCGACACTCTTTGGCACAATTTCGTGCATAAAAGGGGAGTTTCGTACAAAGATTTGAAAGGATCCATGGGTTTGTCGTCCCTAGTTCTGAAGATTCTCTTTATCCATTCTATCATTTTCCTAGCCGATGAGGTTGATACATTATTGTGGTCTTTGAAGGCGTGATCCTCTGACATTATCACTCCCAGATCCTTAACATTAGTGTTTCGCTCTATTGTATGGTTAGAATTTGCTTTGTGCCCTGATACAGGTTTAATTTCTTCAAGTTTTCCGTATCGGAGAAGCTTAAACTTCTCTTCAATGAACTTCTCATTGTTTTCTGCGGCCCATTTCAAGATTTGGTTGATGTCCACTTGGAGTCTTGCGGTGTCGTCGATGGAGGTCACTGTCATGGCAATTCGGGTGTCATCCACAGAGAAAGACACGGAGCTATGGCTTACATCTCTATGTCAGATAAGAGGATGAGGAATAGGATGGGAGCGAGTACTGTGCTGCCTCAGACTTTAGTCTCTATTTGTTATAGATCCATCAACCAACTTTTCCTGTTGTTCCTTTATCACGCATTTTGTGTGCTATTACACAGTCGTCGAACTTGTTGAAGGCTTTCACAAAGTCTGTGTTTAGTATATCTGCATTTTGTTTATCCTCTAAAGCATCCACGACCTTGTCATAGTAGTCCAGTAGCTGGAACAGACAGAAGCGACCTGCTCTAAACCCGTGTTTCCCTGGGTTGTGTAACTGATGGGTATCTTTGTGATCGACGATCTTGCTCCACTTTGTGGAGTGGGGCTATGTCTGTTATTTTTAGGGACTGTGGGATGACCCCTGTGTCCATGCTTCCTCTCCATAGAATGCTGAAGGCACATGACAGGGGCTTCTTGCAGATCTTGATGAACACGGAGTTCCACGAGTCCGAGCCTAGGGTCGAGTAAAGGGGCGTGTCGTTAATTGCTTTTTCGAAGTCTTGTGGTGTTAGGATAATATCAGAGATTTTTGAAATGACCAAATTTTGAGTCTCGGTCATAAAAAATCATTTAGATTGTTGACCCTTTGTCTGGTTATCGGTTCGCTGAACACTGAGTGGTATTGGTACTTCAGTATCTCACTCATTTCTTTGCTGCCATCTGTGTAGTTCCCATCTCGTCTAAGCAGGGGTCCAATACTGAATGTCGTTTTTACCTTAGATTTGGCATAAGAGAAGAAATATTTTGGGTTTCTTTCAATTTCTTTTATGGCTTTAAATTCTCCCTGAGATTCTTGTCTCCTGTAAGATTCCTTAAGCTTAAGTTCGATATTTGCTCTTTCTCTGACCAGTTCCTCCCTTCGTATTTCAGATATACTGGCCTCTCTCAGCAGCTCTGTGATTCTTCATCTTTGCCTGTATAGGGACCGTCTCTCTCTAGTTTACATCTTCTCTTTCTTTTTCTTATATTATTAATGGAAAGTGCCTTGAGCAGACCTCAAGTGCCATAGAGTTAAATTTTTCTAGGCAAAGGTTCGAATACATGTTGTACAAGAATGGTATATAATACCGACAAGATGAAAATTTAGACACATGTGCAACATCTGGGTATCTTTACTGTGAGACGTTTCGCCATCCAGTGGCTTCATCAATACAGATTCTAGGACATAACTTGAAGACAGTAAAACTATATACAAAAGATGAGGTAATCAGTCCCTCAGCCTTGAAGTTGTATATAGTCCTACTGTCTTCAAATTATGTCCTAGAATCTGTATTCATAAAGCCACTGGATGGCGAAACGTCTACAATAAAGATACCCAGATGTTGCACATGTGTCTAAATTCGAATACATGTTGTTTAGGATATCTTTGCAGCTGTTTCATGTAGGACATGATTGACTGGTTCCTATTGTATGTCGAATTTTGTGAAGACACCCTCATGACTACTCACATTTTACTGGTCAGGAGCCCTGTACATACATGTCTGTACTTCTATTATTTTGTGATCTGAGTGTATTGTCTTTAATACGGTTATATTTCGTATCAGATCGTTGTTGTTAGTGAAGACGAGGTCCAGTGTATTTTCTAGTCTTGTAGGCTCTATTATTTGCTGGTTTAAGGTGATTGGTGCAGAGTTTTAATAGCCTCATGTGGTGTTGTTGTAGGAATTTTTCACTGAATGACTCCTGGGGTGATCTCTGCTCAAAATATTTTGCTACGCTCCTCTATTTTAGGTGTTTAAGTTGAAATTCCCCCTAGTAGCAAAATGTATGGGCAGGAGTTGGGAGATTTCCTGGCAGTGGTCCAATTTTCATAAGCTATTCTGGAATGGTGGGAAAGTTGCAGACGATTTTGGTTTTCAATCTTTATGCCATAAACTTCAACTACATCATTTGTGTGTTGGTAGTTCGTTTAGTAGGTCTTCTCATGATATGGCAGAAGGGATTGTATTCAGATATTTCATGTTTGCAGACAACGTGAAGCTTTTGCGGAGAAATTCATATTTGATGAGGTCTCGGTGAACTGCAAAGGAACCTGGACAGGCCACGAGCCTGGTCCAACAACTGGCTCCTGGAGTGTAACAACACCAAGTGCAAATTTACGAACACTGGGGAAAGTCAAAGAAGACCGCAGACAGAGTACAGATAGGGGGGGCCAAAGACTGCAAATTTCACTCAAGGGAAAAGATCTTGGGATGGAGTATAATACCGATTACATCTCATAAGGCTGACAGCAACCTATAAGTGTAACAGCATGTTGGCGCCTGGCAAACCTAAGAATAACGTTACGACATTTGGAGTATGCTGCACTAATAAGGAACCACACCTGGTTAAGCACGCCGAGAAATTAGATTAAGTGCAAAGGTTTGCAACAAGACTAGTCCCGGCGCTAAGGTGTATGACCCTAAGGAGGAGAGGTTAAGTAAAATCGACCTGACGACAACTGGAGGACAGGAGAGATGGGGGGGGGGGGGGGGGGAGAATGATAACGCATATAAAATGCTGAGAGGAACTGACAAGGTGGAGAGGGGTAGGATGTTTCAGATATGGGAAACAGCAACAAAGAAACAAGGGGTAACAACTGGAAGTTGAAAACTCAGATGAGTCACAGGGATGTTACAGAGTATTTTCATTCAGTTACAGAGTTGTCAGGAAGTGGTACAATGTAGCAGAGTGATGTAGTGGAGGCAGGATATCCATTACATAGATTAAGGAAGAGATACGTTAAAGCTCTTAGAGCAGAGAGAGAGAGTGGGACCCAGTAGCGAGCCAGCGGAAGTGCATATCACACATTGAATGTATATATATCAAATATACTAGTTTCATATACACTGGGAATATTACATTCCAGTGTATTATACACCCATCATCTAAGATACAATGAGAAATAGCGTGAATGTGCATACTATGTTGATTTATATCCATCAGTGTAACTACCCTGAGAGATGCCTCAAGCAGCTTATTACCTGAGAGATACCCAGCCAGCAGAGTATATACCTGAGAGATGCACTGCCAGCGTGTATATACATGACGAGATACACAGGCAGGAGAGTATACACTTGGAGATGCACACAGCCAGCAGTGTTTAACCCCGAGAGATGAACAGCCAAGCAGTGTATATACTGATAGATACACAGCATCAGTGAATATACATGAGAGATACACAGCCGCAGGTACATACCCCTGAGAAATGACAGACAGCAATGTATTACCTGAGAGATACACAGCCAGCAGTGTTTTTACCTAGAGAGTACACCAGCAGCAATGAATCTTACACCAGAGGGATACACAGTCAGCAGTTTACTGATACCATGAGAGATGCAAATGCCTGCAATGTATATACTAAGAGTTACGCAGCCAGCGTGTATATACCTGAGACATGCACAGCCAGCAATGTATTACCATGAGAGTACACATCAGAGTTTATATCCTGAGACATACGCTGTCACCAATGTATATACCCTGAGAGATACAACAGCAGCTCGGTATATATATATATATATCTATACATTTATATATATATACTATATATAATCTATATATATATATTATTATATTTATATTTATATATATCTATATATATATATATATACTATATATTTTTATATTTATTATATTATGCATAAGAGCACATAAACAGGTGATTTCAGAACTATGCGAAACAACCACTCTGAAAAGAATAGAGAAAATATCCCAGTGCCCTCAGAAGATCTTTAAGTCTTATGATTCACTTAATTACAATAAAAATTTGCGCCTTACTAATAGCAGACCAAAGTAAATGTATAGTAATTATGAAAGAAAATCGAATACCAGAAAATGAATAATCTCTTAGATGATAAAGAAAACCTATATAAACTTAGGAAAATCCCTGAATACCGTTAACAGCAATTTCAATAAAACATAAACTTCTACTTGAAAGCAAAGATGAATTAGTAAACAATTATTTACTTCACATAATACATCTTTACCTTACATGTATGGTCTAATAATAACACACAAACCAGGGAATCCCAGTCAGACCAATTATTAGCTCCATAGGGTCAGTTTTCATTATAAATTATGTCCAAATGGCTTGTTGATATTTTGAATCTATAGTTGGCAAAATTTCTAAACTTAATGTTAAAACAAACATAGTCTTGGTTGATAAATTAAGCCCTGGACTGATTTAAATGATTTTAACATGGTTAGTTTGATGTTACTTCCTTGTTTACGAAAGTTCCTGTTGATGATTTATTAAGTTTCTTATCATGAAGAACTCGTTAACTATGATTTACCTTTGCCAGTTCCTACTATCATTAAACTTATTAAACTTTGCATTGTTGAATGCAAAATTTGTA
The DNA here is from genome assembly GCF_026875155.1 of Cherax quadricarinatus. Classification (NCBI taxonomy): domain Eukaryota; kingdom Metazoa; phylum Arthropoda; class Malacostraca; order Decapoda; family Parastacidae; genus Cherax; species Cherax quadricarinatus. Next base: position 108,369 of record NC_069459.1, on the reverse strand, counting down.
TTTAATGATAAGTTTTACACTCAGAAATTTTGGTATGGCCAATGGGAAATCTCCTTTCACTGTCTTAGTAACCTAATAATGGATTTTTTTTTGAAACAAGGTTGCTTAACACAATCCTTCCATAATAGAGCTAAATGGTTCAGATATGTGATGATATTTTCGTGTCTTATGCCCAAAAACTGTAGATATACACCATTTCCTGGATAATTAATAGCTTAGCCCAATTCCAGAAACTTTACTGTTGAGTTGAAGAAAATAACTCTTACCTTTTCTAGATGTTTTAATTAATTAAGGGTAAGAATGAATTCAAATTATAATTTACAGAAAACCTACCAAATAACTGTTCCTATGTCTCCCCACTATTATTCTGCATCAAGGATAGTCTACAAAACTGTCTGTTTTCTCATCAATGTTTTTTGAGAGCTTTACGAATTATTGTCCTGAGTTTCATAGATGAGGAAGTATACCAAAATTTATGAAATAGGTAATGATTGAAATAACAAGAAATGTAATTCGATAAATCTTTTAGTTGTTAGAATACTTTTTTTTTTCAACCATAAAGGGGAAACAGCCTTATTAACTAAAATATGTTGGTTCTTCCCTTTCCATGAAAAACTTGGTTGATATACCTTCTCTTCTTAAGACTTTTATTCTTAAGTTGTTATTCAAAATTTGATACAGTAAAAAAACTTTGATAAAGAATTCCCCCAAAATGCTGCAGGATTAAATGTGTCTATAAGATTCTTGTAAATTTGCGATAAGTTATTACGGTCTTACTTAGTATAAATCTCGAACTAAGATTAAAACATACATAAATATAGCATTAGATATCTGGACAAGTTTCCAATGCTCTATTTATTTCATTGTAAGAGATTGTTAAACCATCCAATTGATTTCAACAAGTTGAGAAAAGTAGTATCAGCAAGTCCATGGTCGTCCAGGAATATAATTGAATCTTGTTTCATAAAAAAGCAGTTCTTGACAATATATGAATAAATTAGATCCAATTATAATTATTAAGAATTAGGGATGTTTAATAATAAATGGACAAATAAATAATTTTTAAATTTTCATGGGTAGTATAGTTTGTGGGTGAGTTGTCAAAGGACCTATCCTGTTGGGGTCGGCGCGCGCGTCTCAGGTGTTTAACCGTTGTGGGATCTGATAGTGAGTGCTGGCCAGCCATTATAAGCTTCCTGGATGCTTTACTTTATAGTTCCGTGATACTGTGAGGTAGTCACGAAACAAAAACGCGTGGAATTCTCTATTATTTCAGAAGTGGGTTGTTTTGCATATATATATATATATTTTATATATTTATATATATATATATATATATATATATTATATATTATATATATTATATATATATATTATATATCATATATATATATATATATTCTATATATTTATATATATGCAAACATCCACTGTGAAGAGTAGTGAAATTCCAAGGCTTTTCGTGGACTACTCACATTGTCAGGGAATATACATAGTTCCTTGACAATCGTGACTCAGTAGTCACGAAGCGTTTGGTACTTCAATACTCTTTCAAGTGGTTGTCTTTGCATATTTTAAAATCACCTGTTTACTGTGATCTTGTTTGCATGTATATATATATTTATAATTATAGATATATATATCTACTATATATATATATATATATTTTATATATTTTATATATTTATATATATATGTATATATATAATAATATAACCCCTTAGAGGTACACAGCCAGCAGTATATATACCCTGAGAGGTATACAGCAACAGTATACTAGTCATAAGAGATGCTTAGCCTTAAACGTATATACGCTGTGATATACACAACTATAAGGAATGTCATGGGAGAATACACAGTCATCTGGGTATATACTGAGTAATAAACAAACTATCAGTCATATTAAACCAGGGGAGATATAAACGGTTATCACTGAATATATCCTATGAGACCGCAGTGGTATATACACAAGCCTTCACTCACACATTGTGAGGGAGACACTGTGGAGAGAAAAGTGTGGGAGAAGACAACTGGGGGGAGAGACAAGTGTGGGGAGAAACTTGAGGAGAGACAAGTGGGGGAGACACTGGGGAGAGACAAGTGTGGGGGGACACTGAGGGAGAGACAAGTGTGGGGAGGACATGGAGAGAGAACAAGTGTGCGGAGAGCACTGGGGGGAGGACCAAGTGTGCGGAGGGACACTGCGGAAGAGACAAAGTGTGGGGAGACACTGGGAGATACAAGTGTGGGAGACACTGGGGGTAGTGACAAGTTGTGGGGAGACACTATGGAGAGACAAAGTGTGGGAAGACACTGGGGGAAAGAAAAAGTGGTGGAGAGACATGGGAGGAGACAAGTGCGATCAGGATCATGGGGAGAGACAGTGTGAGGAGACACTGGGGAGAGACAAGTAGTGGGGTATAGACACTGGGGCGTAGAGACAAAATGTTAGGAGGCACTGGGGGAGTGACATGTGTGAGGAGACACTGGATGAGAGACAATGTGGGAAGACACTTGGGTGAGAGACAAGTGTGGGGAAGACCACTGGGTAGAGAGAACAAGTGTCGGGAGACACTGGGGAAAGAAAAGTGTGGGAGACACTGAGAGAGACAAGTGTGGGGGCGAACACTGGGGGAGAGACAAGTGTGGGGAGAACACTGGAGAGACGAGTGTTAGAGACATCTGGGGGAGAGACAAGTGTGAGGAGACACTGGAGAGAGACAAGTGTGGGGTGACACTGTGGGAGAGCAGAGTGTGGGGAGACATGTGGAGCGGAATATGTGGGAGACATGCGGAGAGCCAGTATGAGGAGACTACTGGAAGAGAGAGACAAGTGTGGGTGAGGCACTGGGGAGAGACAAGTGTGGGGGATATCACTGTGAGGAGACACTGGGGGAGTGACTGGGAGAGACAAGTGTGGGGAGGGGACACTGTGGTGAAACAAAGTGGGGAGAGACACTTCGGGAGAGACAAGTGTGGGGGACCCCCCAAAGGAGCTACTGGGGAGAGACAAGTGTGGGGAAACAATGGGGAGAGACAGTGAGGGGAGAACTTGTGGAGAGTCAATAGTGTGGAGAGGACACTGGGGAGGACAAAAGTGAGGGGAGAACAATGGGGGAGAGACAGGTAGGGAGGACATGGCGAGAGAAAACAATATGAGGAGGACACTGGGGGAGAGAAAGTGTGGGGAGACACTGGGGGGTGAGACAGTGAGAGGAGGACACTGGAAGAGACACAGTTTGGGGAGAATACTGGGGGGAAAGGACAAGTTGAGGAGACACTGGAGAGAGAAAAGTGTGGGGGAGGACATGGGAAGAGAGTCAAGTGTGGGGAGAACACTGGGGGAGAGACATTGTGAGAGGAGACACTGGAGAGAGAAAAGTGTGGGGAGAATGGGGGAGAGACAAATGTTGGGAGACACTGGGGGAGAGGGAGAGACAAGTGTGGGGAGACCACTGGCGAGAGACAAGTGTGGGGGGACATGGAAGTGATAAGTGTGGGGAGAACTGGGGGAGAGACAAGATGTGAGAAGGACACTGTGGGAGTGACAACGTGTGGGGAGGACAAAGAGGGAGGAGACAAATGAAAGGAGAGACAATGGGGGATACAACCGAGGGTGAGGACAAGTGTGGGAGACACTGAGGGCGCGACAAGTGTGGGGATGCACTGAGGGAGAGACAAATGTGTGGAGACATGAGGGGAGGACAAGTGTGGAGGAGGACACTGAGGGAGACAGACAAGTGTGGGGAGATATGGAGGGAGAGGACAAGTGTGGAGAGACACTGAGGGAGAGACAAGTGTGGGGAGGCACGCTCGAGGGCGAGACAGTTGGGGAGACACTGAGCGGAGAGGACAAGTGTGGGAGGCACTGAGGAGAGACAATGGGGGGATACACGGAGGAGAGACAAGTGTGGGGAGGCCTAAGGGAGCAGACTCAAGTGTTGGGGAGACCCTGGACGAGAGAACAATGGGAGATACACGGAGGGTGAGAGGGACAAGTGGGGGGAGCCATAGGGAGAGACACGTTGTGGGGAGCACTGAGAGAGAGGAAATGGGAGGATTACAAGAGGGAGAAGAAGTGTGGGGAGACATGAGGGAAGAGACAGAAGTGTGGGAGGACACTGAGGAGAGACAAGTGTGGGGAGACACTGAGGGAGAGACAAGTGTGGGGAGACACTGAGGGAGAGACAAGTGTGGGGAGACACTGAGGGAGAGACAAACGTGTCGAGGGAACAACTGAGGGAAGAGACAAGTGTGGGGAGACACTGAGGGAGAGACAAGTGTGGGGAGACACTGAGGGAGAGACAAGTGTGGGGAGACACTGAGGGAGAGACAAGTGTGGGGAGACACTGAGGGGAGAAAACAGTGTGGGAGAATTGTAGGGAGAGACAAGTGTGGGGGACCATCTGGGGAGTGTCTAGTGTGGGGAGACACTGAGGGAGAGATAAGTGTGGGAGACACTGAGAGGAGGAGACAAGTGTGGGAGAGAAACTGAGGAGAAACCAAGTGTGGGGGGAGGGGGAGGGCTGTTGATCACTGAGGGAGAGGACATAATGTTGGGAGACCACTGGGGGAGAGACAAGTGTGGGGAAGAAACACTGGGTGAGAGACAAGTGTGGGAGACACAGGGGGAGAGACCAAGTTGCGGAGAGACATTATACTAACATTCATATATTCTCTGTTATTCCAAAAAACTTTTTAAATATATAATTTCGTATTTAAAATATTATATTTAAACGGCGTAACCAAAGGTGGTGGATGTAACACGGGCAATAATACCGTGATAAAGTTTCTTCTGTGGTATTACTTCCATGTGCGTATTTACTAACACAGGGACAATAATACCGTGTTAAAAGGTCTCTTGTGGTATTACTACCCATGCTGGTCTTTACTAACACCGGGCAAATAATACGTGATAAAAGTCTCTCTGTGGTATTACTACCATGCTGGTCTTTACTAACACCGGGCAATAATACCGTGATAAAGTCTCTCTGTGGTATTACTACCATGCTGGTCTTTACTAACACCGGGCAATAATACCATGATAAAGTCTCTCTGTGGTATTACTACCATGCTGGTCTTTACTAACACCGGGCAATAATACCGTGATAAAGTCTCTCAGTGGTATTACTACCATGCTGGTCTTTACTAACACCGGGCAATAATACCATGATAAAGTCTCTCAGTGGTATTACTACCATGCTGGTCTTTACTAACACCGGGCAATAATACCATGATAAAGTCTCTCAGTGGTATTACTACCATGCTGGTCTTTACTAACACCGGGCAATAATACCGTGATAAAGTCTCTCAAGTGGTATTATAGCCATGTGGTCTTACTAACACCGGGCAATAATACCGTGATAAAGTCTCTCAGTGGTATTACTACCATGCTGGTCTTTACTAACACCGGGCAATAATACCATGATAAAGTCTCTCAGTGGTATTACTACCATGCTGGTCTTTACTAACACCGGGCAATAATACCATGTAAAGTCTTCAGTAGGTATTACTACCATGCTTGGTCTTTACTAACACCGGGCATTATAATTCCGTGTGATAAAGTCTCTTGTGGTATTACTACCATGCTGGTCTTTTACTAACACCGGGCCAATATCCGTGTTTAAAGTCTCTCTGTGGTATTACTACCATGCTGGTCTTTACTAACACCGGGCAATAATACCGTGATAAAGTCTCTCTGTGGTATTACTACCATGCTGGTCTTTACTAACACCGGGCAATAATACCGTGATAAAGTCTCTCTGTGGTATTACTACCATGCTGGTCTTTACTAACACCGGGCAATAATACCGTGATAAAGTCTCTCTGTGTATTACTAACTTGCTGGTCTGTACTACACGGGCAATAATACCGTGATAAAGTCTCTTGTGGTATTACTTACCATGCTGGTCTTTACTAACTCGGGCAATAATACCGTGATGATAAGTCTCTTCTGTAGGTATTATATACCATGCTTGGTCTTTATAACACCGGGCAATACTACGTGATAAAGTCTCTCTGGTGGATATTACTTCCATGCTGGTCTTTACTAACACCGGCAATAATACCGTGATAAAAGTCTCTCTGTGGTAATTACGACCATGTGGTCTTTACTAAAACCGGGCAATAAAACCATGATAATAAAGCTCTCTGTGGTATTTACTACCTGCTGGTCTTTACTAACACCGGGGCATTATACCGTGATAAAGGTTCTCTCTGTGGTATTACTACATGCTGTGTCTATATAACACCGGGCAATAATTACCGTGATCTAAGTCTCCAGTGGTATTTCTCATGACTGGTCTCTTACTAAACACGAGGCAATAATACCGTGATAAAGTCTTCTCTGTGGTATTACTACCTTGATGGTCTTTTCTAACACCGGGCAATATACCGTGGTTAAAGTCTCTCAGTGGTATTACTACATGCTTGGTCTTTACTAAACACGGGCAATTATACGTGATAAAAGTCTCTCTGTGGTATTACTACCATGACTGGTCTTTACTATCACCGGCAATAATACCGTGATAAAGTCTCTCAATGGTTATTACTACCCATGCTGGTCCTTTTACTAACACGGGGCAATAATACTGGTAAAGTCCTCTCAGTGGTTTTTACCATGGGGTCATACTAACACCGTGGCTATAATACCATGATAAAGTCTCTCAGTGGTATTACTACCTGCTGGTCTTTACTAAACAAGGGCAATAATACCCTGGTAAAGTCTCTCTGTGGTATTACTACCATGCTGGTCTTTACTAACACCGGGCAATAATACCATGATAAAGTCTCTCTGTGGTATTACTACCATGCTGGTCTTTACTAACACCGGGCAATAATACCCTGGTCAAGTCTCTCAGTGGTATTAATTTCCATGCCTAGTCTTATATACACCGGGCAATAATAACTGGTCAAGTCTCTCAGTGGTATTACTACATGCTGGTTTTACTAACACCGGGCAATATAATGATTATAAGTCTCTCTGTGTGTATTTACTACCATGTGGTCTTTACTAACACCGGGCAATAATACCCTGGTCAAGTCTCTCAGTGGTATTACGACCATGCTGGTCTTTACTAACACCGGGCATTATTACCTGATTAATGTTCTCTGTGGTATTCTACCATGATGGTTTTACTAACACACCGGGTATAATTACTTGTTATAGTCCTCCTCTGTGGTATTACATTACATGCTGGTCTTTACTAACAGGGGCAATAATACTGGTCAAAGTTCTCAGTGGTAATACTACTCATGATGGTCTTTACTAACCGGGCAATAATACCATGATAAAGTCTCTCTGTGGTATTACTACATGCTGTCTTTAACTAACACCGGGCAAATAATACCCTGGTTCAGTTTCAGTGGTATTATACCATGGTGGTCTTTACTAACACCGTGCAATAATACGTGATAAAGTCTCTCAGTGGTATTACTACATGCTGGTTCTTTACATAATCACACGGGCAATAATACCATGATGAAAGGTTTCTCGGTGGTATTACTACCCTGCTGGTCTTACTAACACCGGGCAATAATACTCCTGGTATAGTCTCTCAGTGGTATTACTAACCATGCTAGTCTTTACTAAAACCGGAAGCAATAATCACCCCTGGTCAAGTCTTTCAGTTGGGGGTGAAATTACTACCATTGATAGTCTTTACTAACTCAGGGCAATATTAACCTGGTCAAGTCTCTCAGTGGTATTACTAACCATGTTGTCTTACTTTACACGGGCATTATACCCTGGTAAAGGTCTCTCAGTGTATTCTACCATTGCTAGTCTTTAATACACCCGGGCAATAATACATAGGTAAAGTTCTCAGTGGTATTACTACCTTTGCTAGTCTTTACTAACACCGGGCATTATACCGTAAGTATCTCAGTGGTATTACTTTCCATGCTAGTCTTTACTAACCACCGGGCAATAATTCATGATAAAGATCTCTCAGTGGTCTTAACTACCATGCTTGGTTTACTAAACAACTGGGCATTAATACCATGATAAAGTCTCTCAGTGTAATTATACCATGTGGTCTTTACTATCACCTGGCAATATACCCTGGTAAAGTTCCTCAGTGGAATTACTACCATGCTGGTCTTTACTAACACGGGCAATAATACCTGGTAAGTCTCTCAGTGTATTACTACATCGCTTGTCTTTACTAAAACCGGACAAATAATACCCTGCGTAACTGTCTCTCAGTGGTATTATACCATGGGGTCTTTACTAACCACCGGGGCAATAATTACCAATGATAAAGTTCTCTGTGGTAGTACTACTTGTGGTCTTCACTAACAACCCGGGCATAATACCATGATAAAGTCTCTCTGTGGTATTACTACCATGCTGGTCTTTACTAACACCGGGCAATAATACCCTGGTAAAGTCTCTCAGTGGTATTACTACCATGCTGGTCTTTACTAACACCGGGCAATAATACCATGATAAAGTCTCTCTGTGGTATTACTACCATGCTGGTCTTTACTAACACCGGGCAATAATACCATGATAAGTTTCTCTGTTGGTATTACTACATGTGGTCCTTTACTAACCACCGGGGCAATAATACCCTGGTAAAGTCTCTCAGTGGTATTACTATCCATGCTGGTCTTTACTAACACCGGCATAATCCATGAGAAACGTACTCTCTGTGGTTATTACTACCATGCTAGTCTTTACTAACACCGGGCAATAATACCATGATAAAGTCTCTCAGTGGTATTACTACCATGCTGGTCTTTACTAACACCGGGCAATAATACCATGATAAAGTCTCTCTGTGGTATTACTACCATGCTGGTCTTTACTAACACCGGGCCATAATACCTGGTAAAGTTCTCAGTGGTATTAATACCATGCTGGTCTTTACTAACACCGGGCATTATACCAGATAATGTCTCACTGTGGTATTCTACATGCTGGTCTTTACTAACACCGGGCAATAATACCCTGGTAAAGTCTCTCAGTGGTATTACTACCATGCTGGTCTTTACTAACACCGGGCAATAATACCCTGATAAAGTCTCTCTGTGGTATTACTACCATGCTGGTCTTACATCCCCATTCACAACTTTGTTTTACTTTTTCACAGCTGCCTTTAATTCCGAAGTTTGGTATTAAAAGTATCCTTGAAGGTGGTGGAGGTTTGCAGGTTAATGTACCTCGGAGTTCGGTTATAAAGATTGCTCACTTGGGTAGATAATAGTAGAAGTCAACACCTGGAAATAGATTACTAGTGTAAGGGAAGCTTTTATTACGTCTACACCGAGGCTGTTAATTGAATGACAGGTTGTTATTAACTTGTTCATTACACAGCAATACATTGATAGGACGCAGACCTTCAATCTGCGTCCACCCGCGTATTTCTGGTCGGCAGTAACAGTGTAAATAATAGCTATTAGAGTCTACACTTTTCAAGATTAATAAATCCCATCTTTGAGTAAAACTTTGAATGAAAGGTTCCCTGATACAGTGTCAGCTTCCCAAGACTGTAGACTGACGTATGGCGGGGGTGGTTAGGGACACTGTCTCTCCTTCTGCACGAATGATCTTGTACTTTGGAGAGTCCGTGCTTGAGGAACTATCCACGTAGCGGTACGTGAAGTTGAAGTAGCAACCTTCCTCGTCCTCAAAAGTACAGAGACGAGCACCCTCAAGCACTTTCTCTGTTTCAACAGTAAAAAACTGAGTTTTGTGGTGTATTAAGGACGAAAGATTACATATCGGTGTTCTCTGAATTATGTAATTACACGAGGATTAGCAGCTGAATTATTGGTGATAATTATGCAATTATACGAGGATTAGCAGCTGAATTATTGGTGATAATTATGCAATTATACGAGGATTAAAATAATTCCATAACAATCATTCACATTATTTATATATGTATATAAACTTAGCAAAATGAAATGTGCAATTACGAGTATTTAGAAAAAAAAATTAACTATGTACAACATGAACTAGAGAAAATCAACAGCACTCTTCAAGTATTTACTGCAATATTTACATAAATATAATGTTACTCTTACCTTCGAGTGAGTCGACGACGTTCCTTGTTTGGCAAGATAAACATTTAGAACCTTTGAGTTTGCCAGTGTCGAAGTGTGCGCACTGTACACAGTCACGGAACTCTAAACACTTTCCGTGACATGTCTGTAATACAGGTGACCGCAGTCATGAGTCAGTTTGTTATTACGAAATCGTAATTAACAAAACTGTAAAACAAACCAAAGGAACTAGTGGGTTTAAACCTTGGCGAGTCCTAATAATGTCAAGGCCCCGTTGTGTAAGCCACACCCGGCCAAGCTGGCAGTAATAAGGTTCTTCTTTCTATGTACATTTATATACCACCACAGGGAGTTAGCATGGGCCACTATGGTGAATTCACAAATGCAAGTTTTTAACATGACTCTCCACCAGCGTGGCATGTGGCAAACTCTAGCTCAAGTCCTTCAAACCTATTATGACTCATGAATTCGCCAATAATACGTTTTGCAAACCAGTCCACGGGATCGGGATGGAGTAAAAATCGGAATTGTTGTCAAGTTGTGGCCATGCTAAACTTCCTATGGCGTCCTATAGAAGAATACACTCCCTAGTTGATGAATCTTATAGACAGAGTGGCCAACGGTTAACACATGACCTTGCGAGTTTTTCGTCTCCACCTGGCGTCTATTATGGTACACGGAATTTAAACAAATAAATTAATATTTAAACATATTTGCATATAAATAAAACATAATTTCACTGAGTCGACTATGGAAGGATTCAAAACAATTTGCCTATTTGCTAGCAAGCATCAAAACAAATTTGCTGATGACACAAAATAGCCGTCCAATTCATTCTATGAGGACACTAGAGCACTACAGGATGATTTAAATGGACTGATTGCATTGGTCGGAGAAGAGCAGATTCAGTTTAATATAGACAAATGCAAAGTTCTAAATGTTGGACAGGAAAATAACCAGCACATATAAACTAAATAATGTAGATCTTAATTTTACTTGATTACGAGAAGGATTTGGTGGTGTCTGGTATCAGCTAGCCACTAAAACTAAAACCAAGACAACAGTTCGCCTTTAAGTGTTCGCAATTGAAAAAGTAACATGTAATCCTTGGCTTCCTAGAAGATGTATAAATAATAGAAGTCCTCAGGTTGTTCTTCAACTCTATATATCCTTGGTTAGACCTCGTTTAGATTATGGTGCACAGTTTTGGTCACAGTATAACAGAATGGATATAAATGCTCTGGAAAAGTACAGGAAGATGGACAAAAGTGATCCCAGTATCAGAAATCTTCCTGAATCTGCACTCTTAAGAAAGCGTAGAATTAGGGGGGATATGATTGAGGTGTATAAATGGAAAACAGGAATGAATAAAGGGACTGTAAATAGCGTGCTAAAAATAACTAGCCTAGACAGGACTTGCAGCAATGGCTTTAAGTTGGAAAAATTCAAATTCAGGTAGAATCTAGGAAAGCACTGACTTGGTAATAGAATTGTTGATGAGTGGAACAAACTCTCGAGTACCATCATAGAAGCTAAGACGTTGTGTAGTTTTAAAAATATGTTACATAAATACATGAGTGGGTGTGGGTGGGTGTGAGTTTGACCTGACCAGCTTGTGCTACTAGGTCAGATGCCATGCTCCTTCCTTAAGTGAATGTGACCTGACCTGACTAGGTTAAGGCATTGGCTTAATCCGGTAGGAGAATTGGACCTGCCTTGCATGGGCCAGTAGGCCTGTTGCAGTGCTCCTTCGTTCGTATGTTCTTATTATCTCAGACCACTACACCAGCGAGTCCCTTTATATCTGAGCGGAAGGTTTTCACTTGTTTATGCTAACCAGAGCCCGGAAGACTCCTGACGTGTGGCTCATGAGACTAATTTCTTCTTGCCTCACAGCATGATGTTAACATTCACGAGAAATCTGTGAGGAGTAACTTAAAATGAAGATCTAGATGTTGGTCATGGAATCTTAATTTCATCATGTCTTGGACAGCGAATGATACAGCGATTTAAAAAACGACGAGTTGAAAATTGAGAGCCTTGTCAATCTTTGGAACTTAATCTTTATTGATTAAACTTTTCGTCAATAGCGGCGTCTTCAGTTCGTACAGAGAGAAAAACGGTGAAAATGATGAGAATGAGGTAATCAGTTCCTCATCCTAGAGTCGATGTGTTCCATCATCAGTCTTGAGAAAAGTACAATAATATACCGGAGAAGTGACTATACATACAATCGTGCCAGTAGAAGCAGCGGGAGGCGGAGTCACACTGGACAAAATTCCATAGTGTTTTAGTCATGACTGTTTAGACTAGGCACAAGTTGAAGTAATTTCTGTTAAAAGTATATAAACCGTTCTCGAGATATTCTGTACTTTTCTCAGTATTGATAGAAGAGCACATCGATTCTAGTGAGGACTGATTACATCATTCTCCTCCTCATCTTTCACAGTTTGTCTCCTATTGCGATTTAATAAACCATACTGGCAAAGCGTTGCCTCAATAAATATACCAAATACTTGCACAGTGTCTCATTCTTTATCTTGGGACAGGCAGAGACAGGTGTGTACCCCAGGGTATCCTGAGACAGGTGTGTACCCCAGGGTATCCTGAGACAGGTGTGTACCCCAGGGTATCCTGAGACAGGTGTGTACCCCAGGGTATCCTGAGACAGGTGTGTACCCCAGGGTATCCTGAGACAGGTGTGTACCCCAGGGTAATTCCTGAGGACAGGTGTGTACCCCCAGGGTCGTATCCTGAGACAGGTTGTGTACCCGGGGTATCCTGAGACAGGTGTGTACCCGGGGTATCTGAGAACAGGTGTGTACCCAGGGTTTATCCTTCCTGTAAGATCCTTAAGCTTAAAGTTCGATATGTGCTCTTTCTCTGACCAGTTCCTCCCTTGTATTTAGATATTACTGGCCTCTCTCAGCAGCTCTGTTGTATTCTTCATCTTTGCCTGTAAAGGGGACCGGTCTCTCTCTACGTTCATCTTCTCTTTCTTTTTTTATATTATTAAGGAAAGTGCCTTGAGCAGACCTCAAGTGCCACAGACGTTAAAAATGTTTCTAGGCTAAAGGTTCGAATACATGTTGTACAAGAATGGTATATAATACCGACAAGATTGAAAATGTTAGACACATGTGCAAATCATTGGGTATTTTACTCTGGTGAGACGTCGCCTTCCAGTGGCTTCATCAATCCAGATTCTAGGACATAACTTGAAGACAAGTAAAATACCTTATACAAAAAAAAAAAAAATAAAAAAAAACAAAAGGGGGGGAGTTGGGGTAATCAGTCCCTCAGCCTTGGAGTTGTATATAGTTCTACTGTCTTCAAATTATGTCCTAGAATCTGTATTGATAAAGCCACTGGATGGCGAAACGTCTACAATAAAGATACCCAGATACATGTTGTTTAGGATATCTTTGCAGCTGTTTCATGTAGGACATGATTGACTGGTTCCTATTGTATGTCGAATTTTGTGAAGACACCCTCATGACTACTCACATTTTACTGGTCAGGAGCCCTGTACATACATGTCTGTACTTCTATTATTTTGTTATCTGAGTGTATTGTCTTTAATACGGTTATATTTCGTATCAGATCGTTGTTGTTAGTGAAGACGAGGTCCAGTGTATTTTCTAGTCTTGTAGGCTCTATTATTTGCTGCTTTAAGGTGAATTTGGTGCAGAGATTTAATAGCCTCATGTGGTGTTGTTGTAGGAATTTTTCACTGAATGACTCCTGGGGTGATCTCTGCTCAAAATATTTTGCTACGCTCCTCTATTTTAGGTGTTTAAGTTGAAATTCCCCCTAGTAGCAAAATGTATGGGCAGGAGTTGGGAGATTTCCTGGCAGTGGTCCAATTTTCATAAGCTATTCTGGAATGGTGGGAAAGTTGCAGACGATTTTGGTTTTCAATCTTTATGCCATAAACTTCAACTACATCATTTGTGTGTTGGTAGTTCGTTTAGTAGGTCTTCTCATGATATGGCAGAAGGGATTGTATTCAGATATTTCATGTTTGCAGACAACGTGAAGCTTTTGCGGAGAAATTCATATTTGATGAGGTCTCGGTGAACTGCAAAAGGGACCTGGAAGGCCACGAGCCTGGTCCAACAACTGGCTCCTGGAGTGTAACAACACCAAGTGCAAATTTACGAACACTGGGGAAAGTCAAAGAAGACCGCAGACAGAGTACAGGATAGGGGGGGCCAAAGACTGCAAATTTCACTCAAGGGAAAGGATCTTGGGATGAGTATAATACCGAACACATCTCCTAAGGCTGACAGCAACCTAATAAGTGTAACAGCATGTTGGCGCCTGGCCAACCTAAGAATAACGTTACGACATTTGGAGTATGCTGCACTAATAAGGAACCACACCTGGTTAAGCACGCCGAGAAATTAGATTAAGTGCAAAGGTTTGCAACAAGACTAGTCCCGGAGCTAAGGTGTATGCCCTACGAGGAGAGGTTAAGAAAAATCGACCTGACGACACTGGAGGACAGGAGAGATGGGGGGGGGGGGGGGGGGAGAATGATAACGCATATAAAAATGTGAGGGATACTGTCAAGGTGGAGAGGGGTAGGATGTTTCAGATATGGGAAACAGCAACAAAGAAACAAGGGGTAACAACTGGAAGTTGAAAACTCAGATGAGTCACAGGGATGTTACAGAGTATTTCTTCAGTTACAGAGTTGTCAGGAAGTGGTACAATGTAGAGAGTGATGTAGTGGAGGCAGGATATCCATACATAGCTTAAGAAGAGATACGATAAAGCTCTTAGAGCAGAGAGAGAGAGTGGGACCCAGTAGCGAGCCAGCGGAAGTGCATATCACACATTGAATGTATATATATCAAATATACTAGTTTCATATACACTGGGAATATTACATTCCAGTGTATTATACACCCATCATCTAAGATACAATGAGAAATAGCGTGAATGTGCATACTATGTTGATTTATATCCATCAGTGTAACTACCCTGAGAGATGCCTCAAGCAGCTTATTACCTGAGAGATACCCAGCCAGCAGAGTATATACCTGAGAGATGCACTGCCAGCGTGTATATACATGACGAGATACACAGGCAGGAGAGTATACACTTGGAGATGCACACAGCCAGCAGTGTTTAACCCCGAGAGATGAACAGCCAAGCAGTGTATATACTGATAGATACACAGCATCAGTGAATATACATGAGAGATACACAGCCGCAGGTACATACCCCTGAGAAATGACAGACAGCAATGTATTACCTGAGAGATACACAGCCAGCAGTGTTTTTACCTAGAGAGTACACCAGCAGCAATGAATCTTACACCAGAGGGATACACAGTCAGCAGTTTACTGATACCATGAGAGATGCAAATGCCTGCAATGTATATACTAAGAGTTACGCAGCCAGCGTGTATATACCTGAGACATGCACAGCCAGCAATGTATTACCATGAGAGTACACATCAGAGTTTATATCCTGAGACATACGCTGTCACCAATGTATATACCCTGAGAGATACAACAGCAGCTCGGTATATATATATATATATCTATACATTTATATATATATACTATATATAATCTATATATATATATTATTATATTTATATTTATATATATCTATATATATATATATATACTATATATTTTTATATTTATTATATTATGCATAAGAGCACATAAACAGGTGATTTCAGAACTATGCGAAACAACCACTCTGAAAAGAATAGAGAAAATATCCCAGTGCCCTCAGAAGATCTTTAAGTCTTATGATTCACTTAATTACAATAAAAATTTGCGCCTTACTAATAGCAGACCAAAGTAAATGTATAGTAATTATGAAAGAAAATCGAATACCAGAAAATGAATAATCTCTTAGATGATAAAGAAAACCTATATAAACTTAGGAAAATCCCTGAATACCGTTAACAGCAATTTCAATAAAACATAAACTTCTACTTGAAAGCAAAGATGAATTAGTAAACAATTATTTACTTCACATAATACATCTTTACCTTACATGTATGGTCTAATAATAACACACAAACCAGGGAATCCCAGTCAGACCAATTATTAGCTCCATAGGGTCAGTTTTCATTATAAATTATGTCCAAATGGCTTGTTGATATTTTGAATCTATAGTTGGCAAAATTTCTAAACTTAATGTTAAAACAAACATAGTCTTGGTTGATAAATTAAGCCCTGGACTGATTTAAATGATTTTAACATGGTTAGTTTGATGTTACTTCCTTGTTTACGAAAGTTCCTGTTGATGATTTATTAAGTTTCTTATCATGAAGAACTCGTTAACTATGATTTACCTTTGCCAGTTCCTACTATCATTAAACTTATTAAACTTTGCATTGTTGAATGCAAAATTTGTATTTAATGATAAGTTTTACACTCAGAAATTTTGGTATGGCCAATGGGAAATCTCCTTTCACTGTCTTAGTAACCTAATAATGGATTTTTTTTTGAAACAAGGTTGCTTAACACAATCCTTCCATAATAGAGCTAAATGGTTCAGATATGTGATGATATTTTCGTGTCTTATGCCCAAAAACTGTAGATATACACCATTTCCTGGATAATTAATAGCTTAGCCCAATTCCAGAAACTTTACTGTTGAGTTGAAGAAAATAACTCTTACCTTTTCTAGATGTTTTAATTAATTAAGGGTAAGAATGAATTCAAATTATAATTTACAGAAAACCTACCAAATAACTGTTCCTATGTCTCCCCACTATTATTCTGCATCAAGGATAGTCTACAAAACTGTCTGTTTTCTCATCAATGTTTTTTGAGAGCTTTACGAATTATTGTCCTGAGTTTCATAGATGAGGAAGTATACCAAAATTTATGAAATAGGTAATGATTGAAATAACAAGAAATGTAATTCGATAAATCTTTTAGTTGTTAGAATACTTTTTTTTTTCAACCATAAAGGGGAAACAGCCTTATTAACTAAAATATGTTGGTTCTTCCCTTTCCATGAAAAACTTGGTTGATATACCTTCTCTTCTTAAGACTTTTATTCTTAAGTTGTTATTCAAAATTTGATACAGTAAAAAAACTTTGATAAAGAATTCCCCCAAAATGCTGCAGGATTAAATGTGTCTATAAGATTCTTGTAAATTTGCGATAAGTTATTACGGTCTTACTTAGTATAAATCTCGAACTAAGATTAAAACATACATAAATATAGCATTAGATATCTGGACAAGTTTCCAATGCTCTATTTATTTCATTGTAAGAGATTGTTAAACCATCCAATTGATTTCAACAAGTTGAGAAAAGTAGTATCAGCAAGTCCATGGTCGTCCAGGAATATAATTGAATCTTGTTTCATAAAAAAGCAGTTCTTGACAATATATGAATAAATTAGATCCAATTATAATTATTAAGAATTAGGGATGTTTAATAATAAATGGACAAATAAATAATTTTTAAATTTTCATGGGTAGTATAGTTTGTGGGTGAGTTGTCAAAGGACCTATCCTGTTGGGGTCGGCGCGCGCGTCTCAGGTGTTTAACCGTTGTGGGATCTGATAGTGAGTGCTGGCCAGCCATTATAAGCTTCCTGGATGCTTTACTTTATAGTTCCGTGATACTGTGAGGTAGTCACGAAACAAAAACGCGTGGAATTCTCTATTATTTCAGAAGTGGGTTGTTTTGCATATATATATATATATTTTATATATTTATATATATATATATATATATATATATTATATATTATATATATTATATATATATATTATATATCATATATATATATATATATTCTATATATTTATATATATGCAAACATCCACTGTGAAGAGTAGTGAAATTCCAAGGCTTTTCGTGGACTACTCACATTGTCAGGGAATATACATAGTTCCTTGACAATCGTGACTCAGTAGTCACGAAGCGTTTGGTACTTCAATACTCTTTCAAGTGGTTGTCTTTGCATATTTTAAAATCACCTGTTTACTGTGATCTTGTTTGCATGTATATATATATTTATAATTATAGATATATATATCTACTATATATATATATATATATTTTATATATTTTATATATTTATATATATATGTATATATATAATAATATAACCCCTTAGAGGTACACAGCCAGCAGTATATATACCCTGAGAGGTATACAGCAACAGTATACTAGTCATAAGAGATGCTTAGCCTTAAACGTATATACGCTGTGATATACACAACTATAAGGAATGTCATGGGAGAATACACAGTCATCTGGGTATATACTGAGTAATAAACAAACTATCAGTCATATTAAACCAGGGGAGATATAAACGGTTATCACTGAATATATCCTATGAGACACGCAGCTGGTATATACACAAGCCTTCACTCACACAATTGTGGGGAGACACTGTGGAGAGAAAAGTGTGGGAGAAGACAACTGGGGGGAGAGACAAGTGTGGGGAGACACTTGAGGAGAGACAAGTGTGGGGAGACACTGAGGGAGAGACAAGTGTGGGGAGACACTGAGGGAGAGACAAGTGTGGGGAGACATGGAGAGAGAACAAGTGTGCGGAGAGCACTGGGGGGAGGACCAAGTGTGCGGAGGGACACTGCGGAAGAGACAAAGTGTGGGGAGACACTGGGAGATACAAGTGTGGGAGACACTGGGGGTAGTGACAAGTTGTGGGGAGACACTATGGAGAGACAAAGTGTGGGAAGACACTGGGGGAAAGAAAAAGTGGTGGAGAGACATGGGAGGAGACAAGTGCGATCAGGATCATGGGGAGAGACAGTGTGAGGAGACACTGGGGAGAGACAAGTAGTGGGGTATAGACACTGGGGCGTAGAGACAAAATGTTAGGAGGCACTGGGGGAGTGACATGTGTGAGGAGACACTGGATGAGAGACAATGTGGGAAGACACTTGGGTGAGAGACAAGTGTGGGGAAGACCACTGGGTAGAGAGAACAAGTGTCGGGAGACACTGGGGAAAGAAAAGTGTTTTTAACGTTTTAAAAATAAAATGTTACTCTTACCTTCGAGTGAGTCGACGACGTTCCTTGTTTGGCAAGATAAACATTTAGAACCTTTGAGTTTGCCAGTGTCGAAGTGTGCGCACTGTACACAGTCACGGAACTCTAAACACTTTCCCGCTGAACATGTCTGTAATACAGGTGACCCGCAGTTCATGAGTCAGTTATGTTATTACGAAATCGTAATTACATAACTGTAAACAAACCAAGGAACTAGTGGGGTTTAAACCTATGGCGAGTCCTAAAATGTCAGGCCCGTGTGTAAGCCACCCGGCCAGCTGGCTGTAATAAGGTTCTTCTTTCTATGTACATTTAAATACACCACAGGGAAGTTAGCATGGGCCACTATGGTGATCACAAATGCAAGTTTTTACAAATGACTCTCCCACCAGCGTGGCTGTGGCAAACTCTAGCTCAAGTCCCTTCAAGCCTATTATCATGACTCATGAAATCGCAATAATACGATTGCAAACAGTCCACGGAACGGATGGAGTAAAAATCTGCATTTGTTGTCACAGTTGTGGCCCATGCTAACTTCCCTAAGGCGTAAAGAAATCCACCTAGTTAGACGAATCTTATTAGACAAAGCTGGCCCAACGGTTAACACACTGACCTGCGAGTTTTACGACTCACTTGTCTATTATGGTACACGGAATTTAAACAATACCTTAATATATAAACATATTTGCATTATAATGAAACATATTTCTCTGAGTCGACATATGAAGGATTCAAACCCATATTGCTCATATGTTAGCCAAGGCATCAAACAAATTTGCTGATGACACCAAAATAGGCCGTCCAATTCATTCTAATGAGGACATTAGAGCACTCCAGGATGATTTAAATAGACTGATGCATTGGTCGGAGAAGTGGCAGATTCAGTTTAATATTGACAAATGCAAAGTTCTAAATGTTGGACAGGAAAATAACCATGCTACATACAAACTAAATAATGTAGATCTTAATTTTACTGATTACGAAAAGGATTTAGGAGTTCTGGTTAGCAGTAATCTAAAACCAAGACAACAGTGCATAAGTGTTCGCAATAAAGCTAACAGAATCCTTGGTTTCCTAGCAAGAAGTATAAATAATAGAAGTCCTCAGGTTGTTCTTCAACTCTATATATCCTTGGTTAGACCTCGTTTAGATTATGGTGCACAGTTTTGGTCACAGTATAACAGAATGGATATAAATGCTCTGGAAAACGTACAAGGAAGATGACAAAGTTGATCCCATGTATCAGAAATCTTCCCTGAATCTGCACTCTCTAGAAAAGCGTAGAATTAGGGGGGATATGATTGAGGTGTATAAATGGAAAACAGGAATGAATAAAGGGACTTGTAAATCTATCGTGCTAAAATAACAAGCCTAGACAGACTGCAGCATGCTTAATTGGAAAAATGTCAAAATCAGGTAGAATCTAGGAAAGCACTGACTTGGTAATAGAATTGTTGATGAGTGGAACAAACTCTCGAGTACCATCATAGAAGCTAAGACGTTGTGTAGTTTTAAAAATATGTTTACATAAATAACATGAGTGGGTGTGGGTGGGTGTGAGTTTGACCTGACCAGCTTTGTGCTACTAGGCAATGCCATGCTCCTTTCTACGTGAATGTGAACCTGACCTGACTAGGTTAAGGCATTGGCTTAATCCGGTAGGAGAATTGGACCTGCCTTGCATGGGCCAGTAGGCCTGTTGCAGTGCTCCTTCGTTCGTAAGTTTTCTTATTAATCTCAGACCACTACATCCTGCCGAGTCCCTTTATAACTAGCGGAAGGTTTTCACTTGTTTATGCTAACCAGAGCCCGGAAGACTCCTGACGTGTGGCTCATGAGACTAATTTCTTCTTGCCTCACAGCATGATGTTAACATTCACGAGAAATCTTTGAGAAAACTTAAATGAAGATTCCTAGATGTTGGTCATGAATCTAATTCATCATGTCTTGACAGCGATGATACAGCGATTTAAAAAACCGACGAGTTGAAAAATGAGAGCCTTGTACAATATTTGGAAATCTTTATTGATTAAACTTTTCGTCAATCAGCGGCTTCTTCAGTTCAGTACAGAGAGAAACGGTGAAAATGATGAGAATGAGGTAATCAGTTCCTCATCCTAGAGTCGATGTGTTCAATCAATCAGTCTTGAGAAAAGTACAATATATACCCGGAGAAGGACTTATACACTACAAATCATTTGCTAGAAGCAGCGGTAGGCGGATTCACCCACCACTGGACCAATCCACAAGTGTAAGTCATGACTGTAGACTAGGCACAGGTTGAAGAATTTCCTGTATAAAAGTATATAAACCGCTTCTCCGAGCATATGCTGTACTTTCTCAAGAATTGATAGACGCGAGCACAATCGATTTCTTCTAGGCTGAGGGACTGATTACCTCATTCTCCTCCTCATCTTTCACAGTTTGTCTCCGTATTGGATTTAAGAAACCATCTGACTGGCAAACGTTTCCTTCAATAAATTATTTTAAAAAAACCCAAATTTGCACAAGTGTCTCATTCTTTATCTTGACAGCGAGACAGGTGTGTACCCCAGGGTATCCTGAGACAGGTGTGTACCCCAGGGTATCCTGAGACAGGTGTGTACCCCAGGGTATCCTGAGACAGGTGTGTACCCCAGGGTATCCTGAGACAGGTGTGTACCCCAGGGTATCTAACAGGTGTGTACCCCAGGGGAATCCCTGCGACAGGTGTGTATCCCCCATGGTATCCTGAGAACCCAGGTGTTTACCCCAGGGTCTCCCATGAGACAGTGCTAGTACCCCTATGGTATACCTGAGACAGGTGTGTACCCCAGGTATCCTGAGAACAGTTGTGTACCCCAGGGTAATCCTGCCAGACAGGTGTTTACTCCCAGGGTATCCTGAGCCAGTGTGTACCCCAGGGTATCCTGAGACAGGTGTGTACCCCAGGGTATCCTGAGACAGGTGTGTACCCCAGGGTATCCTGAGACAGGTGTGTACCCCAGGGTATCCTGAGACAGGTGTGTACCCCAGGGTATCCTGAGACAGGTGTGTACCCCAGGGTATCCTGAGACAGGTGTATACCCCAGGGTATCCTGAGACAGGTGTGTACCCCAGGGTATCCTGCCTGCTGGGGAAGAGGTTTACTCACCGGACAATCCTCACAGTACTGGCCAGTGTAGCTAATTCCCTGCTGCTGATTACACTTACACTTGCCACAGTCACACGCACCGTGGCCAGAGCACACCTCCTGCGCACCTGTTGACACACACTTATAAGTATTAAACACAATCGGAATTATAGGTCAAACCGAGACATTATTAAAAAATTGCAGCTCTATTTTATTATACTTCACATTATTACCGTCACGGGTTTTGATGCTTTCATACACTTTATTATTTTCTAAGAGTAACTTTACTATAATTAAATCCCAGGGATAAGATTAAAATAATTTGAAATTAAATGCTTTGTCCTAATGGTACTAGAAAGCCCAGCCATGGGTGAAAATGTTATATTTAGAAGGATTCTAACGCTACCAGTTGTCTATTTTCCCACTTCTTGCAGTTGCCACCCTTACTACTTGACAGCAAAAAAAAAAAAATTTTGTTGTCCGAATATCCGAGTAAATGCCATCCTGGTGTGTGATGTAATCACCTAATCCGTCCTCCAGAAAACTCAACATCGATTGCTCATCTACGATTTAATCAATTTTTTTTATATACGATCTTCATTTTTCAGTTGGAACATTGTTCAAAACAGATGAAGCAGAACTCTCCAGGTTATTAGGGACTGACCACCTCATAACTACGTTTACGAGGTAACCAGATTTGATTACATCGTCTTTTTTACATCTATAACTGCTTCGCTAGCCTACTGTATTCTTCTAGAGAGTATACCTGGAGAGGTTCGGTGGTCAACGCCCCCGCGGCATCGGTCCCTCTGATCGGTTTTTTGTTAAGAAGCTGACTGTGTAGGTGAACATATCGGAATAAAGTTACCTAACTGTTGCACATGTGTCTTATTAAATTCTCGGTATTGTATACGTAAGGGCCCGCTTGTAAAGCAGGCTAGATTCCTGGGCCCCACTTATACAGCAGGTTAGGTTCCTTGGTCCTGCTTATACAGCAGGTTAGGTTTCTGGACCCCGCTTATACAGCAGGCTAAGTTCGGGGCTACCGCTGTAAAGCGAAAAATCTATGTAAAGTGAATTAAACTCATTCTTACATTACTTTAAAATATTTTCGTCCTTAGCTTATAGTGAGTGGTGATTGTATTTATTATAGGAAGTCTGAATAAATAAAGAATGAGAATAACTGGAAACCGCTGCATTAGCGAAACGCTGTTAAGCGGGGCCTACTCTCAAACTCACAGGTATCACACGTGTTCCTATAATTACAAGTTCTACAACGAGTTCAGTATACAGACAAATTTTCCTGCATGCAAACTAGATTTAACATTACTCTGACCCTAAGAGACATCAGCCATTAAATATCGAAGTCGTTCAGAAGAAGTAGAGTCAATTATATTTAACGTGATTAAACAGAACTAAAAATTTTGCATATCAAACTGGTAAATATGCGACTACACCTTTTCTAAACAAACCATGAACCGGGTGGAGTTTGAACCCACAGCGAGTGACTCGTACAACTCCAGGTCGGTACATTTGTGGTCACAGTGGGGCCCATGCTAGCCTCTATACCCAGTTGGATGTATCCTATTGTAGCCAGCTGGCCCAGTGGTTAACGCACTGGCCTGGAGTTTACTACTCACTTGCCATGGGTTCAAACCCTTCCCATTCCCTGGTTTGTTTATAGTCGTGTTATTACGATTTCGTGAGTCAGTAGACTTGAATGGCTGTAGCAATGTCGCAGAGTGTTTTAGAAGTTATTGGAATAATTCTAGGATGCTGAGAATGGGTTCAGTAACTTTTATCATAGGGAACCTGCACATGCCAATTGATCCTAGAATCTTGCCCTAAATACCATACACCAGCGTCGAAAAGCTGAAGCCTATCGGGTGAGGCATTCTCGTGTTATAAGCGAAATAAAAACGAGAAGTTGAAGAAGAAAAAAGAGATTAGTGAACGAAGGATGGCATAACAGGTGACCAGTAGTGTGAAAGCCACTTCAGGAAGTCACATTAAAGTCCACTCCTGAAAAAAACGTAGCAGTAAAGTCTAGTTTTGAAAGAAACCTGATTATAAAGTCCAGTCCTGGAAGAAACCCTGATTTACAGGGCCCCAAATCTTGATAGGGAGTGCAGTAAACTTCTATGGGACGAAATTCGTAAGGCATCTACATACGAAAATGTTGTGCTAATGGGAGATTTCAACTATAGACAGATTGACTGGAGCAATTTGACAGGAAATTTAGAGTCAGGTGACTTTCTTGATATGATCCAGGATTGTTTTTTAAAACAGTTTGTGACAGAGCCAACTAGGGGAAATAACCTCCTTGACTTGGTTCTTGCCAGTAGGGAAACACTAATTAATAATCTTGAGGTTAATGATGAGTTTTGGGGAAAGTGACCACAAATCACTCAGTTTTAATATATCATGGAATTCCCCCTAATAATGGCAATCAGTCCTCCGTCCCTGACTTTCGCCTTGGTTTGATTCATGGGACTGAAAAATTACTTAGGTGGGCTGAACTGGAATACCTGACAAAGGGGTCAGGTAGGTGGTGATGGTTGCCGATATAAATGCTTTCCAGGGCAATAGTTCTAGCTGCTCAGTAAAATTTAAATGTTCCAAATAGGGAAATCAGATCAAACAAAAATGATCCTAAATGGATAAACCCAATAGATTAAAATATCTGATTGGTCAAAAGAGAGGCATATATAGGCAAATCAAAAGGGGAGAGGGGCAATTAAGAAATCGATAAAATTCAGTTAAAGAGAGAAATAAAAAAGGGAATTAGAAAAGCAAAAAGAGATTATGAGGTTAAAGTTGCAAGAGAATCGAAGACAACCCAAAAGGATTCTTTCAGGTATACAGAAGTAAGATCAGGGACAAGATAGGCCCACTCAAAGTTCCTCGGGTCAGCTCACGACAGTGAAAAGGGAAAATGTGTAGAATTTTAACACATACTTCCTTCAGTTTTTACACAGGAGGATACCAGCGATATTCCAGTAATGATAAATTATGTAGAACAGGACGATAATAAACTGTGCACGATTAGGGTCACAAGTGACTGGTCCTTAGGCAAATAGAAAAATTTAAAAAACCTAACAAATCCCCGGGCCCTGAGAACTGTAATGCAAGGGTTCTAAAGGAATGTAAAGAGGAGCTTAGCACACCTTTGGCTAATTTTTTCAACATATCACTACAAACTGGCATGGTGCCAGATAAGTGGGAAATGGCAAATGTGATACCTACTTTCAAAACAGGTGACAGGTCCTTAGCTTCGAACTATAGACCAATAACCTAAAACCCCCATAGTGGGAAAAAATTTTTGGAATCAATAATTGCCGAGGCAGTTCGTAGCCCCTTGAAAAGCATAAATTAATCAACGAATCTTTAGCATGGTTTTACAAAGGGGCGTTCCTGCCTTACGAATTTATTAACTTTTTTCACTAAGGTATTTGAGGGGGTAGATCAAAGGTAATGAATATGATATGTGTAATATGGACTTCAGTAAGGCTTTTGACAGGGTCCCACATCAGAGACTATTGAGGAAAATTAAAGCACATGGAATAGAGGAGAAATTTTTTTCCTGGATAGAGGCATGGTTGACAAATAGGCAGCAGAGAGTTTGCATAAATGGGAGAAAAACAGAGTGGGGAAGTGTCACGAGCGGTGTTTTTCCACAGGGTCAGTGTTGGCCCCCTGCTGTTCACAATCTACATAAACGACATAGATGAGGGCATAAAAGCGACATCGGCAAGTTTTTCCGATGACACACCCAAAAAAGGCCGTCGAATTCATTCTGACGAGGGCATTCGAGCACTCCAGGGAAAATTTGAATAGACTGATGCAGTGGTCGGAGAAGTGGGAGATGCAGTTAATATAGACAAATGCAAAGTTCTAAAATGTTGGACAGGACAATAACCATGCCACAAAATAAACTAAATAAGTAGATCTTAATATTACGGATTGCGAAAAAGATTTAGGAGTTCTGGGTTGCAGTAATCGAAACCAAGACAACAGTGCATAAGTGTTCGCAATAAAGCTAAATAAATCCTTGGCTTCATATCAAGAAGCATAAATAATAGGAGTCCTCAGGTTTTCTTCAACTCTATACATCATTGGTTAGGCCTCATTTAGATTATGCTGCACAGTTTTGGTCACCGTATTACAGAATGGATAAAATTCCTGGAAAATGTACAAAGGAGGATGACAAAGTTGATCCCATGTATCAGAAACCTTCCCCCAGAGGATAGACTAAGGGCCCTGAAAACTGCACTCTCTAGAAAGACGTAGAATTTGGGGGATATGATTGAGGTGTATAAATGGAAGACGGAAAAAATAAAGGGGATGTAAATAGTGTGCTGAAAAAATATCTAGCCTAGACAGGACTCGCAGCAATGGTTTTAAGTTGGAAAAATTCAGATTCAGGAAGGATAAGGAAAGTACTGGTTTGGTAATAAAGTTGTGGATGAGTGAACAAACTCCCGAGTACAGTTATAGAGGCCAGAACGTTTTGTAGCTTTAAAAATAGTTGGATAAATACATGAGTGGGTGTGGGTGGGTGTGAGTTGGACCTGAAAGCTTGAGCTACCAGGTCGGTTGCCGTGTTCCTCCCTTAAGTCAATGTGACCTGACCTGACTAGGTTGGGTGCATTGGCTTAAGCCGGTAGGAGACTTGGACCTGCCTCGCATGGGCCAGTAGGCCTTCTGCAGTGTTCCTTCGTTCTTATGTTCTTATGTTCTTATAATAAAGTCCAGTCCTGGAAAAAACCTCGTAATAAAGTCTAGTCCTGGAAGAAATCTGATAATAAGGATCAGTCCTGGAAGTAACCTCGTAATAAAGTCCAATCCTAGAAGGAACCCGGTAATAAAGATCAGTCCTAGAAAAAACCTGTAATAAAGATGAGCCCTGGAAGAAACCTCATAATGAAGTCTAGTACGAGTAGAAATCTGGCAATAAATCCAGTCCTGGAAGGTTTCTTTAGGACTTTCTTGCAGTGGGATCGAAGTCTTCCTTCGGTGACCTAATTATTATCTTGGATGGTTAACCATTCAGGTAAAAATCCGAACACTACCACCACTTCTTTTCTCTGAGCTTTGCTCAGACCTCTACAACACAATTGTCCTCAAAGATTTGTTAAGCTATACCGTGAATTAAAGAAAGATCCTAGACTTCGCTTCACGAAACAGACAAAGAAAATGCGATAGTAATTATGGACAAGGTAGATTATAGTGGAAAATGAACACGTTATTAGAAGACGGGGGAAATTACGTGCCTATTAAGTTGTATATAAATCTTATTTCATCTTATAGTGAGTTTCTCAGCACATAAGCGTAGAGTGGTGGCTGCTGGCTTACCTCCGGGCCTGCAGGCGGAGTCGTCCCTGCACTGACAGAGGTCGCCCGTGAAGCCTGGGTTGCAACGACACTTGTTGCATTCACATGTGCCACGGTCGCTGCATACATCTCCCACTCCTGAGATGCACTTCCGCCGGTTACAGTGGCAATACGCCCCGTGTACGTCCTGGACCCAGGATTAAAGGAAGATATTTTAATAACACGATTGCAGACAAACTAGGGAATGGAAGGGGTTAGAACCCATGGTATGTGAGCCCTAAAACTCAAAGGCCAGTGTGCTTACCACTTGACCAGCT
Source organism: Cherax quadricarinatus (assembly GCF_026875155.1). Lineage (NCBI taxonomy): Eukaryota > Metazoa > Arthropoda > Malacostraca > Decapoda > Parastacidae > Cherax > Cherax quadricarinatus. Next base: position 80,581 of record NC_069459.1, on the reverse strand, counting down.
GACTCTACCCACAAATGCAAGTTCTTACAGTGTGGCTGTAGCGAACACCTAACTTGGGCCAGCAGGCCTGAAGCAGTGCTCCTCCCTATGTTCTAATGTAAGAATTGGACAATTTAGTTTTGTGAAATTCAGACCACTGTTTACACAACATAATTAATAATAGAAATAAAAGATAAAGTATATTGACAGAGTTAAATATATTAAAACATACAAATATTTCTTTTTTGAACTTGCAAAAATAGCAATTAAATAATTATAGTGAAACAAATAAAATAATAAATGAAAAAAAAAAAAACTGAAAAATATAAAAAAAATGTTCCAGAAGAAATATAAATTAACGTTAATATTTGTCAAGAGTTTATTAGAGTTTAGGAATTAATAGTAAGACGGTGGTAAGATGGTGGTAAGACGGTGGTAAGACGGTGGTAAGACGGTGGTAAGACGGTGGTAAGACGGTGGTAAGACGGTGGTAAGACGGTGGTTTAAGGGCGGTTTGGAAAAACGGTTGGGAAGACGGTGGTAAGACTTTTAAGGGGGGACGGTGGAAAAGGGTGGTTAAAACGGGGGGGTAAGACGGTGGTTTAAAAACGGTGGTAAGACGGTGGTAAAAAAAGGGGGGTTTAAGGGCGGGGGTAAAAACGGTGGTAAACGGTTTGGGAGACCCGGGGTAAGACGGGTAGACGGGTTTGGGAAAAAACGGGTAAGACGGGGGGTAAGAACCCGGGGGTAGAGGTGGAAAAAACGGTGGGGAAAAACGGGTGGTAAGACGGTGGTAAGGGCGGTGGTAAGACGGTGGTAAAAAGGTGTTTAAAACGGTTTGGGAAGACGGGGGTAAACGGGGTTTGACGGTGGGTTTAAAACGGTGGTAAGCGGGGGGACGGTGGTAAAACGGTGGTAAGCGGGGGGAAAAACGGTGGTAAAAAGGGGGTAAGGGGGGGGTAAACGGTGGTAAACGGGTTTGGAAAAACGGTGGTAAGACGGGGGAAAACCCCCTGGTAAGCGGTGGAAAAACGGTGGTAAGAGGGGGGAAAACGGGGGTAAGACGGGGTAAGGGGGCGATGGAAGACGATGGAAAAACGGTGGTAAGACGGGGGTAAGACGGGGAAAAACGGTGGTAAAACGGTGGGAAGACGGTGGTAAAACGGTGGTAAGACGGGGTAAGGGCGGTGGTAAGACGGGGAAAAACGGGGGAAAAAAACGGTGGGAAGACGGTGGTAAGAGGGGGTAAGGAACCCGGGGGGGTTAAAAACGGTGGGTAAAAACGGTGGGGGGAAAAAACCCGGGGGTTAAACGGGGGTAAGACGGTGGAAAAAACGGGGAAAAAACGGTGGTAAGACGGGGGTAAGGCGGGGGGTAAAGACGGGGGGTTTAAAACGGGTGGTTTAAACGGGGGTAAGACGGGGGTTTAAAACGGGGGTAAGACGGGGTAAGGGTGGTAAGACGGTGGTAAAACGGGGGTAAGACGGGGTAAGACGGGGGGTTAAAACCCGGTGGTAAGCGGGGTAAGTGGTGGAAAAAACGGTGGTAAAACGGTGGTAAGACGGTGGTAAACGGGGGGTAGACGGTGGTAAAATGGGGGTAAGCGGTGGAAAGCGGTGGTAAGACGGTGGTAAGACGGTGGAAGACGGTGGTAAGACGGTGGGGAAGAGGGTGGTAAACGGTTTGGGAAGACGGTGGGGAAGACGGTGGTAAGACGGGGGTAAGACGGTGGGTAAGAAAGGTGGTAAGACGGGGGTAAGCGGGGGTAAAATGGGGTAAGACGGGGGTTTAAACGGTGGTAAGGACGGGGGAAGAAAGGTGGGAAGACGGTGGTAAGACGTGGGGAAGACGGTGGGGAAAAAACGGTGGTAAGAGGGGGGTAAAAACGGTGGGGAAGGGGAGTAAGCGGTGGGGAGGGGGGACGGTGGTTTGAGGTGGGGAAAAGGGGGGTTTGGGGGGTTTGATGTGGGAGGGGGGTGTTTTATTTTTTAGGGGGGGGGTGGGGGTGGGGGTGGGGGGGGGGGGGGGGTGGGGTTGGGGGGGGGGTTGAGGGGGGGGGTTTGGGGGGGGGGGGGGGGGGGGGTTGGGGTTGGGGGGGTTTGGGGGGGGGGGGGGGGGGTGGGGGGGGGGGGTGGGGGTTGGGTGGGGGTGGGGGGGGGGGGGTTTGGGGGGTTGGGGGGGGGGGGGGGGGGGGGGGGGGGGGGGGGGGGGGGGGGGGGGTGGTGGGGGGGTGGGGGGTGGGGGTGGGGGGTGGGGGGGTGGGTTTGGGGGGTTTGGGGGGGGGTTGGGGGGGGGTTTGGGGGGTGGGGGGGGGGGGGGTTGGGGGGTAAGAGGGGGGTAAAAGGGGGGAAGAGGGTGGGGGGGAAGAGGGTGGGGAAAAAAAGAGGGGGGTAAGAGGGAAAGGGAAGGGTGGTAAAGAGGGGGGGTAAGAGGGTGGTAAGGGGGTTTGGGAAGGGGGGTGGTAAGAGGAAAAAAAGGGGAATTTTTTTTTAAAGGGTGGTAAGGGGAAAGGGGTAAAAGGAAATTTGGGAAGGGGTTTAAAGGGGGGAAAAGAGGGTGGGAAGACGAAGGGAAAAGGGGGGTAAAAAGGAAGGTAAATGGGGTAAAACTGTGGGAAAAGGGGGGGTAAGAGGAAGGGGAAAAGGGTGGTAAAAAGGAAAGGGAAAAAGGGGGGGTAAAAAGGGGGGGGAAAAGGGAAGACGGGGGTAAGACGTGGTAAGAGGTGGAAAGAATGTGGTAAAAGGGGGGGTAAGAGGAAGGGAAAAAGAGTGGTAAAAAGGTTGTAAGAGGGGGTTAAGAGGGTGGTAAGAGGGGGTAAGAGGGGGTAAGAGGGTGGTAAAGAAGGTAAAGAGGGGGGGTGAAATGAGGGGTTTGGGAAAGGGGGGTAAGAGGGTGGTAAAGGGTGGAAGAGAAGGGGGAAAGGGGGTAAGAGGGGGGAAAGAGGGGGGTAAGAGGGTAGGGGTTGAAATAAATGGTAAAAAGGAAAAAAGAGGGGTTTTTAAAGGAAGGTTAAACGGTGGAAAAAAGGGGAAGGGTGGTAAACTGTTAAAGGGTTTGGGTAAAAGGAAGTTAAAGGGGAAGAGGGTAAAAGGGTTTAAAAAGGGTAAAAGGGAACTAAAAGGGCTAAAAGGGTTGGAAGGGAAAATTAAAAGAAAAGGGGGGGAAAAGCGGAAGGTAGAGGGTTGGTGCCCGGGTGGGGAAAAGAGGGGGTTAAAAGGGGGTAATTTTGAAGGTGAAAGGGTGGGGAAGAGGGGGTAAGGGGGGTTGGAAAGAAAGGAGGAAATCCGAAAACCAAAACTGCCCAAAAAAAAGCAAAACCACAGGAAAACCGGGCCCCCAAAGAAAATTAAAAAAAACAACAGGAAAATTAAAAAAAAGGGGTGGGAGTAAAAAGAAATTCCAAAACTACTTCGGTTTTGCAGCCTGCAGAAAAATTAAAAGGAAAAAAAGCAAAAAGGAAAAAACTAGGGAGGAAAAATTAACAAGAAAATAGCAGGAAGATTTGCGGAAAAATTTCAAGGGGGACAGCAGGAAGATTAACAAGAAGATAGCGGGGAAGGGTTTCAAAAGCTAGGGGGGGAAGAAATTAAAAAAGAAGATGCAGGGAAAACTAGCCGGAAGAAAAAGCCGGGCCCGGGCCTAGCAGGGATTTAAATAAAAGATAGCAGGAAGACTAACAGGGAAAAAAGCAGGAAGACTAGCAGGAAGACAACAGGAAGACAAACAGGGAAAAAACTAGCAGGAAAAACTAAAAAAAGGGAAAACTAGCGGAAGACAACAGGAGAAAAGCAAGAAGACCAAACAGGAAGACAAAGAAAATAACAGGAAAACTCAGGAAATAAAAAAAAGACAACCGGAAAAAAACAAGAATTAAAAAGGGGAAAGGGAAAACTAGCAAAGAAAATTTTTAAAATAAGGAAAATAGCCAGGAAGAAACAGGAAAAATTTCAAAAGACAAAAAGGAAACTACAAGAAAGGGGAAACAAAAGGAAACTAGCAGGAAGATTAAAAGAAAAATTAAAAGGAAAATTTGCAGGGAAAATTAACAAAAAAGACTAGCAGGGAAATTAACAAGAAGACTTAGCAGGGAATAAAATTTAAAAAAAAGACTAGGAAAAATAAAAAATTAACCAAAAAGACTACAAAGCTAGCAAGGGAAAATTTCCAAAAAGAAATCAGGGAAGTTTTCAAGGGAAAACTAGCAGGAAAACTAGCAGAAAGAAACAAAAAAAAACTAACAGGAAGAAACAAAAAGACTAGCAGGGAAAAAACAAAAGACTTTGAAAGGAAGGGTTAACAAAAAACTAGCAGGGAAAACTAGCAGGAAGACTAAAGCAGGAAGACAAAGGGAAAACAAACAAAAGACCCCCCAGGGAAAAACAAGCAAAAAAGGGTAGCAGGAAACCAAACAGGAAGACTAGCGGGAAAACAAACAGGAAACAAGCCGGGAAAACAGCAGGAAGATTTCAAGAAGATAAACAGGAAGACAAACAGGAAGACTTGCAGGAAGACAAACGGAAGATTTGCAGGAAAACAAACAGAAGATGAGGAAAAACAAAAAAGGGAAAACTAGAAAGGAAGGGCAAGAAAAAACTTGCGGGGGGACTAGGGAGAAGACTTTAAAAAAAAAGAAAGATTAAAGAAAACAAACAGGAAATTTAAAAAAAAAAAGACTAAGGAAAAGAAAATTAAAAAGAAGCTTAAAGGGAAACGAAAACAAGGGAAAATTAACAAGAAGACTAGCAGAAGAATTGCAGGAAAAATTAAAAGAAGATTGCAGGGGAAAACTGCAAGGGAAATTAACAAGAAGACAACAGGAAGAATTTAAAAAAAGACTAGCGGGAAAAATAAAAAGAAACAAGGAAAACTAGGGAGGGAAGGGTTTTAAAAAGAAGGGCTAGCAGGAAATTAACAAAAAGCTTTAAAAGGAAGATTAACAAGAAGGGGGAGCAGGGAAGAAAGCAGGAAGACTAACAGGGAAAACTACAGGGAAAATACAGGAAATTTCAAAGACTAGCAGGAAAATTTAAAAAAAAAAAACAAACAGGAAGAAATGCGGAAGAAACAGGAAACTAGCAGGAAGAAAAAAAAGAACAGGAAGAAACAAAAAGACCAGCCGGAAGACAGCAGGAAAATTACAGGGAAAACAAACAGGAGATTCAAGGGAAAACAAACGGGAAAATTTGCAGGAAAAAGCCCGGAAGATTCAAAAAAGACTAAACAGGGAAGGGGAAATAGAGGAAGAAAAAAAAAGAAGGGAAATTTTAAGGGGAAAAACTGCAGGGGGGGGCTATAGGAAACAAAAAAAAAAGATTTAAAAAAGAAAGCAGGAAGGGCTAAAAGGAAGACTTTGTAGGAAGATTTAACAAGGGAAAACCAGGAAATTCAAAAAACAAGGGAAAACTAGAGGGAAAAATTTTTAAAAAGAAACTCCCGGAAGTTAACAAGAAGCCCACCGGAAGATAAGGAAAAAAATTTAAAAGGAAAATTGCAGGAAACAAACAGGAAGATTAACCCAAAAAGACTAACAGGGGCTCAGGGACTAGAGGGAAAATAAAAAGAAGGGCAGCAGGAAAATTAACAAGGGAAGGGTTAAACCGGGGAAAACTAGCAGGAAGATTAAAAAGAAGACTAGCAGGAAGACTAGCAAGGGAAGGGTTTAAAAAGAAGCTAGCGGAAAAAACTAGCAGGAAGATTAAAAGAAGAAAAGCAGGAAGATTTCCAAAATAACAGGGAAAACTAGCAGGAAATAACAAAAAGAAACAAGGAAAACAAACAGGAAAATTTCAAGAAACTAGAGGAAGATAAAAAAGAAACTAAAAAAAGGGAAATTAAAAGAAGACTAGCGGGGGGGGAAACAGCAGGAAATTAAAAAGAAAACTAGCAGGAAGTTTCAAGGGAAACTAGAGGGAAAATAAAAAAAAAAAACAAACAGGAAGATTAACAAGAAGACTAGCAGGGAAAACTAGGGGGATTAAAAAAGTAAAGGGAAAATTAACCCAAAAAGGGCTAAGGGAGGGAAAATTAAAAGAAGCTACCGGGGGACTAGAGGAATTTTTAAAAACAGGAAGATTAAAAAGAAGATTTGCAGAAGATTTGCAAGGGGGGAATAGTTAAAGGGTTAACAAAAGACTAGCAGGAAGATTTAAAAAGAAAGGGGGCTAGCGGAAAAACTAGAGGAATAAATAACAAAAAAAAGAAAACCAAAGGGAAAATTAACAAGAAGGGCTAGCCCGGAGTTGAAGGGAAAACTAACGGGAAAACCTAGGGCAAGGGGAAAATACCCCCAAGATTAAAAAAAAGGGAAAACTAGCGGAAAAATTTGCAGGAAACTAGAGGGAAAAATAACGGGGACTAACAGGGAAAAAACAAGGGGCTTGCCCGGAAACAAACAGGAAACTAGGGGAGGAAAAAACAAGGGAAAACAACAGGGAAAACCAGCAAAGGAAAATAAAAAAGGGAAAACTAGCCGGGGAAAAAGCAGGGAAAATTGAGGAAGAAAGCGGAAAATTTTCAAGGGAAGGGCAGCAGGGAAACCCAGGAGGAAACTAGCAGGAAAATTTCAAGGGAAAACAACAGGAAATAGGGAAGGGGGAAAATAGAGGAAGATAAAAAAAAAAAAACAAAAAGGGGAAAAATTAAAAAGAAGACTAGCAGGGGCCCAACAGAAACTAGAGGAAGGGTTTCAAAAAGACTAGCAGGAAAATTACAAAATCTAGGTTTGGGAAATTAACAAAAGGGCTAGCAGGAAGGTTTTAACCAAAAAAGACTAGCAAGAAACAAAAGGGAAAATTCCAAAAGAATACCCCGGGAAGATTACCAAAAAGACTAACAGGAAGATAAAAGAGGGAAGGGTAAAAAAGGGAAAACTAGCAGGAAAATAGCAGGAAGATTAACAAGAAGAAAAATTAAAAAACAAAAAAAAGATTGCAGGAAACTAGAGGGAAAATTAAAAAAGAAAACCGCAGGAAGACAACCCGGGAAAATAACAAGGGAAAACTAGCCGGAAGACTAAACAGGAAGTTAAAAAAAAAGAAGCAGGAAGAAAAATAGTAAAGGGAAAATTAACAAAAAACTAGCAGGAAGACTAGCAGGAATAGACAAGGGGAAAACTGAGGAAGTTTAAAAAGAAGACTAGCCCGGAAAACTAGCAAAGGGAAAACTCAGGAAGATTTCAAGGGAAAACCAGGAAGACTAGCAGGCTATAAGGAAAAATTTAAAAAAAGACAAACAGGAGAAAAAAAAAAGAAAGGGGGAAAGAGGGAAAACTAGCAGGAAAAAAAACAAAAAGAAAGCAGGAGACCACAGGAAGACCAAGAAGATTTCAGGAAGGGCAAACAGGAAGATTAACAAAAGGGGAAGACAAGCTGGAAATTAAGCAGGGAAAACAAAAAGGAAGAAAAAAAAGGAGGGAAAACTACAGAAACAGCAAAAAAGGGAAAAAACAAAAACAGGAATACTACGGAAGATTAAAAGGGAAAACTAACAGGAAGAAAAAGAAAGATTAACCCAAAAAGACTAGCAGGGAAAACTAACAAGAAAACTAGGGAAACTAGCAGGAAGACTAGAAAGGGAAAAATTTCAAAAAAAGAAAGCTAGTAGGGAAATTAACAAGAAAACCAGCCGGGAAAAAATTTCGGGGAAAACCAGGAGATTAAAAGAAAATTGCCCGGGAAAACTAGCAGGAAGTTTTCCCAAAAAGCCAAAACCAGGAAAACAAAGGGCGACTAGCAGGAAGAATAAAAAAAAGGGCTAGCAGGAAAACTAGAGGGAAAATTAACAAGGACTACAGGAAGAATTAAAAAAGGGGGAAAATAGAGGAAGAAAATCGCAGGAAAATTAACAAGGGAAGGTAGTTTGGGAAAATTAAAAAAAAAGGAAAAAAAAAAAAAAGAAAATTTAAAAAAGAACTAGCAGGAAAACTTAAATTTAAAAAAGTTAACCCAAAAAGACTAGAGGAAGTTAACAAAGACTTAGGAAAAAAGGGAAAACAAGGAAAAATTTTCAGGGAAAAATTGCAGGAAGATTTGGGACCAAAAGGGAAACTAGAGGAAGATTAACAGAAGACTACAGGGGAAAACTGCAGGGGAAACTAGCAGGAAAATTTAAAAAGAGCTACAGGGACAAACAGGAAATAATAGGAAGACTAAAAAGAAGACTAGCAGGAAGATTAACAGGAATTTAGGGAAGATTTAAAAAGAAGACTAGCGGAAGATTAACAGAAAACCGTAGGCAGATTAAAAAAAGAAACTAGCGAAAAATTAAAAGGAAAAAGTAGGAGGGTTAAAAAGAAGATTAACAAGAAGACTAACAAAAAGCTAACAAAAAGACTAACAGAAGACTAGCAAAAGGGTGGGTTATATAAGGATAAAATTTACTAACGGGCCTTTCGACACAGGTGCCGCAGCTGCAGTAGCCCAGACCCCCACACCTTGTCGCTGTCTTTTGGGCCCTACACAGGGCGTTGTCCGCTCCTGTTTCAACACAAGGGTATTAGATTAAAATAATTATGTTACAGTGTGAGCATGGTGAGGGGTAGGGACACTCTTTTTGTGTGTTGTGGTGTGTGTGTGTGTGTTTTTGTGTTTTGGGGTGTGTGGGTGGGGTGGTGGTGGTGTGTGTGTGTTGGGGTGTGTGGTGTGTGAGGTGTGTGTGTGTGTGTGTGTGTGTGTGTGTGTGTGTGTGTGAGTGTGTGTGGGTTGTGTTTGTGTGTGTGTGTGTGGTGGTGTGGTGGGGTGGGGTTTGGGGTGTGTGGTGTGTGTGTGGGTGTGTGTGTGGGTGTGTGTGTGGTGTGTGGGGCGTGTGTGTGTGTGTGTGTGTGTGTGTGTGTGTGTGTTTGGGGGTGTGTGTGGGGGGTTTGTGTGGGGGTTGTGTGTGGTGTGTGTGTGTGGGGGTGTGTGTGCGTGTGTGTGGGTGTTGTTGTGTGGGTGTGTGGGGGTGTGTGTGTGTGTGTGTGTGTGTGGTGTGTGTGGTGTGTGTGTGTGTGGGGTGTGTGGTGTTGTTGTGTGTGTGTGTGTGGTGTGTGTGGTGTTGTGTGGGGTGTGTGTGGTGTGTGTGTGTGTGTGTGTGTGGGGTGGTGTGTGGGGGTGTGGGGAGTGTGTGTGGTGTGGTGTGTGTGGGGTGTGTGTGTTGTTTTGTGTGTGTGTGTGTGTGTGTGTGTGGTGTGTGTGGTGTTGTGGTGTGTTTGTGTGTGTGTGTGTGTGTTGTGCGTGTGTGTGTGTGCGTGTGTGTGTGTGTGTGGTGTGGTGTGCGTGTGGTGGTGTTGTGTGTGTGTGTGTGTGGTGTGTGGTGTGGGTTGGGTGTGGTGTTGTGTGTGTGTGTGTGTGTGTGGTGTGTGTGTGTGTGAGTGGTGGGGTGGTGTGTGTGTGTTTTGGGGTGTTTTGGGTTGTGTGTGGTTGTGTGTGTGTGTGTGTGGTGGTTTGGTGTGTGTGTTGTGTGTGTGCCGTGCTTCTCGAACCACGTTTTCTCACGAAGAGGTCTCAGTTCTTCCATTAAACCCCTACATTTACTCTTTTTCCCCCGGCAACACAGCCCATCCCCTGGGTCTACCCAGATCTTTCAATCTGAAACCAACACCAAATGTATGATTTTCCTTACATCCCCTAGTTAAGAACGCATCTACTTTCGGTGTTAGCACTGGGATCCTGGTAGAGTCACTCACCAGCTGACGATTCCTCAGCCCTTGATTCCCCATGTTTTATATTTATAAAGCCACTGGTTGGCGAAACGTCTACATAATAAAGATTCCCAGGTGTTGCACATGAGTCTAATTCATCGTCATGAAAATGATTCTTTGCCTACCAGACATCTCTCACCCAGATGAAGACTGCAGTGTCAGGAAGGTTATGAAGAGACACTTCTGGTCTTATATAGCAAAGATGGTATCAGAATATGTGCAGGAGTGTGTATCCTGCTCAGAGCGGAAGGAACATGTTAGTCCTCCTTATTCCATTCTTAAATATCCAGTTTGAGAGAGCTCCCATTCTTAAATATCCAGTTTGAGAGAGCTCCATTTTATTATCCAGTTGAGAGAGCTCCCTTTCTTAAAATAATCCAGTTTGAGAGAGCCTCCCATTCTTAAATTATCCAGTTTGAGAGAGCTCCCATTCTTAAATATCCAGTTTGAGAGAGCTCCCATTCTTAAATATCCAGTTTGAGAGAGCTCCCATTCTTAAATATCCAGTCTGAGAGAGCTCCCATTCTTAAATATCCAGTCTGGGAGAGCTCCATTCTTAATATCAGTCTGATGAGAGCTTCCATCTTAACTATCCAGTCTGAGAGAGACTCCCATCTTAAATATCCAATCTGAGAGAGCCCCATTCTTAATATCCAAGTCTGAGAGAGCTCCATTTCTTTATATCAGTCTGAGAGAGTCCCATTCTTAACTATCCAGTCTGAGAGAGCTCATTCTTAATTTTCAGTCGGTTTCGAGAACTCCTCATTCTTAAATAATCCAGTCGAGAGAGCTCCCCATTATTAAATATCCAGTATCGAGAGAGCTCCATTCTTAACTATCCAGTCTGAGAGGCTCCCATTCTTAAATATCCAGTCTGAGAGAGCTCCCATTCTTAACTATCCAGTCTGAGAGAACTCTCATTCTTAAATATCCAGTCTGAGAGAGCTCCCATTCTTAAATATCCAGTCTGAGAGAGCTTCCATCTTAATATTTCCAGTCTGAGTGAGCTTCCATTTTAAACTTTCCAGTCTGAGAGAACTCTCATTCTTAAATATCCAGTCTGAGAGAGCTCCCATTCTTAAATATCCAGTCTGAGAAAGCTTCCATTCTTAAATATCCAGTCTGAGAGAGCTTTCATTCTTAACTATTCAGTCTGAGAGAACTCTCATGCTTAAATATCCAGTCTGAGAGAGCTCCCATTCTAACTATCCAGACTGAGAGACGCCCCATTCTAACTATCCAGATGAGAGAGCTCCCCTTATAAACGATCCCGATGAGAGGCTCCCATTCTAACTTTCCAGACTGAAGAGGTCCCATTCTAACATCCAGACTGAGAGAGCTTCCATTAACTATCCAGACTGAGAGAGCTCCAATTCCACTATCAGAATGAGAGAGCTCCCATTCTAACTATCCAGACTGAGAGGAGTCTCCCATTCTAACTATCAGATGAGGGACTCCCATTCTAAACTAGCCAGACTGTGGAGAGCTCCCATTCTAACTATCCAGACTGAGAGAGCTCCCATTCTAACTATCCAGACTGAGAGAGCTCCCATTCTAACTATCCAGACTGAGAGAGCTCCCATTCTAACTATCCAGACTGAGAGAGCTCCCATTCTAACTATCCAGACTGAGAGAGCTCCCATTCTAACTATCCAGACTGAGAGGCTTCCCATTCTAACTATCCAGACTGCGAGAGTCCTATTCTAACTATCCAGGGACGAGAGGCTCCCATTCTAACTATCGGACTGAGAGAGGCTCCCATTCTAACTATCAGACTGGAGAGTCCCATTCTAACTATCCAGAATGAGAGAGCTCCATTCTAACTATCCAGACTGAGAGAGCTCCCATTTAACTAGCAGACTGAGAGAACTCCCATTCTAACTATCCAGACTGAGCGTGCTTCCATTCTAACTATCCAGACTCCGAGAGCTCCCATTCTAACTATTCCAGTTGAGAGAGCTCCCATTCTAACTATCCAGACGAGGGCGAGAGAGCTCCTTTCTAAACTATCCAGACTGAGAGAGCTCCATTCTATCTAGACTGAGAGAGCTCCCATTCGAACTATCCAGACTGAGAGAGCTCCCATTCTAATCTATACAGACTGAGAGGAGTTCCCATTCTAAACTATCCAGAATGAGAGAGCTCCCATTCTAACTATCCCAGTGCCTGGAGAGCTCCATTCTAACTATCTGGGACGTGAGAGAGCTCCCATTCTAATCTATCCTGACTGAGAGAGCTCCCATTCTAACTATCCAGTTGAGAGAGCTCCCATTCTAATATCAGGACTGAGAGAGCTTCCATTCTATATTATCTAGACTGAGAGAGCTCCCATACTAACTATCCAGACTGAGAGAGCTCCATTCTAACTATCCAGAACTGAGGAGCTCCATTCTAATATCGGCTGAGAGAGCTCCATTCTAACTATCCAGACTGAGAGAGCTCCCTTTCTAAACTATACCGACTGAGGTGAGCTCCATTCTAAACTATCCAGACCGAGAGAGTCCCATTCTTACTATCTTGGACTGAGTGAGCTCCCATTCTAACTATCCAGACTGAGAGAGCTCCCATTCTAACTATCCAGACTGAGTGAGCTCCCATTCTAACTATCCAGGCTGAGAGATCTCCCATTCTAACTATCAGACTGAGGAGCTCCCATTTAAAACTATCCTGACTGAGAGAGCTCCCATTCTTAACTATCCAGACTGAGAGAGCTCCCATTTCTAACTATCCAGGAGACTGAGAGAGCTCATTCTAACATCTAGACTGAAGAGGAGTCCATTCTAAAACCTGATCCAGACTGAGAGAGCTCCATTCTAATATCCAGACTGAGTGAGCTACCATTCTAAAACCTATCCAGGCTGAGAGAGCTCCCATTTTAACTATCCAGACTGAGAGAGCTCCCATTCTAACTATCCAGACTGAGAGAGCTCCCATTCTAACTATCCAGACTGAGAGAGCTCCCATTCTAACTATCCAGTGACTGAGGAGCTCCCATTCGAATATCTAGACTGAGAGAGCTTCCCATCTAACTATCCAGACTGAGAGAGCTCCCATTCTAACTAGACAGACTGAGAGAGCTCCCATTCTAACTATCAGACTGAGAGAGCTCCCATTTCACTATCCAGTGAGAGAGCTCCATTTAACTATCCAGACTGAGAGAGCTCCTTTCTAACTATCCACCCCCCATGATGAGAAGAGCTCCCATTCTAATATCCAGACTGAGAGAGCTCCCATTTAAATATCCAGACTGAGAGGAGCTCCCATTCTAAACTTCCAGACTGGGAAAGGGGCCCCTTTTTTTCCCATTATAACTATCCAGACTGATGAGAGCTCCCATTCTAACTATCCAGTCTGAGAGAGCTCCATTCTAATATCCAGACTGAGAGAGCTCCATTCTACTTATCCAGATGAGAGAGCTCCCATTCTACTCGTGATGAGAGAGCTCCATTCTAACTAATCCAGACTGAGAGAGTTCCATTCTCACTATCAGACTGAGAGAGCTCCCATTCTAACTATCCGGATGAGAGAGCTCCATTCTAACTATCCAGACTGAGAGAGCTCCCATTTCTACTATCCAGGCTGAGAGGAGAGAGCTCCCATTCTAACTATGCAGACTGAAGGGCTCCCATTCCTAACTATCCAGACTGAGAGAGCTCCCATTCTAAACTATCAGACTGATTGAGATCCCATTCTAACTTATCCAGTGCTGGTGAGAGAGCTCCCATTCTAAACTATCCAGACTGAGAGAGCTCCCATTCTAATATCCAGACTGAGACGTGCTCCCATTCTAACTATCCCGACTGTGAGAGCTCCCATTCTAACTATTCCAGACTGAGAGAGACTCCCATTCTAACTTCAGGACTGAGGAGAGCTCCCATTCTAAACTATCCAGACTGTGAGAGCTCCCATTCTAACTATCCAGGACTGAGAGAGCTTCCCATTCTAAAACTATCCAGAATGAGAGAGCTCCCATCTAACGATCCAGAGGGAGCCTCCCATCCAACTATCCAGACGAGAGAGCTCCCTTTCCAACTATCCAGACTGAAGAGATCTCCATTCTAACTTCCAGACTGAGAAGAGCTCCATTCTAACTAGCCAGACTGAATGAGAGCTCCATTTCTAACTATCCAGTACTGAGAGAGCCCATTCCAACTATCCAGATGAGAGAGCTCCATTTTAACTATCCAGACTGAGAGAGCTCCCATTCTAACTATCCAGACTGAGAGAGCTCCCATTCCAACTATCCAGACTGAGAGAGCTCCCATTCTAACTATCCAGACTGAGAGAGCTCCCATTCTAACTATCTAGACTGAGAGAGCTCCCATTCTAACTATCCAGACTGAGAGAGCTCCCATTCTAACTATCCAGACTGAGAGAGCTCCCATTCTAACTATCTAGACTGAGAGAGCTCCCATTCTAACTATCCAGACTGAGAGAGCTCCCATTCTAACTATCCAGACTGAGAGAGCTCCCATTCTAACTATCCAGACTGAGAGAGCTCCCATTCTAACTATCCAGACTGAGAGAGCTCCCCATTCCACTATCCAGACTGAGGAGGCTCCATTCTAAAAACTATCCAGACTGAGAGGAGCTCCCATTCTAACTATCCAGACTGAGAGAGCTCCCATTCTAACTATCCAGACTGAGAGAGCTCCCATTCCAACTATCCAGACTGAGAGAGCTCCCATTTTAACTATCCAGACTGAGAGAGCTCCCATTCTAACTATCCAGATGAGCAGAGCTCCATTCCAACTATCAGACTGAGGAGAGCTCCCTTCTAACTATCCAGACTGAGAGAGCTCCCATTCTAACTTTCTTGACTGAGAGAGTCCCATTCTATACTATCCAGACTGAGAGAGCTCCCATTCTAAACTATCCAGATGAGAGAGCTCCCATTCTAAACTATCCAGACTGAGAGAGCTCATTCCAACATCCAGAATGGAGAGACTCCCATTCTAACTATGCCAGACTGAGGAGAGCTTCCCATCTAAACTATCTAGACTGAGAGAGCTCCATTCTAAACTATCCAGACTGAGAGAGCTCCCTATTCTAACTATCAGTATGACGAGAGCTCCCATTCTAAACTATCTAGACTGAGGAGCTACCATTCTAACTATCAGACTGATGAGTAGCCTCCATTCTAACGGTCCAGACTGAGAGAGTCTCCCACATTCTAATATCAGCTGAGAGAGGCTTCCCATTTCCAACTATCCAGACTGAGAGAGCTCCCATCCAAACTACCAGACTGAGAGAGCTCCCATTCTAACTATCCAGACTGAGAGAGCTCCACATTCTACACTATCAAAGACTGAGAAGAGATCCCATTCTAAAACTATCAGAATGAGAGAGCTCCCATTCCAAACTATCCAGACTGAGAGGAGAGCGCCTTTTTAACAATCCAGACTGATTGAGAGCTCCATTCTAACTATCAGACTGGAGAGGCTCCATTCCAACGTCCAGGATGAGAGAGCTCCCATTCTAACTTCCAGACTGAGTGAGTCCCATTCTAACTATCTAGGGACTGAGAGAGTCTCCCATTTAACTAGCCAGGACTGAGAGGCTCCCCATTCCAGACTATCCAGACTGAGAGAGCTCCCATTTTACGATCAGACTGAGAAAGCTCATTCTAAACAATCCAGACTGAAGAGAGCTCCCATTCAAAAACAATCCAGGACTGAGAGAGCTCCCATTCTAACTATCCAGATGAGAGCGTCCCAATTTCTAACTATCTAGACTGAGAAGAGCTCCATTCTACTATCCAGACTGAGAGAGCTACATTCTAACTATCCAGAGCTGAGGAGCTCCCATTCTAACTATCCAGTACTGAGAGAGCTCCCATTCTACTATTCAGAATGCCGCGAAGAGAGTCCATTTCTAACTATCCAGAAGAGAGCTTGACAAAAGGAAACTTCAACGACGTTGACAGTTTCTTTATCACAAAGATAATAACTCTATTTTGATCGTATAATTTTCAAGACTTGTGAACTTGTACAATTCTGGAAAAAAAACAGGGTTTGTTGTAACTAATGTTTTACCATCGTAACTTTAGCTCTACGGGAAGGAAACCCTTCTTGCTGTGAGTTACTAAACCCTTAGTGGGTATACTTGACGATACCCGCATCGCTCTACTGAAATCCCTCAGCTCATCCTATAGGATTTAATACTCCGGGGAAGCATAGCTAGCTTCTGCTAATACCAAGTAACTATCATGTCAAACTAACTAGTCGCTCGTTGCAGGAGGTGCTGCAATGTAACTATCATGAGGATTAGGCCAACAGTGCATTGTGATGAACCTAACTTTGTTAAATAAAACTAAACTTAAACCGCATACCTACTCAATATTATAATAATAATTTATTATTATTATTATTATTATTATTATCATTATCATTATTAACACTATGATCATCATCATCATCTGAAAGCGACAAGCCTGTAAGGGTCATACAGCGTCTGATAAATTTAATATAATCCAATTTTAATCATTCAAGGGAAAAATAGCCCCTATTCTCCGGATCAAGAGCCCTTCACCAGCCTCAGTGAAGAGCCGCTTGAAGAACTAGCACTCGACATAAAAGCCTCTGATTACATCGGCAAGTCTTACCTGCTGTCTGAGCGCTCGTTGCTACTACTGGCACTTCTCTCTCGTAACCTGGGTGACAGGAGGAACACACTCCACACACCAAGTCTCCTTGACGTTGCAATAGCAGCACCTGCCTCTATAAGCTTGCACGGTTGGCCAAGAAAGATGATCAGAAGATTATAAACACATTTTTCAAATAATGCAGATCACCGAAGACCAAAATGATGACCAAGATGAGGAAAGAAAATATTAGTCTATTTTTTGTTTTATTTTTAACATTATAAGTGAGGGGCGGTGGTTCCATCCTCCAGGATGGTATGTAGGAAGATTGAATTTTATCGTATTAAGATGTGGGTCGTTCAGGGTACAGTAAGGTGGAGGCTACAACTGTAATCTGAGATATGTTATCTAACCATAATCACCTAGTTAACATAAAATTAGTTACCGTTCAAGAAAATGCTGGAGAATCTCAGTGACTAACTTAAGAAAATGTTGGAGAAACGGATCAGGAAGATTCTGTTTACAGAAGTTAATTAAGAAGATGTTGACGGGTGAACCTATTGACTGGTTAATTTATACCTCCGGTTTGATGGGTGAGACTATACCTCCCTGTTGACGGGTGAGACTATACCTCCCAGTTGACGGGTGAGACTATACCTCCCTGTTGACGGGTGAGACTATACCTCCCTGTTGACGGGTGAGATTTACTCCAGTTGGACGGTGTGAGACTATACCTCCCTTTGACGGGTGGGATGAGATATTACTCCTTTTGTACGGGTGAATGACTATTTACCTCCCCTTTTGAAGGGTAAGACTATACTCCCCTTTTGTCGGGTGAGACTATACTTCCCTGTTGGGCGGGTGAACATATTGATGTTTAACATATACCTCTCTGTTGACGGTGTGGAGGGACTATTCCTCCCTGTGCGGGCGAGACATACCTCCCTGTTGACGGGTGAGACTATACTTCCTGTTGAAGGCGTGTGAATTAATGACTGGTTAACATATACCTCTCTGTTGACTGGTGAGACTATACCTCCCAATTAATAGGTGAGGGTAAGACAATACCTCCCTATTAACGGGTGAGATTATACCTCGCTATTAACGGGTGAGACGCCCTGTTGACGGGTGAGACTATACCTCCCTATAAATGAGTGAGACTATACCTCCTTATTAATGGGTAAGAGTATACCAGGTATCTTGGTACAGAAATGAAATCAACTTGTACAACTTCTACTAGTGAGAATGGCTGGATTTGAGAGGGACCTGACCTCCCAACATTTACATTCTTACCTCTACTAGTGACCTACGTCTCACCTCCTGGCGCTATATAAGGCTCCATCCTCTCACTTCAACTCCATATTGTTTCAGACTATGGAACAATACTCTTCTCCAGACTGAGGGACTGACCACCTCAAAACTTCAAGGGTGATGGACTGATTACATCGTCTTCAAGTCTCTTCTGCTTCTATCAACTTTTCTGTACTCGACTGAAGAAGCCTACTGTGTAGGCGAAACGTTTCGAAATAAAGATACCTAACTGTTGCATATGTGTCTTACCACACGAACAAGTTTCTTCCCACATCAATGTTACGGATCTCCAATACTCATAATGTCGCCCTCACTAAGGTACTTATAATGTCGCCCTCACTAAGGTACTCATAATGTCGCCCTCACTAAGGTACTTATAATGCCGCCCTCACTAAGGTACTTATAATGTCGCCCTCACTAAGGTACTTATAATGTCGCCCTCACTAAGGTACTATAATGCGCCCTCACTAAGGTACTCATAATTCGCCCTCACTAAGTACTTATAATGCCGCCCTCACTAAGGTACTTATAAATGTCGCCCTCACTAAGGTACTTATAAATGTCGCCCTCCCCTAAGGTACTTATAATGTCGCCCTCACTAAGGTACTCATAATGTCGCCCTCACTAAGGTACTTATAATGCCGCCCTCACTAAGGTACTTATAATGTCGCCCTCACTAAGGTACTTATAATGTCGCCCTCACTAAGGTACTTATAATGTCGCCCTCACTAAGGTACTTATAATGTCGCCCTAAACTAAGGTACTTATAATGTCCGCCCTCACTAAGGTACTTATAATGTCGCCCTCACTAAGGTACTTATAATGTCCGCCCTCACAAGTACTTATAATGTCGCCTCACTAAGGTATTCATAATGTCGCCCTCACTAAGGTACTTATAATGTCGCCCTCACTAAGGTACTTATAATGCCGCCCTCACTAAGGTACTTATAATGTCGCCCTCACTAAGGTACTTATAATGTCGCCCTCACTAAGTACTTAAATGTCGCCCTCACTAAGGTACTATAATGTCCGCCCTCACTAAGGTACTTATAATGTCGCCCTCACTAAGGTATTCATAATGTCGCCCTCACTAAGGTACTTATAATGTCGCCCTCACTAAGGTACTTATAATGCCGCCCTCACTAAGGTACTTATAATGTCGCCCTCACTAAGGTACTTATAATGTCGCCCTCACTAAGGTACTTATAATGTCGCCCTCACTAAGGTACTTATAATGTCGCCCTCACTAAGGTAATTATAATGTCGCCCTCACTAAGGTACTCATAATGTCGCCCTCACTAAGGTACTCATAATGTCGCCCTCACTAAGGTACTTATAATGCCGCCCTCACTAAGGTACTTATAATGTCGCCCTCACTAAGGTACTCATAATGTCGCCCTCAGTAAGGTACTCAATAATGTCGCCCTCACTAAGGAAACTCATAATGTCGCCCTCAGTAAGGTACTCATAATGTGCCCTCACTAAGGTACTCATAATGTCGCCCTCAGTAAGGTACTCATAATGTCGCCCTCACTAAGGTACTCATAATGTCGCCCTCAGTAAGGTACTCATAATGTCGCCCTCACTAAGGTACTCATAATGTCGCCCTCAGTAAGGTACTCATAATGTCGCCGTCACTAAGGTACTCATAATGTCGCCCTCAGTAAGGTACTCATAATGTCGCCCTCACTAAGGTACTCATAATGTCGCCCTCAGTAAGGTACTCATAATGTCGCCCTCACTAAGGTACTCATAATGTCTCCCTCAGTAAGGTACTCATAATGTCGTCCTCAGTAAGGTACTCATAATGTCGCCCTCAGTAAGGTACTCATAATGTCGCCCTCATTAAGGTACTCATAATGTCGTCCTCAGTAAGGTACTCATAATGTCGTCCTCAGTAAGGTACTCATAATGTCGTCCTCAGTAAGGTACTCATAATGTCGCCCTAAAGTAAAGTACTCATAATGTCTCCCTCAGTAAGGTACTCATAATGTCGCCCTCAGTAAGGTACTCATAATGTCGTCCTCAGTAAGGTACTCATAATGTCGCCCTCAGTAAAGTACTCATAATGTCTCCCTCAGTAAGGTACTCATAATGTCGTCCTCAGTAAGGTACTCATAATGTCGTCCTCAGTAAGGTACTCATAATGTCGTCCTCAGTAAAGTACTCATAATGTCTCCCTCAGTAAGGTACTCATAATGTCGTCCTCAGTAAGGTACTCATAATGTCGTCCTCAGTAAAGTACTCATAATGTCTCCCTCAGTAAGGTACTCATAATGTCGTCCTCAGTAAGGTACTCATAATGTCGCCCTCAGAAAGGGTACTCATAATGTCGCCCTCAGTAAGGTACTCATAATGTCGCCCTCAGTAAGGTACTCATAATGTCGCCCTCAGTAAGGTACTCATAATGTCGTCCTCAGTAAGGTACTCATAATGTCGTCCTCAGTAAGGTACTCATAATGTCGTCCTCAGTAAGGTACTCATAATGTCGTCCTCAGTAAGGTACTCATAATGTCTCCCTCACTAAGGTACTCATAATGTCGTCCTCAGTAAGGTACTCATAATGTCGCCCTCAGTAAGGTACTCATAATGTCGTCCTCAGTAACGTACTCATAATGTCGTCCTCAGTAAGGTACTCATAATGTCGCCCTCAGTAATGTACTCATAATGTCGTCCTCAGTAACGTACTCATAATGTCCTCAGTAAGGTACTCATAATGTCGTCCTCAGTAAGGTACTCATAATGTCGTCCTCAGTAAGGTACTCATAATGTCGTCCTCATAAGGTACTCATAATGTCGTCCTCAGTAACGTACTCATAATGTCGTCCTCAGTAAGGTACTCATAATGTCGCCCTCAGTAAGGTACTCATAATGTCGTCCTCAGTAAGGTACTCATAATGTCGTCCTCAGTAAGGTACTCATAATGTCGTCCTCAGTAAGGTACTCATAATGTCGTCCTCAGTAAGGTACTCATAATGTCGCCCTCACTAAGGCAGACAATCTTAACCAGTTAGGTTACTTCTAAACTGCTCACTAGATCAACTGTTGCAATGTTTTAATGGACATATCTAGAACAATGTTCATTCTAATGTAGTGTGCATTATGCATGATGTACACCGAGCTCTAATGACACTGTTGTACAATGAATAAGTCTTAAACATCTTGTCGGAATTGTGAACTTTGAGCATTATAATTGTATCTATTTATACTCGGTCACTCGCTCACTCTATGACTCAGTCACTAAGTCACTCTCACACTCACTTACTCTCTCACACATCCCACTAAGAAGATCAACAGTACCTGAGTGTTACAGTCACAGGTGCACTTGTACTCAATCTCGAGCATAAGGTTGTCCTCGAGTGTCTTCACCTCCACCAGAGTCTTCTCCACGTCCTTGGGACACTGATTTAACTGTAATATATTAAACTCATGAAGTTGTGATATAGCACCTTAATATATTTATACATAAAAATAAAAATCATGAAACTGGTTTTGCCTTCTGCAATGTGGAAAATACTGTATATTCTCCAAAAATACAGTGTATTTTTGTATGTAAATTGATGGAATATATTGTAGGTAATAAAAATTAATTTGTAAATAAATAAAGAACCAGCGAAATGGGTGAGGGTCGCTGGGGAAGAGTCGCCATTGTTTTGAATGGGGCTGAAGGCACGTGAGTGAAATGTGCATAAATTTCGTCGCTCTGGAGGTTAAATTGTGGTTGAAACCTCCCAAATAGGAGCAGAAATGGTTGAATTTGCAGTCCTGCATAATGTGAGCATTAGGCGAGTGGACAGGACAGTCCAGGAACCCCAGCTAAGTCGATGTCTATTTATGTTAAAATTCTGGCCAGTATTTTCTTTTTAATTTGGACAGGGGTTTGTGTATGACACACCAAGTAATCTCCAGACAAACTGGCGAGTCTTATTATTATAAATTCTCCTTCAATGTGATGTATATTTCATTTGAAATTAATATAGGTCCAGAGTGACTTGCTGAGAGATAAATTGTAGTGGGTATCGAAGAGGGACAATTTTTTGCGACCTAAGTGTCCTAAAATTCCTACTTGTCTCTGTAACCTTGATAAAGAATAATCATCTTTGTTACCATTTACTGGTATGTATCTTATGAGTTACATCCAGGTAAATTTAATTTTCCACATGCAATATACATATAAATATATATGCAAAACAACTATGGGGGAGTAGAATGATAGCTCTAGGCCTTTCGTGTTGCAATCAACACATCAGCAGCTTGCAAAATTGCAGAAATAAGGAGGGTGTCCAAGCAAATAACGTTCCCAGAGGACCGCCTTTACTGGAGTGAGGGAGAGAGAAAGGAGGGGGGGCCGGTAGTGTCGAGGCACAACAGTGCCCATAGCCAGAAAGATGAATATTATAGCATTAGAAAAAATCCCACAAGCATTGATATTGCAATACCCTAAACGAAATTAACGTGGCAATAATAAAAAATTTGGTCATATTCCACTATGACGTCAATAACTTTAAATATATAAATATATTGTCAGTGATATAGAAGTCACTGGCCGAAATGCCTAGCCATGCTAAGCGTTCTAGTGGTACACTCTGTAATCACAATTTTACTACATGTAAACCAAACAATAACCAAATTTCTGTAAACTCAGCATTGTAATCCTTATAGAGAATAAACTTTGAATTTGAATTATATTCTCCACAGGACAATGTGTCCCTTTTAAATTACAAGAGAAAACGGTACCATATATAGGGGAGACTTCTAAAAGTTATTTTTTTTTATTATCACACTGGCCGATTCCCACCAAGGCAGGGTGGCCCGAAAAAGAAAAACTTTCACCATCATTCACTCCATCACTGTCTTGCCAGAAGGGTGCTTTACACTACAGTTTTTAAACTGCAACATTAACACCCCTCCTTCAGAGTGCAGGCACTGTACTTCCCATCTCCAGGACTCAAGTCCGGCCTGCCGGTTTCCCTGAACCCCTTCATAAATGTTACTTTGCTCACACTCCAACAGCACGTCAAGTATTAAAAACCATTTGTCTCCATTCACTCCTATCAAACACGCTCACGCATGCCTGCTGGAGTCCAAGCCCCTCGCACACAAAACCTCCTTTACCCCCTCCCTCCAAAACTTTCCTAGGCCGACCCCTACCCCGCCTTCCTTCCACTACAGACTGATACACTCTTGAAGTTATTCTGTTTCGCTCCATTCTCTCTACATGTCCGAACCACCTCAACAACCCTTCCTCAGCCCTCTGGACAACAGTTTTGGTAATCTCGCACCTCCTCCTAACTTCCAAACTACGAATTCACGGCATTATATTCACACCACACATTGCTCTCAGACATGACATCTCCACTGCCTCCAGCCTTCTCCTCGCTGCAACATTCATCACCCATGCTTCACACCCATATAAGAGCGTTGGTAAAACTATACTCTCATACATTCCCCTCTTTGTCTCCACAGACTCCTAAGTGCACCACTCACCATTTTCCCCTCATCAATTCTATGATTCACCTCATCCTTCATAGACCCATCCGCTGACACGTCCACTCCCAAATATCTGAATACATTCACCTCCTCCATACTCTCTCCCTCCAATCTGATATCCAATCTTTCATCACCTAATCTTTTTGTTATCCTCATAACCTTACTCTTTCCTGTATTCACTTTCAATTTTCTTCTTTTGCACACCCTACCAAATTCATTCCACCAATCTCTGCAACTTCTCTTCAGAATCTCCCAAGAGCACAGTGTCATCAGCAAAGAGCAACTGTGACAACTCCCACTTTATGTGTGATTCTTTATCTTTAACTCCACGCCTCTTGCCAAGACCCCGCATTTACTTCTCTTACAACCCCATCTATAAATTATTAAACAACCACGGTGACATCACACATCCTTGTCTAAGGCCTACTTTTACTGGGAAATAATTTCCCTCTTTTCTACATACTCTAACTTGAGCCTCACTATCCTCGTAAAAACTCTTCACTGCTTTCAGTAACCTACCTCCTACACCATACACCTGCAACATCTGCCACATTGCCCCCTATCCACCCTGTCATACGCATTTTCCAAATCCATAATGCTACAAAGACCTCTTTAGCCTTATCTAAATACTGTTCACTTATATGTTTCACTGTAAACACCTGGTCCACACACCCCCTACCTTTCCTAAAGCCTCCTTGTTCATCTGCTATCCTATTCTCCGTCTTACTCTTAATTCTTTCAATAATAACTCTACCATACACTTTACCAGGTATACTCAACAGACTTATCCCCCTATAATTTTTGCACTCTCTTTTATCCTTTGCCTTTATTACAAAGGAACTATGCATGCTCTCTGCCAATCCCTAGTACCTTACCCTCTTCCATACATTTATTAAATAATTGCACCAACCACTCCAAAACTATATCCCACCTGTTTTTTAACATTTCTATCTTTATCCCATCAATCCCGGCTGCCTTACCCCCATTTCATTTTACCTACTGCCTCACGAAACTTCCCCCACACTCACAACTGGCTCTTCCTCACTCCTACAAGATGTTGTTCCTCCTTGCCCTATACACGAAATCACAGCTTCCCTATCTTCATCAACATTTAACAATTCCTCAAAATATTCCCTCCATCTTCCCAATACCTCTAACTCCCATTTAATAACTCTCCTCTCCTATTTTTAACTGACAAATCCATTTGTTCTCTAGGCTTTCTCAACTTGTTAATCTCACTCCAAAACTTTTTCTTATTTTCAACAAAATTTGTTGATAACATCTCACCCACTCTCTCATTTGCTCTCTTTTTACATTGCTTCACCACTCTTAACCTCTCTTTTTTTCTCCATATACTCTTCCCTCCTTGCATCACTTCTACTTTGTAAAAACTTCTCATATGCTAACTTTTTCTCCCTTACTACTCTCTTCACATCATCATTCCACCAATTGTCCTCTTCCTCCCTCCCGCACCCACTTTCCTGTAACCACAAACTTCTGCTGAACACTCTAACACTACATTTTTAAACCTAACCCCATACCTCTTCGACCCTATTGCCTATGCACTCATTAGCCCATCTATCCTCCAATAGCTGTTTATATCTTACCCTAACTGCCTCCTCTTCTTAGTTTATAAACCTTCACCTCTCTCTCCCTGATGCTTCTATTCTCCTTGTATCCCATCTACCTTTTACTACTCTCAGTGTAGCTACAACTAGAAAAGTGATCTGATATATCTGTGGCCCCTCTATAAACATGTACATCCTGAAGTCTACTCAACAGTCTTTTATCTACCAATATATAATCAACAAACTACTGTCATTTCGCCCTACATCATATCTTGTATACTTATTTATCCTCTTTTTTCTTAAAATATGTTATTACCTATAACTAAACCCCTTTTCTATACAAAGTTCAATCAAAGGGCTCCCATTAATCATTTACACCTTGGCACCCCAAACTTACCTACCACACCCTCTCTAAAAGTTTCTCCTACTTTAGCATTCAGGTCCCCTACCACAATTACTCTCTCACTTGGTTCAAAGGCTCCTATACATTCACTTAACATCTCCCAAAATCTCTCTCTCTCCTCTGCATTCCTCCTCTTCTCCAGGCAAACACGCTTATTATGACCCATTTCTCGCATCCACCTTTCTTTAATCCACATAATTCTTGAATTTACACATTCATATTCTCTTTTCTCCTTCCATAACTGATCATTCAACATTACTGCTACCCCTTCCTTTGCTCTAACTCTCCAGATACTCCAGATTTAATCCCATTTTTTTCCCCCCCACCGAAACTCCCCTCCCCCCTTCAGCTTGTTTCGCTTGGGGCCAGGACATCCAACTTCTTTTCATTCATAACATCAGCAATCACTGTTTCTTGTCATCCCCCTACATCCACGCACATTTAAGCATCAGTTTTATAAAGTTTTTTCTTCTTCTCTTTTTTAGTAAATGTCTACAGGAGAAGGGTTACTAGCCCATTGCTCCCGGCATTTTAGTCGCCTCAACGACACGCATGGCTTACGGAGGAAAGATTCTTTTCCATTTCCCCCATGGACATAGAAGAAATAAAGAGAACAAGAGCTATTTAGAAAAAGGAGAAAAACCTAGATGTATGTATATATATATGCATGTGCGTGTCTGTGAAGTGTGACCAAAGTGTAAGTAGGAGTAGCAAGATATCCCTGTTATCTAGTGTGTTTATGAGACAGAAAAAGAAACCAGCAATCCTACCATCATGTAAAACAGTTACAGGTTTCTGTTTCACAGTCATCTGGCAGGACGGTAGTACTTCCCTGGGTGGTTGCTGTCTACCAACCTATGTAAAGGAAATAGGGCTCATTAAAATAAATTCATTAAAGGGGGGGGGGAGAGATCTGCAATAACAGGAAAGCCGGCCATAGATATTCATCCCAAATAATTCTGAGGCAAACTCTGGTTCAACCTTCAGAAACTGCAGGAAAAATGTAGGCTTTATTTCGTCGGTGTGACACTACATTTAAGACAGTCTGATGCATTCGTATAAGAGCCCAGTTTTAAACTGTGTACTACTGCTTCAACCAAAAATGCATCTAATTTGAACAGCCCATCACTGATATTGTATAAAGACTGCCTATCATGCTTAATAACTGCCGATTCCACAATATTCCTTTCAAGCCAAGAGAAACAAGGGAAGATGACTCTTGCTTCCCACAAATTTATCACAAGCTCTATTATGGTTGAAAATCGCATTCGACTCCTATACTATACATATTGAATAACGGTGTTGGGACAATCTCACCTCCAATGATTTTCCTGTTTGTCCTGTGTATCAACACATCTATGAATGGAAGTTTACTGTCAACCTCCTTTTCACCGTGGAAAAAGAGGTGGACTGTAAACTTCCATTCTTAGATGTGCTGTTACACAGGATTGTTAGAAAGTTTAAGTTTGCATAATATAAGAAAGCCACCAATGTGTGTGCTCATACATTCACTATTATTCCAACCAAGAGACTAAAGTCAAAAGGAGTGTATTTCTTACTATGTTTTTGAGAGCCTATAGAGTGTGCAGTCCAGAGATCCTAGATGAAGAAATTAGGAAAATATTTGACATTGGCACAAAACTGCGATATCCTAAAGTGTTTATGAAATCGGCCTTGCTGGAAGCTAAGGAAACTTATTATAAACAGAACCTAGGATAACACCTCAGACCAAGACTGTGCTGGTCCTCCCATATAACGAGAATTTATCTATGATGCATATGCTCTGAAAAGATTTAATATACAAGTATTATTTAAAAATTCAGACTGTTAGAAGCATCCTGATAAAGAATTTACCCAAACAACGTGTTGGTGGTGTCTACAGAGTTGGTTGCAATGGTTGCAGTCACTCCTGTCTGGGACAAACAGGAAAATCATTGGAGGTGAGATTGTCCCAACACCGCTATTCAAAAGGTATAACACAGGAGTCAAACCAAATTAGAGCATGTGATCACCCAGCAAATTTGTGGGAAGCAAGAGTCATCTTCCCTTGTTTCTCTTGGCTTGAAAGGAATATTGTAGAATCGGCAATTATTAAGCATGATAGGCAGTCCTTATCAATATCAGTGATGGGCTGTTCAAATTAGATGCATTTTTAGTTGAGGCAAAAGTACACAGTTTAAAACTGGGCTCTTATACGAATGCATCAGACTGTCTTAAATGTAGTGCCACACCGAGGAATTAGGTCCTACATTTTTTTTCCTGCAGTTTCTGAAGGTTGAACCAGAGTTTGCCTCAGAATTATTTGGGATGAATATCTATGGCCGGCTTTCCTGTTATTGCAGATGTCTTCCCCCCCCCCCTTAATGAATTTATTTTAATGAGCCCCATTTTCTTTACATAACTTTTAGAAGTCTCCCCTACGTACGGTACCGTTTTCTCTTGTAATTTAAAGGGACACATTGTCCCGTGGAGAATATAATTGCCAGTGACTTCTATATCACTGACAATATATTTATATATTTAAAGTTATTGACGTCATAGCGAAATATGACCGATTTTTTTATTATTGCCACGTTAATTTCGTTTAGGCTATTAGAATATCAATGCTTGTAAGATTTTTTCTAACGTTATAATACATCTTTCTGGCTATGGGCACTGTTGTGCCTCGACACTACCGGCCCCCTCTCCTTTCTCCCTCCCTCACTTCAGTAAAGGCGGTCCTCTGGGAACGTTATTTGCTTGGACACCCTCCTCTTTTATGCAATTTTGCAAGCTCCTGATAATGTGGTGATTGCAATACGAAAGGCTGTGGTTGTTTTGCATCTTGTATCGCTTGGTTTCCGATATTTGCTTTATATATATTATATTATATATTATTATTTTTAATAATATTTTATTATATATATATTTTTATATATATGTCGTGCCGAATAGGCAGAACTTGCGATCTTGGCTTAAATAGCAACGCTCATCTTGCCATATAGGACAAGTGAAAATTTGTGTATGCAATAATTTCGCCAAAATCATTCTGAACCTAACGAAAAAAATATATTTGATTGTGTTTGTTTAGTATTAAATTATTGTAAACAAATGTAAAATATATTTAGTTCAGTTAGGCTAAAATAAATTGCTCTTGTTATAATAAGGTTAGGTAAGTTTTCTAAGATTCTTTTGGTGCAAAATTAAAAATTTTTACATTAACATTAATGAAAAAAATATATCTTTAAACGTATAAGAGAAAATTTCAGAAAGGACTTAATTTTAAATGAGTTCTTGCTAATTGACCAGTTTTACATATTCGGCACGACATATATATATATATATTAATATATATATATTATATATATATAATATATTTATTATATATATATATTATATATATATATATATATATATATATATATATACATATATAGGATATATATGGGATTTTTGGTCTAGAAAATTGATTGCATTTGTGTTTTGTGTAGCAAACCGATATATAAAACTCAAGAAATCCTTATTATTTTGTTATAGAAAATTAAAAAGTAATTACAACCAAAGCAAAGACAAATATACACATGTATATACTTCAGTTATGCTTACGTTTCTTTGAGTATGTCAACAACTCAACCATGAAGTGAAAATGTGGAAAGTGTACTATCTCTCTCAAATGTCTTTTTCAAGCTGTGGAATTTTCTTAACGTGGACAGTTACCTCCTTGTCATTCCCCAAAGTATGCTCCTAAAAGTTAGCCACCACAGAGATGGGTACCTTGACTTGGTACCTACCTTGATTTCCAGGACAAAGTCGATTTCATCGTTCTCCTTGATGCCTCCACACTCCTTGGTGACTCTGAGGTCGCCACCATCCTTGCACTTGGAGAAGTACCTGATGCTGACGTCTGAGTTGGTGCTGTTGTCTGTCAGACGAACCACAGACGAAATTTTCTGCAAAAGTGGAGTAGAAGGTATATTTTACGTTTATTCAATTTAGCAAGGAAATACATCAGTGTCTTCACCAGCGGGAAGAATAAAAGGCTTGCACTACAGATGATATACAAGAACTCCTCCGCTGACGCCATGATGTAATTTACAAGTGATGCCATAAATTCAAGAGACATATAAGAATATGTATATAACTGTTTAGCTAGGAGGGTTATTAACCCAGAATATCATAAAACAAATGATTATCACCAAAGTACCTATTTAATGCTAGGACAACAATGGTAGAAAGTGTAAGAAGACTTGCCCATACCCTGAATTGAAACCTAGGTCGTCGATTGTAACCCGAACTCTCCACTGCTGAATATGAGTCACACTGTTTACATATACATACTATACTTGTACCACACGAGTCTGGATTAATTTGACCATCACAGAGTACATAGACGAGTGGTATATATTGCTTTCAAAATATTCATAATATCTGATAAATTAATGAAGAAAAACATAACTTTTAGTTTCTTAGTTATTCCTTTACTCACCTTGCAGTACCCAGCCAACCCTTTCTTAGTTATTCCTTTACTCACCTTGCAGTACCCAGCCAACCCTTTCTTAGTTATTCCTTTACTCACCTTGCAGTACCCACCCAACCCTTTCTTAGTTATTCCTTTACTCACCTTGCAGTACCCAGCCAACCTTTCTTAGTTATTCCTTTACTCATCTTGCAGTACCCACCAACCCTTTCTTAGTTATTCCTTTACTCACCTTGCAGTACCCAGCCAACCCTTTCTTAGTTATTCCTTTACTCACCTTGCAGTACCCACCAAACCCTTTCTTAGTTATTCCTTTACTCACCTTGCAGTACCCACCCAACCCTTTCTTAGTTATTTCTTTATCACCTTGCAGTACCCAGCCAACCCTTTCTTAGTTATTCCTTTACTCACCTTGCAGTACCCAGCCAACCCTTTCTTAGTTATTTCTTTACTCACTTGCAGTACCAGCCAACCCTTTCTTAGTTATTCCTTTACTCACCTTGCAGTACCCAGCCAACCCTTTCTTAGTTATTCCTTTACTCACCTTGCAGTACCCACCAACCCTTTCTTAGTTATTCCTTTACTCACCTGCAGTACCCAGCCAACCCTTTCTTAGTTATTCCTTTACTCACCTTGCAGTACCCAGCCAACCCTTTCTTAGTTATTCCTTTACTCACCTTGCAGTACCCAGCCAACCCTTTCTTAGTTATTCCTTTACTCACCTTGCAGTACCCAGCCAACCCTTTCTTAGTTATTCCTTTACTCACCTTGCAGTACAAAGCCAACCCTTTCTTAGTTATTCCTTTACTCACCTTGCAGTACCCAGCCAACCCTTTCTTAGTTATTCCTTTACTCACCTTGCAGTACCCAGCCAACCCTTTCTTAGTTATTCCTTTACTCACCTTGCAGTACCCAGCCAACCCTTTCTTAGTTATTCCTTTACTCACCTTGCAGTACCCAGCCAACCCTTTCTTAGTTATTTCCTTTACTCACCTTGCAGTACCAGCCAACCCTTTCTTAGTTATTCCTTTACTCACCTTGCAGTACCCAGCCAACCCTTTCTTAGTTATTCCTTTACTCACCTTGCAGTACCCAGCCAACCCTTTCTTAGTTATTCCTTTACTCACCTTGCAGTACCCAGCCAACCCTTTCTTAGTTATTCCTTTACTCACCTTGCAGTACCCAGCCAACACTTTCTTAGTTATTCCTTTACTCACCTTGCAGTACCCAGCCAACCCTTTCTTAGTTATTCCTTACTCACCTTGCAGTACCCACCCAACCCTTTCTTAGTTATTCCTTTACTCACCTTGCAGTACCCAGCCAACCCTTTCTTAGTTATTCCTTTACTACCTTGCAGTACCAGCCAACCCTTTCTTAGTTATTCCTTTACTCACCTTGCAGTACCCAGCCAACCCTTTCTTAGTTATTCCTTTACTCACCTTGCAGTCCCCAGCCAACCTTTCTTAGTTATTCCTTTACTCACCTTGCAGTACCCAGCCAACCCTTTCTTAGTTTTTCCCTTTTACTCACCTTGCAGTACCCAGCCAACCCTTTCTTAGTTATTCCTTTACTCACCTTGCAGTACCCACCCAACCTCCCATCCCAATTATATTATATATATATATATAATATATATATATATATATATATATATAAATACACTGATCTCTGGCTGAAGGAGACTCGAACCTACGAACCTTGGAACAAGGTACGCAGTGCTATACCAATCTCACCACACTGGACCAATACCTTGGCGTCCAGCTTGCGCTAGACTTTGATCCAAGGCAGCCAGCTTTCAGGGAGAAGGCTTACAGCTTTTCATCTCATCCTCTGCATCCATCAGCCTTACTAGAGATTTTAACAATGCAAGGAATTCTCAAGAGTAGGCGAAATATACACAAACACTGATCGCTGGCTGAAGGAGACTCGAACCTACGAACCTTGGAACAAGGTATACACTGTGGTGAGATTGTGGCAGTGTGACAGTGTGGTGAGATTGGTATAGCACTGCATACCTTGTTCCAAGATTCATAGGTTCGAGTCTCCTTCAGCCAGCGAACAGTGTTTGTGTATATTTCGCCTGCTCTTGCGAATTCCTTGCATTGTTAAAATCTCTAGTAAGGCTGATGCATGCAGGGGATGAGATGAAAAGCTGTAAGCCTTCTCCCTGAAAGCTGGCTGCCTTGGATCAAAGTCTAGCGCAAGCTGGACTCTAAGGTATTGGTCCAGTGTGGTGAGTTTGGTATAGCACTGCATACCTTGTTCCAAGGTTCATAGGTTTGAGTCTCCTTCAGTCAGAGATCAGTGTTTGTGTATATTTCGCCTGCTCTTGCGAATTATATATATATATACACACACACACGTATATATTATTGAAAAGATCCATAGCAACACTGCACTAGCCAAGGACTCGAACCCATGTTGTACTGGCCCGCCTCATGGTGAGCCAGAACCACTTGACGACTAAACCCACAGGACCACCCAATCCTACAAAGATGGCGCAGCCAGCAGAGCTATCTGTTGTACCGCCATCCAAGGATCTTCGGTGTCGTGGGAGCTTCTAGGCTAATTTTCATTCTCATCCCTGTTTGGTGAAGTAGTTTACGAGCAGCATATATATATTATTGTAACCACGAACGAGAGTTATTGATCAATAACAACACTGCACTAGGCAAGGACTCGAACCCGTGTTGTTATTGATCAATATCACTTGTGGAAAAATAGTGAACTTCCAAGAGCTTTCGTCATTTCTCACATTAATAAGGAACTATAAAAATAATATTTCATTTCACTGATTTGTCAGGAGCTGCGTCCTGACACAGGTCTTTATACGGTAAAGTTTAAAAATAAATCCTGCACCAGAATTAATCTTGCAGCTCAGCTGAGTGTATTAAAACTGAACTATTGTAAGGCAATTATTAGAACCTTTCTAAGAGTTTGTGAACCTATAGTAAACCCTCCATATAGTGAACTTCGATATAAGAGACCTTGATGCAATGAACTTTGATGTGATAAACCTCAACATAACGAACCTTGATGGAATAAACATCAATATAACGAATCTTGATGGAATAAATATCAATATAACGAACCTTTATGGAATAAACCTCAATATAACAAACCGTGACGAAACAAACCTCAATATAACGGACCTTTATGCAAAAAACCTCAATGTAACGGCCCTCCTTAATATAATAAACCTCAATATAACGGATATTAACATAACAGAAATCGAAAAGACGATGGGAAATTCCCTTGGTTAATCAGTCTGGATACAACAAAGTTGTTTGGTTACAGATGCTGCGTTGTACCTACAGTCACAGCTATAATTAACGGTCAAGTGAACCGAAATGGACATCAACTGATTTTTCCTTACGCAGCTTAATGTACAGGCTCTTCAGGTGTCTCCGTCTTTTCACGCGTTAAACCCCGATTACCTCCCGTTCCCCAGGCGATGTTGGACGTTATGACGTCATAACAGTAACAACAACAATAACAGTAATAATAATAATTATTATAAAAATAATAATAAAATAGCAGCAATAATAGTAGTAGTAATACAAATAATAGTACTCTTACTATTACTACTGCTACTACTACTACTACTACTACTAC
>NC_069459.1:0-42500 GCF_026875155.1 Cherax quadricarinatus | reverse complement strand
GACCAGTGAGATGTTTTAATGTATTGTTCATTCATTTGGGATCATTTTTGTTAGATCTAATTTCCCTACTCGGAACAAAAGTTGTTTGGGCAGCTAGAACTATGCTCTGAAAAACGTCATATTGGCAACCAACACCACCTACCTGACCCATAGTCAGGACATCCCAATTTAGCCCACCCAGGTAATTTTTCAGTCCCATGAAATCAGCCAAGCGAAAGTCTGGGACAGAGACTTGACTGCAGTTTACCAGGTAATTCCATAATATATTGAACATAGCGACATATGTGTAAAATACCTACTATAACCTACAAAAAGTTCAAAGTGGTTGATTTCCCTTTTGGTCCTTGACAATATGTTAGGTAAAAGGACACAAGTGCAACTAATGTGACATTTTATTGTGGAAACGTTTCGCTCTCCAGGAACTTTATCAAGCTGTTACAGCTTATCATATATTAAATCATTCTAAAATAAAATTTTAATCTTTTTTAAAACTATCTGTATATACAAATTTTCACTGCATATACATATACATATACACGCGTTATGGCTAAGTTACCTGTTAACTGAGGGTAGGTATGTAATATGTCACAAACTGGAGACTCTTTGAAAAACCTACTGATATTTTCAAACTCAGTAACCTCTAAATACTCTAAATATCTTCAAATATGTTCTGGCAACATTTTTTTTTGTTGTTGTTGACCAGTGTATAGTCAATTTGATCACTCACCTGGGCAATAGAAGGATAGTCCTTCCTGGACGGTAGACTGATAGTCAATTTGTGTGATCACTCACCTGGGCAATAGAAGGATAGTCGTACTTATCAAAGTCCCCATACTCGTTAAGGCCGTTAAGGTGACATAGCTCGTCATTGGGAGCAACGATACCAGCCAGCTACAAAGCAAAAAAAGAATTATATATAAAAATGTTTAGAAATAATAATTATAATAGTAATAATAATAATAATAATAATAATAATAATAATAATAATAATATTATATTATTATTATTATTATTTATTATTATTATTATAATTTAATAATAATAATAATAATTATAATAAAACTAATTTAATAATAATAATAATAATAATAATAATAATAATAATAATAATAATAATAATAACCATTGTTGTTATTATGGGGAATTCTACAGTATTATGAGTACAAACAGTACAAACAAGTAGAGTTACACAGTTTATGTAACTGCATCTTACATAATATTGCGACGATTCAGTGAGGTTTAAACCAGTTTCTGACAAACCTCAATTTTTAGTTAAAATTTGCCACTTGAAAAATAATAATAATATGTAACAATAAAAACAACAACAGTAAAACACAAATAATCCACACAAAGGAGAGAGAAAAGCTTTTGAGGACGTTTCGGTCCGATTTGACTAGTGAATGGTTAAAGTCGGACCGAAACGTAGTCATAAACCTTTCTTTCTCCTACGTGTATTGTTCCGGTCACGGTATTGTACCTGTTTGTTCTTCAACAACAATAACATTAATAATAATAATGATGACTGGATCACCTACCACTGCCCAGCATGACCATCTTAATACTATCACCCAGTAAAACTAACAAAACAAATAGTGCCCTCACCAGCACTATCACCCAGTAAAACTATCAAAACACCTAGTGTCCTCACCAGCACTATCACCCAGCAAAATATCAAAACAAATAGTGCCCTCACCAGCACTATCACCCAGTAAAACTATCAAAACACCTAGTGTCCTCACCAGCACTATCACCCAGCAAAACTATCAAAACACCTAGTGTCCTCACCAGCACTATCACCCAGTAAAACTATCAAAACACCTAGTGTCCTCACCAGCACTATCACCCAGTAAAACTATCAGAACACCTAGTGTCCTTACCAGCACTATCACCCAGTAAAACTATCAAAACACCTAGTGTCCTCACAAGCACTATCACCCCGCAAAACTATCAAAACACCTAGTGTCCTCACCACCACTATCACCCAGTAAAACTATCAAAACACCTCGTGTCCTCACCAGCACTATCACCCAGTAAAACTATCAAAACACCTAGTGTCCTCACCCAGCACTATCACCCAGCAAAACTATCAAAACACCTAGTGTCCTCACAAGCACTATCACCCAGCAAAACTATCAAAACACCTAGTGTCTTCACCAGCACTATCACCCAGCAAAACTATCAAAACACCTAGTGTCTTCACCAGCACTATCACCCAGTAAAACTATCAAAACACCTAGTGTCTTCACCAGCACTATCACCCAGCAAAACTATCAAAACACCTAGTGTCTTCACCAGCACTATCACCCAGCAAAACTATCAAAACACCTAGTGTCTTCACCAGCACTATCACCCAGTAAAACTATCAAAACACCTAGTGTCTTCACCAGCACTATCACCCAGCAAAACTATCAAAACACCTAGTGTCTTCACCAGCACTATCACCCAGTAAAACTATCAAAACACCTAGTGTCCTCACCACCACTATCACCCAGTAAAACTATCAAAACACCTAGTGTCTTCACCAGCACTATCACCCAGTAAACTATCAAAACACCTAGTGTCTTCACCAGCACTATCACCCAGCAAAACTATCAAAACACCTAGTGTCTTCACCAGCACTATCACCCAGTAAAAAATATCAAAACACCTAGTGTCCTCACCACCACTATCACCAGTAAAACTATCAAAACACCTAGTGTCCTCACCAGCACTATCACCCAGCAAAACTATCAAAACACCTAGTGTCCTCACCAGCACTATCACCCAGCAAAACTATCAAAACACCTAGTGTCTTCACCAGCACTATCACCCAGCAAAACTATCAAAACACCTAGTGTCTTCACCAGCACTATCACCCAGTTAAAACTATCAGAACACCTAGTGTCTTCACCAGCACTTATCACCCAGCAAACTATCAAAACACCTAGTGTCTTCACCAGCACTATCACCCAGCAAAACTATCAAAACACCTAGTGTCTTCACCAGCACTATCACCCAGCCCAAAAATATCAAAACACCTAGTGTCCTCACCAGCACTATCACCCAGCAAAACTAACTCAAAACACCTAGTGTCTTCACCAGCACTATCACCCAGCAAAACTATCAAAACACCTAGTGTCTTCACCAGCAAATATCACCCAGCAAAACTATCAAAACACCTAGTGTCTTCACCAGCACTATCACCCAGCAAAACTATCAAAACACCTAGTGTCTTCACCAGCACTATCACCCAGCAAAACTATCAAAACACCTAGTGTCTTCACCACCACTATCACCCAGTAAAACTATCAAAACACCTAGTGTCCTCACCAGCACTATCACCCAGTAAAACTATCAAAACACCTAGTGTCCTCACCAGCACTATCACCCAGCAAAACTATCAAAACACCTAGTGTCCTCACCAGCACTATCACCCAGTAAAACTATCAAAACACCTAGTGTCCTCACCAGCACTATCACCCAGTAAAACTATCAGAACACCTAGTGTCCTCACCAGCACTATCACCCAGTAAAACTATCAGAACACCTAGTGTCCTCACCAGCACTATCTGAATACCATACCCACACATTCTTCGTCCCTCATGTTAAGTATAGAAATGCATTCTCTTCCTCACCCTACCTACACAAGAACAATCAACCATCGTAACGCCCTTACTATTTTCTAACTTGGCTATAATAATAATAATAATAATAATAATAATAATAATAATAATAATAATAATAATAATAATAATAATAATAATCTGTATTTCTACATGCTACAACGTATGTAGACGTAATTGCCATGCGACATAGAAAGCTCGTGGTTATGCAGAACATTTTCGGTAAATTAGGTTTTCTCCCCAGGATGCGACCCACACCAGTCGACTAACACCCAGGTACCTACTTACTACTAGGTGAGCAGGGACAGCACGTGTCTTAAGGAAATACACCCTAATGCTTTCACCCGTACCGGAGATCGAACCACAGACTTCAGAATGTGAGCTGAGTGTGCTACCAACCGAGCTATAGGGCACCATTCATCACACAAGCACCTATAATCCAGTTATAACACCAGAATATCTGCACGTCAAAATTATAGCTATTGCTTGAGCAACCAACCTTCCAGCGCAGCTACTGAGAAAATAAATGTATATTCAACAGTCTGGTATCCCCTGGTATAACTAACAAAACGCATACTCATTCACGTTATTTCTTGCCAAGCATATACTATTTCTAAGTATGATTTGAAGATTGAGACACATATGCAACATATGAGAATCTTTATTTCCTCCGCAATGAAGTTTCCCATATGTTGCATATGTGTCTCAATCTTCAAAGTGGCGGTTTTTTAAACCATTTACCACATACGTATGATTTGGAGACATTCTTTCACGGGGTATGGCACCAGAAGCATACTTTCTCTGAGTATGACACCAGAAGCATACTTTCTCTGAGTAGGACACCAGAAGCATGCTTTCTCTGAGTAGGACACCAGAAGCATGCTTTCTCTGAGTAGGACACCAGAAACATACTTTCTCTGAGTATGGCACCAGAAGCATACTTTCTCTGAGTATGACACCAGAAGCATACTTTCTCTGAGTAGGACACCAGAAGCATGCTTTCTCTGAGTAGGACACCAGAAGCATGCTTTCTCTGAGTAGGACACCAGAAGCATACTTTCTCTGACTAGGACACCAGAAGCATGCTTTCTCTGAGTAGGACACCAGAAGCATACTTTCTCTGAGTAGGACACCAGAAGCATACTTTCTCTGAGTAGGACACCAGAAGCATACTTTCTCTGAGTAGGACACCAGAAGCATACTTTCTCTGAGTAGGACACCAGAAGCATACTTTCTCTGAGTAGGACACCAGAAGCATACTTTCTCTGAGTAGGACGTCAGAAGCATACTTTCTCTGAGTAGGACACCAGAAGCATACTTTCTCTGAGTAGGACACCAGAAGCATACTTTCTCTGAGTATGACACCAGAAGCATACTTTCTCTGAGTATGACACCAGAAGCATACTTTCTCTGAGTATGACACCAGAAGCATACTTTCTCTGAGTATGACACCAGAAGCATACTTTCTCTGAGTAGGACACCAGAAGCATACTTTCTCTGAGTATGACACCAGAAGCATACTTTCTCTGAGTAGGACACCAGAAGCATACTTTCTCTGAGTAGGACACCAGAAGCATACTTTCTCTGAGTAGGACACCAGAAGCATACTTTCTCTGAGTATGACACCAGAAACATACTTTCTCTGAGTAGGACACCAGAAGCATACTTTCTCTGAGTAGGACACCAGAAGCATACTTTCTCTGAGTAGGACACCAGAAGCATACTTTCTCTGAGTAGGACACCAGAAGCATACTTTCTCTGAGTAGGACACCAAAAGCATACTTTCTCTGAGTAGGACACCAGAAGCATACTTTCTCTGAGTAGGACACCAGAAGCATACTTTCTCTGAGTAGGACACCAGAAGCATACTTTCTCTGAGTATGACACCCGAAGCATACTTTCTCTGAGTATGACACCAGAAGCATACTTTCTCTGAGTATGACACCAGAAGCATACTTTCTCTGAGTATGACACCAGAAGCATACTTTCTCTGAGTAGGACACCAGAAGCATACTTTCTCTAAGTATGACACCAGAAGCATACTTTCTCTGAGTAGGACACCAGAAGCATACTTTCTCTGAGTATGACACCAGAAGCATACTTTCTCTGAGTATGACACCAGAAGCATACTTTCTCTGAGTATGACACCAGAAGCATACTTTCTCTGAGTATGACACCAGAAGCATACTTTCTCTGAGTAGGACACCAGAAGCATACTTTCTCTGAGTAGGACACCAGAAGCATACTTTCTCTGAGTATGGCACCAGAAGCATACTTTCTCTGAGTAGGACACCAGAAGCATACTTTCTCTGAGTATGACACCAGAAGCATACTATCTCTGAGTATGACACCAGAAACATACTATCTCTGAGTAGGACACCAGAAGCATACTTTCTCTGAGTATGACACCAGAAGCATACTTTCTCTGAGTAGGACACCAGAAGCATACTTTCTCTGAGTAGGACACCAGAAGCATACTTTCTCTGAGTATGACACCAGAAGCATACTTTCTCTGAGTATGACACCAGAAGCATACTTTCTCTGAGTAGGACACCAGAAGCATACTATCTCTGAGTATGACACCAGAAACATACTTTCTCTGAGTAGGACACCAGAAGCATACTTTCTCTGAGTATGGCACCAGAAGCATACTTTCTCTGAGTATGGCACCAGAAGCATACTATCTCTGAGTATGACACCAGAAGCATACTATCTCTGAGTAGGACACCAGAAGCATACTATCTCTGAGTAGGACACCAGAAGCATACTATCTCTGAGTAGGACACCAGAAGCATACTATCTCTGAGTATGGCACCAGAAGCATACTTTCTCTGAGTAGGACACCAGAAGCATACTTTCTCTGAGTAGGACACCAGAAGCATAGTATCTCTGAGTAGGACACCAGAAGCATACTATCTCTGAGTATGGCACCAGAAGCATACTTTCTCTGAGTAGGACACCAGAAGCATACTATCTCTGAGTATGGCACCAGAAGCATACTTTCTCTGAGTAGGACACCAGAAGCATACTTTCTCTGAGTAGGACACCAGAAGCATACTTTCTCTGAGTATGACACCAGAAGCATACTTTCTCTGAGTAGGACACCAGAAGCATACTTTCTCTGAATATGACATCAGAAGCATACTTTCTCTGAGTATGACACCAGAAGCATACTTTCTCTGAGTAGGACACCAGAAGCATACTTTCTCTGAGTATGACACCAGAAGCATACTATCTCTGAGTAGGACACCAGAAGCAAACTTTCTCTGAGTAGGACACCAGAAGCATACTTTCTCTGAGTATGACACCAGAAGCATACTATCTCTGAGTATGACACCAGAAGCATACTATCTCTGAGTAGGACACCAGAAGCATACTTTCTCTGAGTAGGACACCAGAAGCATACTTTCTCTGAGTATGGCACCAGAAGCATACTTTCTCTGAGTAGGACACCAGAAACATACTTTCTCTGAGTATGGCACCAGAAGCATACTTTCTCTGAGTAGGACACCAGAAGCATACTTTCTCTGAGTAGGACACCAGAAGCATACTTTCTCTGAGTATGGCACCAGAAGCATACTTTCTCTGAGTATGACACCAGAAGCATACTTTCTCTGAGTAGGACACCAGAAGCATACTTTCTCTGAGTAGGACACCAGAAGCATACTTTCTCTGAGTATGGCACCAGAAGCATACTTTCTCTGAGTATGACACCAGAAGCATACTATCTCTGAGTAGGACACCAGAAGCATACTTTCTCTGAGTATGACACCAGAAGCATACTTTCTCTGAGTAGGACACCAGAAGCATACTTTCTCTGAGTATGACACCAGAAGCATACTTTCTCTGAGTAGGACACCAGAAGCATACTTTCTCTGAGTATGGCACCAGAAGCATACTATCTCTGAGTAGGACACCAGAAGCATACTATCTCTGAGTAGGACACCAGAAGCATACTATCTCTGAGTAGGACACCAGAAGCATACTTTCTCTGAGTAGGACACCAGAAGCATACTTTCTCTGAGTAGGACACCAGAAGCATACTTTCTCTGAGTAGGACACCAGAAGCATACTATCTCTGAGTAGGACACCAGAAGCATACTTTCTCTGAGTAGGACACCAGAAGCATACTTTCTCTGAGTAGGACACCAGAAGCATACTTTCTCTGAGTAGGACACCAGAAGCATACTTTCTCTGAGTATGACACCAGAAGCATACTTTCTCTGAGTATGACACCAGAAGCATACTTTCTCTGAGTATGACACCAGAAGCATACTTTCTCTGAGTAGGACACCAAAAGCATACTTTCTCTGAGTAGGACACCAGAAGCATACTTTCTCTGAGTAGGACACCAGAAGCATACTTTCTCTGAGTAGGACACCAGAAGCATACTTTCTCTGAGTAGGACACAAAAAATACTTTCTATAAGGAACAAAAAATGCTTTATGACTATAAAAATCTACTTTCCCTAAGTATTACTCAAAAAGATTATTTTCCCTAAATATAACTCAAAAAATGTATTTGCTTTAAGTATAACTCAAAAAAATTGCTTTCTCGAAGATTCCAAACTCCAAAAAAACCTACTTTCTCTAAGTATAGCTCCAAAAATTTACTTTCTCTAAGAATGACTCAAAAACTACTTTCTCTAAGTACGACTTCAAAAATCTACTTTCTTCAAGCATGTCTATAAATATACTTTCTCTACGTATGACTCCAAAAAATCTACTAATCATTCCTACCTCTCCTCAGTATGCTCCAGACACTGACTAGCCATAGCACGACTATCCAAATACCATCCTCAGCTTGACTATCCAGACTTCTACTGTCCCACAACATGATTACTTAAACACCATCTATCCCATAGTGTCAGTCCCCTGATGCTGGTGAAAGGCTCCTGATCCTAGGAATTGGAGCTATCCTAATCTTCCTCCTATCGCACTCTAGTACTTATCATTCCCAGTTTTTAGTAGTCACTATTCTGAGCACTAGTCACCAGTCTAAATACCAGTCATCAGTCTAAGTACCAGTCACTAGTCTGAAAGTTAGTTACCATTGTAAACACCAGACATGAGTCTAATCATCAGAAAGCCATTCTAAACACCAATCACAACTCTAAACACCAGTCACCAGTCTAAACACAAGTCACCAGTCAAAAGATGAACCACCACTCTAAATACCAGTCAACAGTCTATGCATCACTCACCAGTCTAAACATCAATCATCATTATAAACACTAGCCGCAAGTCTAAAGAACAGTCTCCAATTAAAACACCAGTCGCCAGTCTAAACATAACTCACCATTCTAAGTACAAGTCTCCAGTCTAAACATCAGTCACCAATCAAAAACGCTAGTCACCAGTCACCTTTCTAAACACTAATCGCAAGTCCTTCTTCCCTTCCTCCCTTCAATTCTACTTTTCTTCATTTTTCCTTCCTTTCTATACACTTGAAATATTCATACTGGGTTTATGACACTCCAAACACGGTCTCTCAGTGCCCACCCTGCCCTCCCCAGTATGGCATAACATGGTAGTACCACCCTGCCCTCCCCAGTATGGCATAACATGGTAGTACCACCCTGCCCTCCCCAGTATGGCATAATATGGTAGTACCACCCTGCCCTCCCCAGTATGGCATAACATGGTAGTACCACCCTGCCCTCCCCAGTATGGCATAATATGGTAGTACCACCCTGCCCTCCCCAGTATGGCATAACATGGTAGTACCACCCTGCCCTCCCCAGTATGGCATAACATGGTAGTACCACCCTGCCCTCCCCAGTATGGCATAACATGGTAGTACCACCCTGCCCTCCCGAGTATGGCATAACATGGTAGTACCACCCTGCCCTCCCCAGTATGGCATAACATGGTAGTACCACTCTGCCCTCCCCAGTATGGCATAACATGGTAGTACCACCCTGCCCTCCCCAGTATGGCATAACATGGTAGTACCACCCTGCCCTCCCCAGTATGGCACAGCATGGTAGTACCACCCTGCCCTCCCCAGTATGGCATAACATGGTAGTACCACCCTGCCCTCCCCAGTATGGGATAACATGGTAGTACCACCCTGCCCTCCCCAGTATGGCATAACATGGTAGTACCACCTTGCCCTCCCCAGTATGGCATAACATGGTAGTACCACCCTGCCCTCCCCAGTATGGCATAACATAATAGTACCACCCTGCCCTCCCCAGTATGGCATAACATGGCAGTACCACCCTGCCCTCCCCAGTATGGCATAACATGGTAGTACCACCCTGCCCTCCCCAGTATGGCATAACATGGTAGTACCACCCTGCCGTCCCAGTATGGCATAACATGGTAGTACCACCCTGCCCTCCCTAGTATGGCATAACATGGTAGTACCACCCTGCCCTCCCCAGTATGGCATAACATGGTAGTACCACCCTGCCCTCCCCAGTATGGCATAACATGGTAGTACCACCCTGCCCTCCCTAGTATGGCATAACATGGTAGTACCACCCTGCCCTCCCCAGTATGGCATAACATGGTAGTACCACCCTGCCCTCCCCAGTATGGCATAACATGGTAGTACCACCCTGCCCTCCCCAGTATGGCATAACATGGTAGTACCACCCTGCCCTCCCCAGTATGGCATAACATGGTAGTACCACCCTGCCGTCCCCAGTATGGCATAACGTGGTAGTACCACCCTGTCCTCCCCAGTATGGCATAACATGGTTAGTACCACCCTGCCCTCCCCAGTATGGCATAACATGGTAGTACCACCCTGCCCTCCCCAGTATGGCATAACATGGTAGTACCACCCTGCCCTCCCCAGTATGGCATAACATGGTAGTACCACCCTGCCGTCCCCAGTATGGCATAACATGGTAGTACCACCCTGCCCTCCCCAGTATGGCATAACATGGTAGTACCACCCTGCCCTCCCCAGTATGGCATAACATGGTAGTACCACCCTGCCGTCCCCAGTATGGCATAACGTGGTAGTACCACCCTGTCCTCCCCAGTATGGCATAACATGGTAGTACCACCCTGCCCTCCCCAGTATGGCATAACATGGTAGTACCACCCTGCCCTCCCCAGTATGGCATAACATGGTAGTACCACCCTGCCCTCCCCAGTATGGCATAACATGGTAGTACCACCCTGCCGTCCCCAGTATGGCATAACATGGTAGTACCACCCTGCCGTCCCCAGTATGGCATAACGTGGTAGTACCACCCTGTGCTCCCCAG
This sequence comes from Cherax quadricarinatus, assembly GCF_026875155.1. Lineage (NCBI taxonomy): Eukaryota > Metazoa > Arthropoda > Malacostraca > Decapoda > Parastacidae > Cherax > Cherax quadricarinatus. The sequence continues at coordinate 31,673 of NC_069459.1, read as the reverse complement.
TATGGCATAACATGGTAGTACCACCCTGCTTTCCCCAGTATGGCATAACATGGTAGTACCACCCTGCTCTCCCCAGTATGGCATAACATGATAGTACCACCCTGCCGTCCCCAGTATGGCATAACATGGTAGTACCACCCTGCCCTCCCCAGTATGGCATAACATGGTAGTACCACCCTGCCCTCCCCAGTATGGCATAACATGGTAGTACCACCCTGCCCTCCTCAGTATGGCATAACATGGTAGTACCACCCTGCCGTCCCCAGTATGGCATAACATGGTAGTACCACCCTGCCGTCCCCAGTATGGCATAACATGGTAGTACCACCCTGCCGTCCCCAGTATGGCATAACATGGTAGTACCACCCTGCCCTCCCCAGTATGGCATAACATGGTAGTACCACCCTGCCCTCCCCAGTATGGCATAACATGGTAGTACCACCCTGCCGTCCCCAGTATGGCATAACGTGGTAGTACCACCCTGTCCTCCCCAGTATGGCATAACATGGTAGTACCACCCTGCCCTCCCCAGTATGGCATAACATGGTAGTACCACCCTGCCCTCCCCAGTATGGCATAACATGGTAGTACCACCCTGCCCTCCCCAGTATGGCATAACATGGTAGTACCACCCTGCCGTCCCCAGTATGGCATAACATGGTAGTACCACCCTGCCGTCCCCAGTATGGCATAACGTGGTAGTACCACCCTGTGCTCCCCAGTATGGCATAACATGGTAGTACCACCCTGCTTTCCCCAGTATGGCATAACATGGTAGTACCACCCTGCTCTCCCCAGTATGGCATAACATGATAGTACCACCCTGCCGTCCCCAGTATGGCATAACATGGTAGTACCACCCTGCCCTCCCCAGTATGGCATAACATGGTAGTACCACCCTGCCCTCCCCAGTATGGCATAACATGGTAGTACCACCCTGCCCTCCTCAGTATGGCATAACATGGTAGTACCACCCTGCCGTCCCCAGTATGGTATAACATGGTAGTACCACCCTGCCGTCCCCAGTATGGTATAACATGGTAGTACCAACCTGCCGTCCCCAGTATGGCATAACATGGTAGTACCACCCTGCCGTCCCCAGTATGGTATAACATGGTAGTACCACCCTGCCGTCCCCAGTATGGCATAATATGGTAGTACCACCCTGCCGTCACCAGTATAGTATAACAACATGACAGACCCACCCTGCCGTCACCAGTATAGTATAACAACATGACAGTACCCACCCTGCCGTCACCAGTATGGTATAACAACATGACAGTAGCCACCCTGCCGTCACCAGTATGGTATAACAACATGACAGTACCCACCCTGCCGTCACCAGCGTGGTGGAACTTGGCATCAGTGGAGAAGATTACTATACGACGAGCCTGATCCCTCCAGCCGATCTCTTTCTTGCAAACCATCACTTGCATGAGAGCGTCGAAGCCACCTTCAGGAGAATCCATGTTTCCTGAGATCGGCGCCTGCCTTACCTTCTCCTGTAACGGTAACATAAACTTAATTTAAAACATGTTTTTTTGCTAAGTTATATTCTGACTGTTTTTTTTTTTTTGTGACTTTGAGACGACTAATAGTTTTTAGTGTGTACTCACCTAATTGTGGTTGGAGGGGTCGATTCATAGCTCCTGGCCTCTCCTCTTCACTTATTGCTACTAGGTCCACTCACTCCCTGCTCCATGAGCTTTATCAAACCTCGTCTTAAAACTATGTATGGTTCCTGCCTCCACTACGTCACTTTCCAGACTATTCCACTTCCTGACAACTCGATGACTGAAGAAATTCTTCCTAACATCCCTTTGACTCATCTGAGTTTTCAAGTTCCAATTGTGACCCCTTGTTGCTGTGTCCCATCTCTAGAACATCCTGTCTCTGTCCACCTTGTCAATTCCTCGCCGTATTTTATATGTCATTATCATGTCTCCCTTAACCCTCCTATCGTCCAGTGTCGTCAGGCCGATTTCCCTTAGCCTTTCTTCGTAGGGCATTCCCCTTAGCTCTGAGACTAGTCTTGTTGCAAACCTTTACGCTTTTTCTAATTTCTTGACCTGCTTGACCAGGTGTGGGTTCCAAACTGGTGCTGCGTACTCCAATATGGGCCTGACATACAAGGTGTACAGAGTCTTGAATGATGCTTACTGAGGTGTCGGAACGCTATTCATAGGTTTGCCCGGCGCCCATGAGTTGCTGCAGTTGTGTGTTTGATGTGACCCTTAGATGTGCTCGATGTTATACTCACCCCAGGATCCTTTTCCTTGAGTGAAGTTTGCAGTCTTTGGCCACCTAGCCTATACTCTGTCTGTATGTGTGTGTTTAGTAATAGTAGAAGTAGCAGCAGTATGGGAAGCAGTAGTAAGTGTGTGTGTAGCAATAATAGTAGTAGTATCAGCAGCAGTAGTAGTTAATAGTAGCATTAGTAATAGTGGGAGTAATATTATTAGCAGTACTAGTAGTAGTGTGTGTGTGTGTGTAGTAATAATAATAGTAGTAGTAGCAGTAGTATAAGTAGTAACAGTAGTAGTAGTAGTGGGAGTAATATTATTATCAGTAGTAGCAGTAGTAGTGTGTGTCCTTTTCCTGACTATTTTCTCTAGAAATTTTACCAGTATGAGCACTGAGACACTGACCTGTAATTCACTGCTTGTTTCCTCAACTTTACTTTGGGTGAGGAACCACGTTTTCCCTTTTTTCCAATTTATCTCAAACTTGTCTTGATTGCAGAGATCAGCTGTGCACCTTCACCACTGAGACACACACTGGTTATGCTCTATAAGCACCCATGGAGGTAAATTATCTGATCCCACTGCTTTTATTACAAGGTCACTTGTTAGTCTCAGCACATCTTTTGTTGTTGTGCTGATGCTTGTTGCTAGCACTTGTTGATCTGGTCTAAGTAAACACAGTGCCTTCTAGTAGGTCTAAACTTTCGTTTTATAAATGGTATATAATACCAGCAAGTTGATAAGTGAAGCACATGTGCAACACTTGGAATGTTTAATGGTGGAAAGTTCGGCCAGCGCTGCAGCCTTCATCAGTCGGGTAAACAGATGAATTACATTCCTGGAGACGCTAGTGTTGGTGGAAGACGAAACAGATAAACGGAGGGGTAGTTTGATGCACTCAGTCTATCACCCTAGCTGCAAGATGATCAGTCTCGAGGTTAAGAAGCCCATCATCTTGCACCTATGATGATGACTCCAGGAGTGTCATCTCTGAATTCGACTGATGAATTCCGCAGAGCAGGCGAAACGTTGTGTCAGTAACGACTCCGAGTATTGCAGGTGTCTTACTCATCATCTATTAACTCTTTTCTGTGAAGATTTCTTTGAATTTGTTTTAACATGCTGTTCGTATACCTCTTTGCCACTCTCCGTCATTCTCCGTCACTCTCTGTCACTCTCCGTCACTGTCTGTCACTCTCTCTCACATAGAGTATGTGGCTGTGGAGTAACATACAGTATGTGACTGTGGAGTAACATACAGTATGAGGCTGTGGAGTAACATAGAGCATGTGGCTGTGGAGTAACATAGAGTATGTGGCTGTGGAGTAACATAAAGCATGTGGCTGTGGAGTAACATAGAGCATGTGGCTGTGGAGTAACATAAAGCATGTGGCTGTGGAGTAACATAGAGCATGTGGCTGTGGAGTAACATAGAGCATGTGGCTGTGGAGTAACATAGAGCATGTGGCTGTGGAGTAACATAGAGCATGTGGCTGTGGAGTAACATAGAGTATGTGGCTGTGGAGTAACATAAAGCATGTGGCTGTGGAGTAACATAGAGCATGTGGCTGTGGAGTAACATAAAGCATGTGGCTGTGGAGTAACATAGAGCATGTGGCTGTGGAGTAACATAGAGTATGTGGCTGTGGAGTAACATAAAGCATGTGGCTGTGGAGTAACATAGAGCATGTGGCTGTGGAGTAACATAAAGCATGTGGCTGTGGAGTAACATAGAGCATGTGGCTGTGGATTAACATAGAGCATGTGGCTGTGGAGTAACATAGAGCATGTGGCTGTGGAGTAACATAGAGCATGTGGCTGTGGAGTAACATAGAGCATGTGGCTGTGGAGTAACATAGAGCATGTGGCTGTGGAGTAACATAGGTTCCAGTTTTGCCTTTTGACGTTATATCATTTTCAAGGAGTCTCGAGGCTTCCATTCATCCTCTTGACTCTTGAATCTTTGTTTTTATCTCTACTGCAGCTTCCTGCGTTGTCTGTTGTTTGCTCTGCACCTCCCCTTGGTCTCCTTGCTTCCTGGGGTTGTCTGCTGTTTGCTCTGCACCTCCCCTTGGTCTCCTTGCTTCCTGGGGTTGTCTGCTGTTTGCTCTGCACCTCCCCTTGGTCTCCTTGCTTCCTGGGTTGTCTGCTGTTTGCTTTGCACCTCCCCTTGGTCTCCTTGCTTCCTGGGGTTGTCTGCTGTTTGCTCTGCACCTCCCCTTGGTCTCCTTGCTTCCTGGGTTGTCTGCTGTTTGCTCTGCACCTCCCCTTGGTCTCCTTGCTTCCTGGGTTGTCTGCTGTTTGCTTTGCACCTCCCCTTGGTCTCCTTGCTTCCTGACTGAGCAATGGGCTTTCTCTTTTCTCTTTCTCGTTTCTTTTCTTCAAGTTTGATAAGAATATTTTCGTTGCCTCTTGTCACTTTGACTATATAACCTTTACACTTTCTTGTACAGCTTCGCCCTTCAATTCCCTTTCTCATTGTAATTCAGTCAGAAAATTTCTCATTCCATCATAGTGCCTTCTTCTGTTACTCACTTTATCTATTTCTTTCTTCTTTCCTATCTTTACCAGATACTCAGAACTCGGTACCACACGATCGTTGGCATCTAACTGTTCCTTGCAATTAATTTCAGTTATGTCGTATTCGTTTATGTAAATATCAGGTGGAGTTTTGCTGGTTCATCATCTCCCTTCATTCTTCAGATGTCTCAGAAAGTTCTTCATTACTACTTTCAAAAGTTTTGTCCTCCATGTGGCTGGTCTTTCACGTAGGCCCTAGTTTCCCCGGTCAGTCTCTTCATAGTTGAAATCTGCTAATACTAGAAGTTTACTCTTGCTTCATCTTGCCAACTATGCCACTGTCTCTAACATGATCATATTCTTCCCTTGGCCTACGGTATGAAGTTGAATTTTGTATCACTCACACGATTGTTTTTATCTCGGACAATTACTTTACCTGCTTTATAACCCCTGAAATCCTCTTTTTCTAGGTTTCCTACTTCCTCAAAACTTCTGAAGTGTCTAACCCTATCTGCCACCCCTTCTCTTTATTTTCCCTTTCCTTTCTTACTTTTCAGTATCCCTCAGGGAATATCACATTAGTTGATATTTCCGAGTTTTATTTCTGTAACAGCTATAATATCAGCTCTCATGTTTCGCTTATGGAGATACTACCTCAAGATTTTCTGTTGAGTTTAGGGGTATTTCCAGAACTTTTTCCTCTGTTGACCCATCCCCTCTGATTCTGGGGTCTGTTCCATGTTCCATTCTTCTGTGTGTGTGTGTGTGTGTGTGTGTGTGTGTGTGTGTGTGTGTGTGTGTGTGTGTGTGTGTGTGTGTGTGTGAGAGAGAATTTTTCTTGATGCAGGCCTTAGCCATATGATGACCCTCTTAACGGAGCTATTGGTCATAAGATTTGAGGCCTTCCGCTGCCTCACCAGACCACTCCGTAAAAAAAATAAAAACGGATCATATGATGTGATGACTGACTTTCAGCACCATATAAAAACGGTGGGATCAGATCTTTTCCTATCTCATACCGCTAATTGTGTGTGATATTCCTTTTTTGATGATAATTTTTGAATGCATTGTTTTTTGAGTAACTTTTTTGCAAGACCTTTGTGTGTAATATATTTTCCTGTGTATGTATGTACTACAACACCTTTGTAAACTCGTTTTAAAATATTTGTGCTTTTGTGTAGAGCTTTAAGGTTTCATTGTTAAGTTTCTTAAGGTGGTAGAGAAATGGTGCTGACCGTGAAGAGTGAGTCGTTGTTGTTAAGCGGAAGGTCATTCCTGAAGGAGTATGGAGGGGCGCACCCTGCACACGGATTCTTGATTCTGAAAATAATAAGAACTACCATAAATTTAATACGGTTGTTATACCCAAAACTGTGATCAGTGGAGAAGCCTCCTGCCATTATCCAGGAAAAACTGTGATCAGTGGAGGAGCCTAAGGCCACTATCCAGGAAAAATTGTGATCAGTGGAGGAGCCTCCTGCCACTATCCAGGAAAAACTGTGATCAGTGGAGAAGCCTCCTGCCACTATCCAGGAAAAACTGTGATCAGTGGAGAAGCCTCCTGCCACTATCCAGGAAAAATTGTGATCAGTGGAGGAGCCTCCTGCCACTATCCAGGAAAAACTGTGATCAGTGGAGAAGCCTCCTGCCACTATCCAGGAAAAATTGTGATCAGTGGAGGAGCCTCCTGCCACTATCCAGGAAAAATTGTGATCAGTGGAGGAGCCTCCTGCCACTATCCAGGAAAAACTGTGATCAGTGGAGAAGCCTCCTGCCACTATCCAGGAAAAACTGTGATCAGTGGAGGAGCCTCCTGCCAATTTTTCCCGGAAAAAAAACCAAAATGTTTTACAAATTGTAATAAGGCCCAATTTCTAATTTTTTCAGCTAAACTTAAAGTAATAATTGACCTTTAAATTTGTTTAAAAATTTTTTTAAAAATTTGCAGCCAAAAATTTTACCCCGGTTTTTTAAAAAACTGTGTTTTTTAAATTTAAGTTTTGGTTTTTTTTAAGGAAAAAGGGAAAAGTTGTCTTCCCGTGACCCCAAACTTGCACCCTTTAAACGAAAAAAAATTTTTTTTGAATGAATTTTTTTATTAAAAAATGTAGTAAAATTCCCCTGCAGGGGAAAAAAAAGGATATTGGGTTGTAAAAGCTTAAAATTATATATGTAAAATTTTTCCCCACAATAAATCTGAGGTTCTAAGGGCAACCCGCCTCTAGTGCAGCAGGTTCTAAAATCCGCGCCTTTAGTTTCAGGGGGGTTCTAAGTCACAGCAGCCCCTAGTTTTGCAGGTTCAAGTCACAGCGCCTCTCAGTGCTGCAGGTTCTAAGACAGCGCCCCTCAGTGCTGAGGTTTTAAAACCCCAGCAGCCCTTCAGTGTGCGGTTCTAAGTCACAGCAGCCCCTCGTGCCTGCAGGTTTTTAAATCACAGCAGCCCCCTTTTAGTGTGGGAGGTTCTAATTTACAGAAACCTTTTCAGTGCGCAGGTTCTAAGTCACAGGGGCCCTCACTGCTGCAGGTTCTAAGTCACAGCAGCCTTCACTGCTGCTGGTTCAAGTCACAGCAGCCCCTTTATGCTGAAGGTTCTAAGTCACAGAAAACCTCTCAATGTGCAGGGTTTAAAACAAAGCCCCCTCAGGCTTCAGTTTAAATCACGCAGCCCCTCATGCTGCACGTTTTGAGTCACAGAAGCCTCTCAGTACGCAGGTTTTAAGTAAAAAGCAGCCCCTCAGTGTTTTTCCCGTTCTAAGTCACAGCACCTTTTTCCTGCTGAGGTTCTAAGTCACAGAAGCCTCTCAGGGTGCAGGTTCTAAAACACAGAAGCCTTTACACTGCTGCAGGTTCTAAGTAAAAGCACCTCTCACTGCGGAAAAGGGTTTAAGTCACAGAAGCCCCTTTGGCTGCGGTTTAACTCCAGAAGCCTCTCAGTGTTCAGGTTTAAGTACGAGCCTCCAGTGCGCAATTTAATCACAAGCACCTCTCATGCTGAAGGTTCTAAGTCCAGAAGCCTCTCATGTGCAGGTTCTAAAAAAGAAGCCTCTCAGGCTTCAGGTTCTAAGTCACGCAGCTCTCACTGGGGCACGTCTGGTCACAGAAACTCTCATACTGGGTTTTTAATTTACAGCGCTCTCAGTGTTGCACGCTAAGTACAGCAGCCTTTCACTGCTCAGGGTTTTAAGTCACAGAAATCTCAGTGGTCGGTTCTAAGTCAAGAAACCCCCTCACTGCTGCAGGTTCTAAGTCACAGAAGCTTTATGCTGCAGGTTTAAGTCACAGCAGCCTCTCACTGCTGAGGTTCTAATCACAGCGCCCTCGGCTTCAGGTTTAAGTCACAGAAGCCTCTCAGTGCTTAGGTTCTAAGTCACAGCAGCCCCTTAACTGCTGCAGGTTCTAAGTCACCGAAACCTCTCAGTGGTGCAGCTTCTAAATCCCCCGCAGCCTTCAGGTTTTTCAGGTTCTAAATACAGAACCTCTCAGTGCTTCAGGTTTTAAGTCACAGAAGCCTCTATGTTCAGGTTCTAAGTCACAGCAGCCTCTCAGTGTTGCAGGTTCTTAAAGTCACAGAAGCCTTCATGTTTTTCAGGTTCTAAATCCAGAGCCTCAACTGCTGCAGGTTCTAATCACAGAAGCCTTCAGTGGTTTCAGGTTTTTAAGTCACGAAGCCTTAACTGCTGCGGTTCAAAAACACGAAACCTCTCAGTGGTGCGGGTTTAAAATCACAGCAGCCTCTCAGTGTTGGGTTCTAAGTCACAGAAGGTCTCAGTGTTGCAGGTTCTAATCACAGAAGCCTCTCATGGTGCGGTTCTAAGTCACAGCAGCCTAGTGTTGCAGGTTTAAATCACAGAAGCCTCTAGTGGTGCAGGTTCTAAAATCACCACCCCCCAGTGTTGCAGGTTTAAGTCACAGCAGCCTCTCAGTGGGGAAGGTTCTAAGTCACAGCAAACCTTTCAGTGTTGCAGGTTCTAAGTCACAGAAGCCTCTCAGTGTTGCAGGGGTTTTAAATCAAGCGCCCCTCAAGCTCAGGTTCTCAGTCAAAGAAACCTCCAGTGTTTCAAACCCAATACAAACAGCCTCTCAGTGTTGCAGGTTCTAAGTTTACAGAAGCCCCTCAGTGGGCGGTTCTAAGTCACAGAAGCCCTCTCAGTGTTTCAGGTTTAAGTCACAGCGCCTTCGTGTTGCGTTTTTTAAATCACAGCACCCTCAGTGCTGCGGTTCTAAGTCACAGAAGCCTCTCGTGCTGGGGTTCTAAGTCACAGCACCTCTCAGGCGCACATTCTAAATCACGCAGCCCTTTTGTTGGGTTCTAAGTCCAGTAGCCTCTCCAGTTGGGCAGGTTCCCTAAGCCCGCAGCCCCTCAGTGTTGTGGTTCATAGGTCATTTGTACCTCTCGTTGTTCTTTTTTTTCCCGGTCGTAGCCCCTTCAGGGCAGGTTCAAGTCACAGGGCCCTTAGTGTTGTGGTTTGGTAAGAGCCTTCGTGGTTTGGGGTGTTTTAAGTCACAGTAGCCTTCGTGTTGCGGTTCTAAGTCACAGCGCCTCTCAGTGTTTCTGGGTTTAAGTCAAGCAGGGCCTCCAGTGTTGTGGTTCTAAATCCCCGCAGCCCCTCAACGTTTCTGGGTTTTAAGTCACAGAGCCTCTCAGTGTTGCAGGTTCAAGTCACAGCACCTTCAGTAAAGAGGTTCAAGTCAAGAAGCCTCTCAGTGCTTCGGTTTTAAAACACACCTCTCAGTGTTTCGGTTCTAATAAGAAACCTCTCAGTGTTGAGGTTCTAAGTAAACGCCTCTAAAATGCTGCAGGTTTTAAGTCACAGAAGCCTTCCGTGGGCAGGTTTAAGTACAGAAGCCTCTAACTGCTGCAGGTTCTAAGTCACAGAAGCCTCCAGTGGTGCAGGTTCTAAGTACAGCAGCCTCTCAGTGTTGCAGGTTCTAATCACAGAAGCCTCTCAGGTTGCAGGTTCTAAGTCACAGAGCCCCCTCAGTGTTGCAGGTTCTAAGCACAGAAGCCTCTCATTGGTCAGGTTTTTAAGTCACAGCAGCCTCTCAGTGTTTCAGGTTCTAGTCACAGAAGCCTCTCTGGTGCAGGTTCTAAGTCACAGCAGCCCCCGTGTTTAGGTTCTAAGTCACAGCGCCTCTCAGTGGTGAAGGTTCTAAATCACGCAAACCTTTCAGTGTTGCAGGTTTTTTAAGTCCAGAACCTTCAGTGTTTCAGGTTGTAAGTCAGACAGCCTCTCACTGCGCAGGTTCTAGTCACAGCAGCCTTCAGTGTTTTGACCTTTAAATCACAGCAGCCTCTCATTTTTTCAGGTTCTAAGTACAGAAGCCTCCGTGTTGCGGTTCTAAGTCACAGAAGCCTCTCATGTGCAGGTTCTAAACACAGCAGCCTCTCAGTGTTGCGTTTCTAAGTCACAGCCCCCTCTCGGCTGCAGGTTCTAAGTCACAGAAGCCTTCAGTGCTCGGGTTCTAAGTCACACGCCCCTCTGCTGACATTCTAAATCACAGCAGCCCCCCCCCCCCCGGTTTCTGGTTCTTAAGTCAAGTAGCCTTCGTTTGCAGGTTCTAATCACAGCACCTCTCAGTGTTTCTGGTTCTGGTCTAGTAGCCCTCAGTGTTGGTTCCCCGGTCATAGTACCTCTCAGTGTTGCAGGTTTAAGTCACAAAACCCTTCAGGTTGAGGTCTAAGTCACAGAAGCCTTCAGTGCGCAGGTTTTTAAGTCCCAAAACACCTCTCGTTTGCAGTTTCTAAGTCACAGCGCCCTCAGTGCTGCAGGTTTAAGTACAGAAGCCTCTCAGTGCTGCGGGTTCAAGTCACAGCGCCCCTCAGGGCTGCACATTCTAAGCCAGCAGCCTTCAGTGTTTCTGGTTTAAGTACAGAGCCTCTCAGGTTGCAGGTTTTAAATCACGCGCCTCTAGTGTTGCTGGTTCTAGGGCATAGTAGCCTTCAGTGTTGCTTGTTCCAGGTCATAGTACCTTCAGTGTTGCAGGGGTTTTAAATCCAGCACCTCTCAGGTTGCTGGTTTTTAGGTCCCCGCAGCCTCTCAGTGTTTTGGGTTTTAAGTACAACCTCTCATGTTGCTGTTTTAAATCACAGCAGCCCCTTTAAGTGTTGCTGGTTCTAAAATCACAGCAGCCTTTTCAGTGTTGTGGTTTAAGTCACAGCAGCCTCTCAACGTTGCTGGGGTTTAAGTCACGTAGCCTTCAGTGTTGCAGGTTTAGTCACGCAGCCCCTCAGACTGCAGGTTTAAGTCACAGAAGCCTCTCGTGCTTAGGTTCTAAATCAAGCAGCCTCTCGTGTTCGGTTTAATCACAGATGCCTCTTGTGTTGCGGTTCTAAATCACAGACGCCTCTAATGCTGCAGGTTTAAGTCACAGAAGCCTCTCAGTGGTGCAGGTTCTAAGTACGAAGCCTCTAACTGTGCAGGTTCTAAGTCACAGAAGCCCTCAGTGGTGCAGGTTCTAAGTCACAGCAGCCCTCAGTGTTGCGGTTCTAAATCACAGAAGCCCCTCAGGTTGCAGGTTCTAAGTCACAGAAGCCTCCAGTGTTGCAGGTTCTAAATCACAGAAGCCTCTCATTGGTGCAGTTCTAAGTCCAGCACCCCTCAGTGTTGCAGGGTTTAAGCAAGAAACCTCTCAGGGTGCAGGGTTTTAATCAAGCCCTCTCGGTTTCAGGTTTAATCACAGCAGCCTTCGTGGGGAAGGTTTTAATCACAGCAGCCTTTTCAGTGTTGCAGGTTCTAAAGTCCAGAGCCTTCAGGTTTTCAGGGTTGTAAGTCAGAGCGCCTTCCTGCGCAGGTTCTCGTCACAGCATTCAGTGTTTCAGCTTAAGTCACAGCAGCCCCTCAGTTTGCAGGTTCTAAGTCACAGAAGCCTCTCGTGTTGCAGGGTTTTAAATACAGAAGCCTCTCATTTGCAGGTTCTAAGTCACAGCAGCCTCCATGTTCAGTTTCTAAGTAAGCAGCCTCTCAGTCTGCGGTTCTAAGTCACAGAAGCTTCAGGCTGCGGGTTCAAGTCACAGCGCCTTTCAGTGCTTTCACATTCTAAACAAGCAGCCTTCAGTGTTGCTGGGGGTTTAATCACAGTAGCCCTCAGTGTTTGGGGTTTTAAGTCACAGCACCTCTCAGTGTTGTGGTTCTAGGTCTAGTAGCCTTCATGTTGCTGGTGGGCTAGTACCTCTCATGTTGCAGGTTCTAGTACGCACCCCCATGTTTCTGGTTCTAGGGCACAGCAGCCTCTCAGTTTGTGGTTCTAACCCCCAGTGCCTCTCAGTGTTGCAGGTTTAAGTACGCAGCTCTCAGTGTTTCTGGTTTTAACACACAGCCTCTCAGGTTTCGTTCTAAATCACAGCCCGCCCCTCAACGTTGCAGGTTCAATCACAGTACCCCTTTAAAGTGTTGCAGGTTTTAAGTCACAGCAGCCTCTCAGTACTGCAGGTCAAGTCACAGAAAACCCCTCATGGTGCGGTTCTAAATCCAGCAGCCTTCAGTGTTGCGGTTTTAAATCCAGCAGCCCCTTTATGTTGCTGGTTTAAGTCACAGCACATCTACGTTTTGGTTCTAAGTTACAGTAGCCTCTCAGTGTTGCAGGTTCTAATCACAGCAGCCCCTCAGTATGCGGTTCTAAGACACAGTAGCCTCTCAGTGTTGCAGGTTCTAAATAAAAGCAGCCTCTCAGTGTTGCTGGTTCTAGGGATAGTGCCTCTCGTGTTTTGGTTCTAGGGGCATAGTAGCCCCTTTATTTTTGCAGGTTCTAAGTCACAGCAGGGCCCTCAGTGATGCTGGTTTGGTCACAGCAGCCTCTCAATGTTGTGGGTTTTAAGTCACAGTGCCCCTCAGTGTTGTGGGTTTTAAGTCAAGCAGCCCCTCAGTGTTGCTGGTTTTAAATCACAGTAGCCCTCAGTGTTGCAGGGTTTTAAGTCACAGCAGCCTCTCAGTACGCGGGTTTTAAGTCACAGAAGTTCCATGGTGCAGGTTCTAAGTCACGCAGCCTCTCAGTGTTGCAGGTTTTAAGTCACAGAAGCCTCTCAGTGTTTTAGGTTGTAAGCAGAGCAGCCTCTCCTCTGCAGGTTCCAGTCACAGAGCCTCTCATGTTTCAGCTCAAGTCACAGCAGCCTCTCAGTGTTTCAGGTTCTAAGTCACAGCAGCCCCCAGTTTGCAGGTTTTTAAGTCACAGAAGCCTCTCAGTGCTGCAGGTTCTCAGCACAGCAGCCCCTCAGTGTTTTCAACTCTAAGTCCAGTAGCCCCTTTGTGTTGCAGGTTTAAGTCACAGCAGCCCCCTCAGTGTTGCGGTTTTAAGTCACAGAAGCCTCCGTGCTGCAGGTTTTAATCACGCAGCTCTCAAATTTTTTGAGGTTTAAGTAACAGCGCCTCTCAGTCTTTCAGGTTTTAAAGTCCAGAAGCCTTCATGGGTTGCCCCGGTTCTAAATCCAGCAGCCTCTCAGTGCTGCGGGTTCTAAGTCCAGCAGCCTTCCCCTGCTCACATTCTAAATACAGCAACCCTCTCATTTTCTGCGGGTTCTAAATCACACAGCCCCTCAGTGCTGCACATTCTAAGTACACAGCCTCCAGTGTTTCTGGTTCTAAGTCACAGTACCTCTCTGTGTTGCAGGTTCTAAGTCAAGCAGCCCCTTTAGTGTTGCTGTTCTAAAACAGCACCTCTCAGTGTTGTGGTTCTAAGTACAGCAGCCTCTCAATGTTGCTGGTTTTAAGTCACAGTAGTTCCTGCTGTAGGTTCAAGTCACAGAAGCCTCTCACTGCTGCAGGTTCTAAGTCACAGCAGCCTCTCACTGTGGGTTCTAAGTCACAGCAGCCCTTTACTGCTGCAGGTTCTAAGTCACAGAAGCCTCTCAGTGCTGCAGATTCTAAGTCACAGAAGCCTCTCAGTGCTTCAGGTTCTAAGTCACAGCAGCCTCTCAGTGTTTCAAGTTCTATGTCACAGCAGCTCTCATGCGCACGTTCTGAGTCACAGAAACTCTCAGTACTGCAGGTTCTAAGTTACAGCAGCCTCTCAGTGTTGCACGTTCTAAGTCACAGCAGCCTCTCACTGCTGCAGGTTCTAAGTCACAGAAGCCTCTCACTGCTGCAGGTTCTAAGTCACAGCAGCCTCTCACTGCTGCAGGTTCTAAGTCACAGAAACCTCTCACTGCTGCAGGTTCTAAGTCACAGCAGCCTCTCACTGCTGCAGGTTCTAAGTCACAGAAGCCTCTCACTGCTGCAGGTTCTAAATCACAGCAGGGCCCCTCACTGCTGGCAAGTTCTAAGTCACAGCAGCCCCTCAGTGCTGCAGGTTCTAAGTCACAGAGGGCCCCTCAGTGCTGCAGGTTCTAAGTCACAGCAGCCTCTCAGTGCTGCAGGTTCTAAGTCACAGAAGCCTCTCACTGCTGCAGGTTCTAAGTCACAGCAGCCTCTCACTGCTGCAGGTTCTAAGTCACAGCAGCCTCTCAGTGCTGCAGGTTCTAAGTCACAGCAGCCTCTCAGTGCTGCAGGTTCTAAGTCACAGAAGCCTCTCAGTGCTTCAGGTTCTAAGTCACAGCAGCCTCTCAGTGTTTCAGGTTCTAAGTCACAGCAGCCTCTCACTGCTGCAGGTTCTAAGTCACAGAAGCCTCTCACTGCTGCAGGTTCTAAGTCACAGCAGCCTTCATGCTGCAGGTTTTAAATCACAGAAACTCTCACTTTCTGCAGGTTCTAAGTCAGGGAGCCTCTCACTGCTGCAGGTTCTAAGTCACAGCAGCCTCTCACTGCTGCAGGTTCTAAGTCACAGAAGCCTCTCACTGCTGCAGGTTCTAAGTCACAGAAGCCTCTCAGTGCTGCAGGTTCTAAGTCACAGCAGCCTCTCAGTGTTTCAGGTTCTAAGTCACAGCAGCCTCTCACTGCTGCACGTTCTGAGTCACAGAAGCCTCTCAGTACTGCAGGTTCTAAGTTACAGCAGCCTCTCAGTGTTGCACGTTCTAAGTCACAGCAGCCTCTCACTGCTGCAGGTTCTAAGTCACAGAAGCCTCTCAGTGGTGCAGGTTCTAAGTCACAGAAGCCTCTCACTGCTGCAGGTTATAAGTCACAGATGCCTCTCAGTGTTGCAGGTTCTAAGTCATCGAAGCCTCTCAGTGGTGCAGGTTCTAAGTCACAGAAGCCTCTCACTGCTGCAGGTTCTAAGTCACAGCAGCCTCTCAGTGTTGCAGTTTCTAAGTCACAGCAGCCTCTCAGTGCTGCAGGTTCTAAGTCACAGCAGCCTCTCACTGCTGCACATTCTAAGTCACAGCAGCCTCTCAGTGCTGCGGGTTCTAAGTCACAGCAGCCTCTCAGTGCTGCACATTCTAAGTCACAGCAGCCTCTCAGTGTTGCTGGTTCTAAGTCACACTAGCCTCTCAGTGTTGCAGGTTCTAAGTCACAGCAGCCTCTCAGTGTTGCTGGTTCTAAGTCACAGTAGCCTCTCAGTGTTGCTGGTTTAAGTCACAGCAGCCTCTCAGTGTTGCTGGTTCTAAGTCACAGCAGCCTCTCAGTGTTGCTGGTTCTAAGTCACAGCAGCCTCTCAGTGTTGCTGGTTCTAAGTCACAGCAGCCTCTTAGTGTTGCTTGTTCTAAGTCACAGCAGCCTCTCAGTGTTGCTGGTTCTAAGTCACAGCAGCCTCTCAGTGTTGCTGGTTCTAAGTCACAGCAGCCTCTCAATGTTGCTGGTTCTAAGTCACAGTAGCCTCTCAGTGTTGCAGGTTCTAAGTCACAGCAGCCTCTCAGTACTGCAGGTTCTAAGTCACAGAAGCCTCTCAGTGGTGCAGGTTCTAAGTCACAGCAGCCTCTCAGTGTTTCAGACTCTAAGTCACAGCAGCCTCTCAGTGTTGCAGGTTCTAAGTCACAGAAGCCTCTCAGTGCTGCAGGTTCTAAGTCACAGCAGCCTCTCAGTGTTGCAGGTTCTAAGTCACAGCAGCCTCTCAGTGCTGCAGGTTCTAAGTCACAGAAGCCTCTCAGTGTTGCAGGTTCTAAGTCACAGCAGCCTCTCAGTGCTTAGGGTTCTAAGTCACAGCAGCCTCTCACTGCTGCACATTCTAAGTCACAGCAGCCTCTCAGTGCTGCGGGTTCTAAGTCACAGCAGCCCCTCAGTGCTGCACATTCTAAGTCACAGCAGCCTCTCAGTGTTGCTGGTTCTAAGTCACAGTAGCCTCTCAGTGTTGCAGGTTCTAAGTCACAGCAGCCTCTCAGTGTTGCTGGTTCTAAGTCACCCGTAGCCCTCTCAGTGTTGCAGGTTCTAAGTCACAGCAGCCTCTCAGTGTTGCTGGTTCTAAGTCACAGTAGCCTCTCAGTGTTGCTGGTTTTTAAGTCCAGCAGCCTCTCAATGTTTTCTGGTTCTAAGTCACAGTTTGCCTCTACTGCTGCAGGTTCTAAGTCACAGAAGCCTCTCACGCTGCAGGGTTTTAAGTCACAGCAGCCTCTTTACTGCTGCAGGTTCTAAGTCACAGGGAGCTCTTCATGCTTTCAGGTTCTAAGTCACAGAAGCCTCTAAGTGCTGCAGGTTCTAAGTACAGAAGCCTCTCAGTGCTTCAGGTTCTAAGTCACAGCAGCCTTCAGTGTTTCAGTTCTAAGTCACAGCAGCCTCTCATGTGCCGTTCTGAGTCCAGAAGCTCTCAGTACGCAGGTTCTAAGTTACAGCGTCTTCAGTGTTGCAGTTCTAAGTCACAGCAGCCTCTCACTGCTGCAGGTTCTAAGTCACAGAAGCCTCTCAGTGGTGCAGGTTCTAAGTCAAAGAAGCCTTTACAGCTTTCAGGTTCTAAGTCACAGAAGGTTCCTCATGCGCAGGGTTTTAAGTTTACGCACCCCTTTGTGTTTCAGGTTCTAAGTCCAGAAGCCTCTCAGTGCTTCAGGTTCTAAGTCACAATAGCCTCTCAGTGCTTCAGGTTCTAAGTCACAGCAGCTTCTAACTCCTGCAGGTTCTAAGTCACAGAAGCCTCTCAGTGGTGCAGGTTCTAAGTCTCAGCAGCCTCTCAGTGCTGCAGGTTCTAAGTCACAGCAGCCTCTCAGTGTTGCAGGTTCTAAGTCACAGCAGCCTCTAACTGCTGCAGGTTCTAAGTCACAGAAGCCTCTCAGTGCTGCAGGTTCTAAGTCACAGCAGCCTCTCAGTGTTGCAGGTTCTAAGTCACAGCAGCCTCTCAGTGCTGCAGGTTCTAAGTCACAGAAGCCTCTCAGTGTTGCAGGTTCTAAGTGACAGCAGACTCTCAGTGCTGCGGGTTCTAAGTCACAGCAGCCTCTCACTGCTGCACATTCTAAGTCACAGCAGCCCTCTCAGTGCTGCGGGTTCTAAGTCACAGCAAACCCCTCAGTGCTGCACTTCTAAGTCACAGCAGCCCTTCAGTGTTGCTGTTTAAGTCACAGTAGCCCCTCAGTGTTGCTGGTTCTAAGTCACAGCAGCCTCTCAGTGTTCTGGGTTCCTAAGTCACAGCAGCCTCTCAGTGTTGCTGGTTCTATGTCACAGCAGCCTCTCAATGTTGCTGGTAATAAGTCACAGTAGCCTCTCAGTGTTGCAGGTTCTAAGTCACACTTCCTCCCCAGTGTTGCTGGGTTTTAGTCCCCGGGGCCTCTCAGTGTTGCTGTTCTAAGTCACAGTAGCCCTTCAGTGTGGCAGGTTCTAAGTCACAGCAAACCTTTAGTGTTGCGGTTCTAAGTCACAGTAGCCTCTCAGTGTTGCTGGTTCTAAGTCACAGCAGCCTCTCAGTGTTGCTGGTTCTAGGTCACAGCAGCCTCTCAGTGTTGCTGGTTCTAAGTCACAGTAGCCTCTCAGTGTTGCAGGTTCTAAGTCACAGCAGCCTCTCAGTGTTGCAGGTTCTAAGTCACAGCTGCCTCTCAGTGCTGCACGTTCAAAGTCACAGCACTGAGGTGCTGTTACTTGGAGCCAGCAGCAGGGAACAGATCCGCATGCCTTTTCTGAGAAAAATTTTCCCCCCGGGTCCTTCAGTTGTGCCTGCAAATTGCAGCTTCTGAGACGCATTGAGAAGTGTTTAAATACTTTAGCTAAAGTATTCCACCATCCGTGGCTTAATTTAATATATATATATATATATATATATATATATATTTTATATATATATATTTATAATATATATTATATATATTATATATATATCAGCGCCGCCCACCGAGGCAAGGTGACTCGAAAAAGAGAACTTAATAAAGTTTTTCTGTTTTTTTTTTACATTCACTAACATATACATAATTTGTTACTAGCACATTGCTCCCGGCATTTGAGTCACCTGTTGCGACACGTAAACTTACACAGGAAAGATTGTTGTCCATTTTCCCATAGAAATGAAAGGAAATAAAAAAGAACAAGAACTATTAAGAAAACAGAAAAAACTCAGATGGGTGTGTATACAAATACACTTACATGCCTGTGTAGTGACTAATACAAGGAGAAGTAGCAAGTTGTACCTGTTATCTTGCATGTTTATCAGACAGAAACAATAAATAAATACGTAGATATATATAGGTAGTAGGTTGGTAGACAGCAACCACCCAGGGAGGTACTACCGTCCTGTCAAGTGAGTGTAAAACGAAAACCTGTAATTGTCTTACATGATGGTAGGATTGCTGGTTTTCTTTTTCTTTCTGTCTCATGAACATGCAAGAAAACTGGTACGTCTTGCTAGTTCTACTTACACTTAGGCACACTACATATACATGTACACATATATGTATACACACCAATATGAATTTTCTTTTATTCTAAATAGTTCTTGTTCTTATTTACTTCATCTCCATGGAGAAGTGGAAAAGAATCTTCCTCTATAAGCCATGTGTGTTGTAAGAGGCAACTGAAAGGCCGGGAGCAATGAATTAGTAACCCCTTCTCCTGTATAAATTATTAATAATATTGTTGGATGTCCTGGCTTTAAACGAAACAAAGCTGAAGGTGGTAAGAGATTTTCATTGGGAAGAAATAAATGGGATTAAGTCAGGAGTATCTGAAAGAGAGTTAGAGCTAAGGAAGGGGTGAAGTATCAGTTATGGGATAAGAAGAGGGAATATAAATGCATAAATTCAAGGATTATGTGGATTAAATTAGGGTTGGATGCAAAAAGTGAGTTATAATAAGTATTTATCTACATGATGAAGAAGAGTGTAGAGGAGAGATTTTGAGAGATGTTAAGTTAGTGTTTGGGAAGTTTTGATCCAAGTAAGAGAGTATCGGTGGTGGGGGACATGAATGCTAAAGTGGGTGAAACTGTTATAGAGGATGTGGCAGGTAAATTTGGGGTGCCAGGTGTAAATGATAATGGGGGTCTTTAACTGAGCTTTGAAAGGGTTTTGGTAATAGGTAATATACATTTTAGGGAAAAAGGGATAAATAAATATACAAGATATGATATACTAGAGTGTAATGACAGTAGTTTGTTAGACTATGTATTAGTAGATAAAAGACTGATGGGTAGACTTCGGGATGTTCATGTTTATAGAGGGGCCACAGATATATCAGATCACTTTTTAGCTGTAGCTACAGTGAGAGATGAAAGTGAAAGGTAGATGGGAAACAAGGAGAATGGCATCAGCAAGTAAGCGAGAGATGAAAGTTTGTAAACTAAATGAGGAGGCAGTTTAGGGTAAGATGTAAAAAACTATTGGAAGAAAGATGAGCTAGTGAGAGTATAGACAATTAGGTTGAGAGAGGTATAGGATAGATTGAAGAATGTAGTGTTAGTGTTCAGCAGAAGTTTGTGGTTACCGGAAAATGGGTGCAGGAGGGAAGTAGAGCGAGTGGTGGAATGATGAGGTAGAGTAATAAGAGAGAAAAAGTTAACAAATGAGAGTTTTTTTACAAAATGATCCAAATAGGGAAGAGTATATAGAGAGGAATAGAGAGGATAAGAAAGTGATGACGAAATGTAAAATGAGAGCAAATAAGAGAGTGGGTGAGATACTATCAAACAAATTTTGCTGAGAATAAGAAAAAGTTTTGAAGTGAAATTATTAGAATTATTAGACAGAGAGCTGGATATATCTGGAAGATGGAGGGAATATTTTGAGAAACTGTTGAATGCTGATGAAGACAGGGGAAGCTGTGATATCGTGCACTGGGCAGGGAGATATAACATATTGTAGGAGTGAAGAAGAGCCAGTTGTGAGTGTGGGAAAAGTGCATGAGTCAGTGGATAGAATAAAAAGTGTGTAAAACAGCTGGGATTGATGGGACAAAGACAGGAATGTTAAAATCAGGTGGGGATATAGTTTTGGAATGGTTGGTGCTTTTATTTAAAAAATGAATGGAAGAGGGGAAGGTACCTAAGGATTGGGAGAGAGCATGAATAGTTGATTTGTGTAAAGGCAAAGGGGACAAAAGAGAGTGTAAAAATTACAGGGGAATAAGCCTGTTGAGTATACCTGATAAGTTGTAAGGTAGAGTTATTATTGAAAGAATTAAGAGTATGATGGATTGCAGATGAACAAGGAGGCTTTAGAAAGAATAGGGGGTGTGTAGACCAAGTGTTTACAGTAAAGTATAAAGGTGAGCAGTATTTAGCTTATGGTAAAGAGGTATTCGTTGCATTTATGGATTTGGAAAAGGCATATAAGGTAGATAGGAGAGCAATGTGGCAGATGTTGCAAATGGACGAAATAATTTGTAGCGGTTAAGAATTTTTACAAGGATAGTGAGGCTCAGGTTAGAGTATGTAGGAGAGAGAAAGATTATTGCCCAGTAAAAGTAGATCTTAGACAGAGATATGTGATGTTACTATGGCTGTTCAATATATTTATAGATGGGTTTGTAAGAAAAGTGAATGCTCGGGAGTTGCCAAAAGGTGTGGGATTAAGACATAAAAAATCTAACATAAAGTGGAAGTTGGGAGATTCTGAAGAGATGGTGCAGAGATTGGTGGACGAGTATCGGAGGGTATGTAAAAGAAGGAAATTAAAAGTGAATGTAGGAAAGAGCAAGGTGATGAGGGTAATAAAAAATTTAGGTAATGAAAGAATGGATATCAGATTGGAGGGAGGTAGTATGAAGGAAATGAATGCATTCAAATATTTGGGAGTGGATTATCAGTGATTAAGTGAAAGATGATGATGGAAGTGTTTCTTCATTTTCGGGTCACTCTGCCTTGGTGGGAATCAACCTATGTGTTAATAAAAATAAATATTATCTGAAAACAATTAGTGGTTAAGAGATGTTATCTAGAAGCTGAAGCTCTATCTCAGAGAGTACATGAAAACACACATATATCCATGCTACTAACTTATTGGGCGAGGTGTCAGCATTACGGCATCAGCACTTTATCGACGAAGGATCCGAAGCCAAGATTAAATTGACTGGTGAGGATTCTCAGCTGGTCCGCCAACTTCGACCCTAAAGTAGCCAACTGCTCCTTATCATCTTTCATGGAGTTAGACAGATCCATCAGGTAGTAGAGATCGACCGGGTAGTCTCCGGCCTGGCGGTACTTCAGAGTGATGTTGATGGGTACTCCTGTATTGAAGACATGGTAGTGTTAGTGTCCACTGCTTGGACCAGTGGAGAGACCACAATGTTAGTGTCTACTGCTTGGACCAGTGGAGAGACCACATTGTTAGTGTCCACTGCTTGGACCAGTGGAGAGACCACAGTGTTAGTGTCCACTGCATGGACCAGTGGAGAGACCACAATGTTAGTGTCCACTGCTTGGACCAGTGGAGAGACCACAGTGTTAGTGTCCACTGCATGGACCAGTGGAGAGACCACATTGTTAGTGTCCACTGCTTGGACCAGTGGAGAGACCACAATGTTAGTGTCCACTGCATGGACCAGTGGAGAGACCACAGTGTTAGTGTCTACTGCTTGGACCAGTGGAGAGACCACATTGTTAGTGTCCACTGCTTGGACCAGTGGAGAGACCACAATGTTAGTGTCCACTGCTTGGACCAGTGGAGAGACCACAATGTTAGTGTCCACTGCTTGGACCAGTTTGGGGAGACCACAGTGTTAGTGTCTACTGCTTGGACCAGTGGAGAGACCACAGTGTTAGTGTCTACTGCTTGGACCAGTGGAGAGACCACAGTGTTAGTGTCTACTGCTTGGACCAGTGGAGAGACCACAGTGTTAGTGTCCACTGCTTGGACCAGTGGAGAGACCACAATGTTAGTGTCCACTGCTTGGACCAGTGGAGAGACACAGTGTTAGTGTCTACTGCTTGGACCAGTGGAGAGACCACAATGTTAGTGTCTACTGCTTGGACCAGTGGAGAGACCATAATGTTAGTGTCCACTGCTTGGACCAGTGGAGAGACCACAGTGTTAGTGTCCACTTTCTTGGACCATGGAGAGACCAAAAATGTTTAGTGTCTACTGCTTGGACCAGTGGAGAGACCACAATGTTAGTGTCTACTGCTTGGACCAGTGGAGAGACCACAGTGTTAGTGCCCACTCCTTAGACCAGGGAAGAGACCACAATATTAGTGTCTTCTGTATGGACCAGGGCAGACTATTAATGTCCATTGTATGGACCAGAGAAGATTGCTAATGTCCACTGTATTAACACTGGAATGTAGAGGAAATACGGCACGTTTATATAGGTGGCAGGGTTTCCTCTGGCTGGGATGAAGGGATCACAGAAGGCAGGGTGGTAGGGGTTCCTCTGGCTGGGATGAAGGGATCACAGAAGGCAGGGTGGCAGGGGTTCCTCTGGCTGGGGTGAAGGGATCACAGAAGGCAGGGTGGTAGGGGTTCCTGTGGCTGGGGATGAAGGGATCACAGAAGGCAGGGTGGCAGGGGTTCCTCTGGCTGGGGTGAAGGGATCACAGAAGGCAGGGTGGCAGGGGTTCCTCTGGCTGGGATGAAGGGATCACAGAAGGCAGGGTGGCAGGGGTTCCTCTGGCTGGGATGAAGGGATCACAGAAGGCAGGGTGGTAGGGGTTCCTGTGGCTGGGATGAAGGGATCACAGAAGGCAGGGTGGCAGGGGTTCCTCTGGCTGGGATGAAGGGATCACAGAAGGCAGGGTGGTAGGGGTTCCTGTGGCTGGGATGAAGGGATCACAGAAGGCAGGGTGGCAGGGGTTCCTCTGGCTGGGATGAAGGGATCACAGAAGGCAGGGTGGCAGGGGTTCCTCTGGCTGGGATGAAGGGATCACAGAAGGCAGGGTGGCAGGGGTTCCTCTGGGCTGGGATGAAGGGATCACAGAAGGCAGGGTGGCAGGGGTTCCTCTGGCTGGGGTGAAGGGATCACAGAAGGCAGGGTGGTAGGGGTTCCTCTGGCTGGGATGAAGGGATCACAGGGAAAGGCAGGGTGGTAGGGGTTCCTCTGGCTGGGATGAAGGGATCACAGAAGGCAGGGTGGTAGGGGTTCCTCTGGCTGGGATGAAGGGATCACAGAAGGCAGGGTGGCAGGGGTTCCTCTGGCTGGATGAAGGGATCACAGAAGGGCAGGGTGGTAGGGGTTCCTCTGGCTAGGATGAAGGGATCACAGAAGGCAGGGTGTGTAGGGGTTCCTCTGGCTGGGATGAAGGGATCACAGAAGGCAGGGTGGCAGGGGTTCCTGTGGCGGGGATGAAGGGATCACAGAAGGCAGGGTGGCAGGGGTTCCTCTGGCTGGGATGAAGGGATCACAGAAGGCAGGGTGGTAGGGGTTCCTCTGGCTGGGATGAAGGGATCACAGAAGGCAGGGTGGTAGGGGTTCCTCTGGCTGGGATGAAGGGATCACAGAAGGCAGGGTGGTAGGGGTTCCTCTGGCTGGGATGAAGGGATCACAGAAGGCAGGGTGGTAGGGGTTCCTCTGGCTGGGATAAGGGATCACAGAAGGCAGGGTGGCAGGGGTTCCTCTGGCTGGGATGAAGGGATCACAGAAGGCAGGTGGCAGGGTTCCTCTGGCTGGGGTGAAGGGATCACAGAAGGCAGGGTGGCAGGGGTTCCTCTGGCTGGGATGAAGGGATCACAGAAGGCAGGGTGGCAGGGGTTCCTCTGGCTGGGATGAAGGGATCACAGAAGGCAGGGTGGCAGGGGTTCCTCTGGCTGGGATGAAGGGATCACAGAAGGCAGGGTGGCAGGGGTTCCTCTGGCTGGATGAAGGGATCACAGAAGGCGGATGGCAGGGGTTCCTCTGGCTGGGATGAAGGGATCACAGAAGGCAGGGTGGTAGGGGTTCCTCTGGCTAGGATGAAGGGATCACAGAAGGCAGGGTGGCAGGGGTTCCTCTGGCTGGGGTAAATTTTTCACAATATGCATATATAGGGGACTGAGAATAATGAAGAGGAAAACTGAAATTTTACATGCAAGGAAATTAAACAACCTCAGAACTGGTCCCAACATGCTAACCCGGATTTCACTATTAACTTGTCGAGTGCTGAGCTAACCTGGGACCAACTATACAGAGCTACGATATGGATTAAGTTTCGCACCTACTAGTGGGGGCATTATTTATGTTGACCTTGCCAAGCCTTTTTGCAATCTGGTAAAACAAGGGAACCTGTCCCTGGAAATGTTTAACATTTGCAAAGGCGTGGTATATGGGGCTTATCCTCAAATGTTTGTTAAGTCATACCATGAATTAAGGAAAGATCCTAGACTTAACCTCACGAAAGAGGTAAAAGCTAATGTGATAGTAATTATAGACGAAGTAGATTATAGTGTATTAGGAAGTGTATTGTAGAAAATATGTCTAAAAAAGCTCCATGTATAATGTCAGTTTACAGGTATTGTTCTGAAACCAGACGCATATTGGACCTGGTCAGTCAGAGTGGCCAGTAGAGGTGTGTTTTGAGTCAGTACAGGAGGAGCGCTGGCTGAAGCAAGATGTCATGGTTGGTGTTTGTGTAGGGGGTGGATTTGGGTAAATTGATGCCATAAGTTGTTTGAATAATTTTTTGTATTTACTCTCCTGATATTTTCTTTTAAGGCCCTAGTGTGTGCAAGGAGTGTGTGTAGTGGAGAGTAGAACATAAGAAAGGAGAAACACTGCAGCAGGCCTGTTGGCCCATACAAGGGCCAAGTGGATAAGTACATCAGTGGTGACGTGTACTTAGCTCTGTGAAGACCTGTTTGTGTGCTCTCTGTGAATCTGAACCAGGATGCCCTCTCTTGAGCAACTTTACCAGCAGCTGACAGAAGAGCTCAGAGTTGCTAAGATGGAGATACGGCGATTAACGGAGGAGAACAAGAGGATTCGTAGTAATCCTCCTGTTGTGAGTCCCCAGGTTAAGAGGGAAGCTTGGTCAGTGGCCGGGCAGCATGGAACCAAGCTGAAGATCAAGAAAACGGTTGGAGAGGCAGAAACAACGAGAAACCAGAAGACTACCGTGGAAACTTCCAACCCATTCTCGGTGCTACCTGACGAATGTGAGTGTTCTACTGGGAATGCCACAACGAGCACTAAAGAAGCATTAGCAGACGTGAGTGAGACATCCCTAGAAACCCCAACGAAGACCATCGAGAACGTCTTGACGAATTCTACAAGTGGTGTAATGTTACCTGGCGAATGTGAGTCGACTACTCGGAGGATCACGACGGACGACGCCAAGGAAGGTAAAAACATTGTTGTTGTTGGGGATAGCCAGATTAGGTACATGGATAGATAGGATAGGAGTAGGAGGCAGAGAGTGTGTTTTCCTGGGGATGGGATGAAGGATATTGTTAGCCGTCTGGATGACATCATGAGAGGTAATGGGAGCAATCCTATTATCTGTCTCAGTGCTGGAGGCAACGATGTTGGCAGACGTAGGAGTGAGGACCTGATTAGCAGGTATAGATCAGCAATAGAGATAATTAGGAGGAAGGGTGGGAAACCTGTCATATGTGGCATTTTGCCAAGGAGAGGAGTTGGAAATGAATAGTTGTCCAGAGCAATTGGTGTCAATTGCTGGCTGGACAAATACTGTAAGGAAAATGCGGTAACATTCATTGACAACTGGGACCTCTTCTATGGCAGAAATGACATGTGTGCCAGGGATGGGGTTCACTTATCTAGGTGTGGGGGTGGGAGCACTGGCCAACGCAGTGGAGGGAGCTGTTAGGTCTTTAAATTAGGAATAGTTAGCGGTATGGGTTTTGGCGGGAAAACTGTGAAGTCGCAGGGTAGTAATATGAGTACTAGGAGAACTAGTAATAGGCAAAATGAGGTGGATATTGGAAAGCCAGTGGCACTAATTGACAAGGACAGTAATAGGTTTAGTGGAATAACAGAAAGGAGCAGGAAGGGTAAAGAGAGAGGAGGGTCTTTAAATATTTATTACGCAATAGTCGCAGTGCTAGGAATAAGATGGACGAGTTGAGACTAGTTGCTAGTGCAGGTAAACATAGATGTATTTGCCATTACTGAGACGTGGTTTAATTCAAAAAGTCGGGACATGCCTGCAGAATGTCACATTCAGGGTTTTAAATTGTTCCAAGTAGATAGAAGTATCGGGAAGGGGGGTGGGGGGGCATTGTATGTCCGAGATCGCTTGAACTGTTGCATAAAAACGGGTATTAAGTCTGAAGTAACACATACAGAGTCTGTTTGGATAGAATTTTCAGAGGGGCATGAAAAATTAATTTTAGGTGTGATATACCGTCCCCCATATTTAGATAGGGACCAGGGGAGACTACTATGGGAGGAAATTGTTAGGGCCACAAGGCACGATAATGTAGTAATTCTAGGAGACTTTAACTTTAGTCACATTGATTGGAATTTCTTGACTGGGAATTTAGAATCATACGACTTCTTAGAAGTAGTTCAGGATTGTTTTTTGAAGCAGTTTGTGACATAACCTACAAGGGGTAATAACCTGCTTGACTTAGTTCTGGCAAACAATGAATCCCTTGTTAATAATTTAGAAGTTTCAGAGGAACTGGGTGCTAGCGACCACAAATCAATTACATTTAGCATTGAATGGAAGTATGATAGTAGGGATAACTCAGTAACAGTCCCAGTTTTTTCGCTTAGCAGATTACGATGGGCTTAGAGAACACTTATCATCTGTTGACTGGGGTAACGAAGAGAGCTATCAATATGACAGTTTTCTGAACACAATACATGCTGCTCAAAGAACGTTTATCCCTTATAAAGAAATTAGATCAAATAGAAATGCCCCAAAAGGGATGAATAATAGGCCTCAAATATCTACTAGGCATAAGAAAGGAATTTAGAGGCGTATCAAAAGAGGCGAGGGTCATCTTATGAATCAGTATATTGACATTAAGAGGGACATTAAAAAGGGGATAAGAAAAGCTAAAAGGGACTATGAAATTAAAGTTGCTAGGGTTTCGAAAACTAACCCAAAACGTTTTTTCCAGGTATATAGAACAGAAGTATGTACAGACATGTATAGAATGTTTAAGTTTACAGCATAGAGGAAAGCCATGAACGTATGTTCATATATCTGCTACTACTCATATCATGAAACAAGAGTAAGAGTTTCTTACTGTTTTTGAGAGCTTACCGAGTGTGCAGCCCTGAGTTTCTTGATGAGGAAATTAGGAAAATCTTTGATATTGCTACAAAACTACGTTACTCTAGCTGCTTTTCTGGCAGCTAGGAAAATTTATCTAGAATAACTCCTCAGACAAAGAATGTGCTTTATCAGTCCTGCCGAATGCCCTAAAGACATTGAATATACAAGTTGTTTTTAAGAATTCACGGACTATTACGAGCATGTTGATCATGAATTCCCCACAATACTGTGTTGGTGGTGTTTACATGATTGGGTACCATGGCTGCAACTTATCTTATGTGGGACAGACAAGTAAACGTCTAGAAGTTAGAATAAAACAACATCGATATTGAATAAGAACAGCTCAGGAATCAAATGCGGTGTTCAACAACACACGAGTCTCAAACAATCCTTCTATTGTTTGGAAGCCAAAGTCCTAGTTCCATGTACTCCATGGCTAGTAATATTTTACAATCGGCAATTATAAAACATGATAAATATTCATTATAGTATAATGGTAATTGCAGATTATTAAAGCTTGATTCGTTTATAAATGAGGCTATGAATGATCTGGGTTGTCTTAAGTGTCATGGTTCCACTTCAAAGAATTAGGGCCTGTTTCCCTGTCATCTTGGGTTAAACCAGTATCTGCCCTAAGAATCTGGTAGGATAGATAAACTATGGTTGTCTACCCTTGGATAAATTATAAATGTCTCCCTTTAGTTTTAAGTGAGTCTGCTGCAGACTCGTTTTCTTAATTTTATGGAATGTAAAGTATTTTATGTCGTACCGGTTTGACCGAATTTTGGACACTTGTCATGTCACTAATGTTACGTTCGCTAAGTAATTACTCCATTACCAATGCTTGTGGGCTGATAAATCTGTTGGGACCTCTGACTCATTTCTGCAACAAAGAAAGCTCCTGATAATGTGCTGATTGCAACAAGAAAGACATTTCATATATATATATATATATATATATATATATATATATATATATATTATATATAATATATATATATATATATAATATATATATATATATTTATCCACACTGGCCGATTCCCACCAAGGCAGGGTGGTCCCGAAAAAGAAAAACTTTCACCATCATTCACTCCATCACTGTCTTGCAGAAGGTGCTTTAACACTACAGTTATTTTAAACTGCAACATTAACACCCCTCCTTCAGAGTGCAGGCACTGTACTTTCCCATCTCCAGGACTCAAGTCCGGCCTGCCGGTTTCCCTGAATCCCTTCATAAATGTTACTTTGCTCACACTCCAACAGCACGTCAAGTATTAAAATCCATTTGTCTCCATTCACTCCTATCAAACACGCTCACGCATGCCTGCTGGAAGTCCAAGCCCCTCGCACACAAAACCTCCTTTACCCCCTCCCTCCAACCCTTCCTAGGCCGACCCCTACCCCGCCTTCCTTCCACTAAAGACTGATACACTCTTGAAGTCATTCTGTTTCGCTCCATTCTCTCTACATGTCCGAACCACTCAACAACCCTTCCTCAGCCTCTGGACAACAGTTTTGGTAATCCCGCACCTCCTCTAACTTCCAAACTACGAATTCTCTGCATTATATTCACACCACACATTGCCCTCAGACATGACATCTCCACTGCCTCCAGCCTTCTCCTCTCTGCAACATTCATCACCCACGCTTCACACCCATATAAGAGCTTTTGGCAAAACTATACTCTCATACATTCCCCTCTTTGCCTCCAAGGACAAAGTTCTTTGTCTCCACAGACTCCTAAGTGCACCACTCACTCTTTTTCCCTCATCAATTCTATGATTCACCTCATTTCATAGACCCATCCGCTGACACGTCCACTCCCAAATATCTGAATACGTTCACCTCCTCCATACTCTCTCCCTCCAATCTGATATTCATCTTTCATCACCTAATCTTTTTGTTATCCTCATAACCTTACTCTTTCCTGTATTCACCTTTAATTTTTTTTCTTCTGCACACCCTACCAAATTCATCCACCAATCTCTGCAGCTTCTCTTCAGAATCTCCCAAGAGCACAGTGTCATCAGCAAAGAGCAGCTGTGACAACTCCCACTTTGTGTGTGATTCTTTATCTTTTAAGTCCACGCCTCTTGCCAAGACCCTCGCATTTACTTCTCTTACAACCCCATCTATAAATATATATTAAACAACCACGGTGACATCACACATCCTTGTCTAAGGCCTACTTTTACTGGGAAAAAATTTCCCTCTTTCCTACATACTCTAACTTGAGCCTCACTATCCTCGTGAAAACTCTTCACTGCTTTCAGTAACCTACCTCCTACACCATACACTTGCAACATCTGCCACATTGCCCCCCTATCCACCCTGTCATACGCCTTTTCCAAATCCATAAATGCCACAAAGACCTCTTTAGCCTTATCTAAATACTGTTCACTTATATGTTTCACTGTAAACACCTGGTCCACACACCCCCTACCTTTCCTAAAGCCTCCTTGTTCATCTGCTATCCTATTCTCCGTCTACTCTTAATTCTTTCAATTATAACTCTACCATACACTTTACCAGGTACACTCAACAGACTTATCCCCTATAATTTTTGCACTCTCTTTTATCCCCTTTGCCTTTATACAAAGGAACTATGCATGCTCTCTGCCAATCCCTAGGTACCTTACCCTCTTCCATACATTTATTAAATAATTGCACCAACCACTCCAAAACTATATCCCCACCTGCTTTTAACATTTCTATCTTTATCCCATCAATCCCGGCTGCCTTACCCCCTTTCATTTTACCTACTGCCTCACGAACTTCCCCCACACTCACAACTGGCTCTTCCTCACTCCTACAAGATGTTATTCCTCCTTGCCCTATACACGAAATCACAGCTTCCCTATCTTCATCAACATTTAACAATTCCTCAAAATATTCCTCCATCTTCCCAATACCTCTAACTCTCCATTTAATAACTCTCCTCTCCTATTTTTAACTGACAAATCCATTTGTTCTCTAGGCTTTCTTAACTTGTTAATCTCTCTCCAAAACTTTTTCTTATTTTCAACAAAATTTGTTGATAACATCTCACCCACTCTCTCATTTGCTCTCTTTTTACATTGCTTCACCACTCTCTTAACCTCTCTCTTTTTCTCCATATACTCTTCCCT
Source organism: Cherax quadricarinatus (assembly GCF_026875155.1). Lineage (NCBI taxonomy): Eukaryota > Metazoa > Arthropoda > Malacostraca > Decapoda > Parastacidae > Cherax > Cherax quadricarinatus. The sequence goes on along the minus strand of NC_069459.1, from coordinate 1,414 downwards.
CCTTGCATCACTTCTACTTTGTAAAAACTTCTCATATGCTAACTTTTTCTCCCTTACTACTCTCTTTACATCATCATTCCACCAATCGCTCCTCTTCCCTCCCGCACCCACTTTCCTGTAACCACAAACTTCTGCTGAACACTCTAACACTACATTTTTAAACCTACCCCATACCTCTTCGACCCCATTGCCTATGCTCTCATTAGCCCATCTATCCTCCAATAGCTGTTTATATCTTACCCTAACTGCCTCCTCTTTTAGTTTATAAACCTTCACCTCTCTCTTCCCTGATGCTTCTATTCTCCTTGTATCCCATCTACCTTTTACTCTCAGTGTAGCTACAACTAGAAAGTGATCTGATATATCTGGGATGCTTAAATGTGCGTGGATGTAGTGCGGATGACAAGAAACAGATGATTGCTGATGTTATGAATGAAAAGAAGTTGGATGTCCTGGCTCTAAGCGAAACAAAGCTGAAGGGGGTAGGAGAGTTCCAGTGGGGGGAAATAAATGGGATTAAATCTGGAGTATCTGAGAGAGTTAGAGCAAAGGAAGGGGTAGCAGTAATGTTAAATGATCAGTTATGGAAGGAGAAAAGAGAATATGAATGTGTAAATTCAAGAATTATGTGGATTAAAGTAAAGGTTGGATGCGAGAAGTGGGTCATAATAAGCGTGTATGCACCTGGAGAAGAGAGGAATGCAGAGGAGAGAGAGAGATTTTGGGAGATGTTAAGTGAATGTATAGGAGCCTTTGAACCAAGTGAGAGAGTAATTGTGGTAGGGGACCTGAATGCTAAAGTAGGAGAAACTTTTAGAGAGGGTGTGGTAGGTAAGTTTGGGGTGGGCCCGGTGTAAATGATAATGGGAGCCCTTTGATTGAACTTTGTATAGAAAGGGGTTTAGTTATAGGTAATACATATTTTAAGAAAAAGAGGATAAATACGTATACACGATATGATGTAGGGCGAAATGACAGTAGTTTGTTGGATTATGTATTGGTAGATAAAAGACTGTTGAGTAGACTTCAGGATGTACATGTTTATATATATATAATATATATATATATATATATATAATATATATATATATATATATATATATATATACGTATATATATATATTATATATTTTATAATATATATATAAACACTGATCTCTGGCTGAAGGAGACTCGAACCTACGAACCTAGGACAAGGTACGCATGCTTTACCAATCTACCCACACTGGACAATACCTGGCTTGTAGCTTGTGCTACACGTTTGATCCAAGGCAGCCAGCTTTCAGGGAGAAGGCTTACAGTTTTTCATCTCATCCCTGCATGCATCAAGTATTGTCCAGTGTGGTAGTTGTAAAGCACTGCGTACCTTCCCAGGTTCTAGGTTCAAGTCTCCCTTCAGCCGAATCAGTGTTTG
>NC_069458.1:34924326-34947312 GCF_026875155.1 Cherax quadricarinatus | reverse complement strand
AAAAAAAAAAAAAAAAAAAAAAAAAAAAAAAAAAAAAAAAAAAAAAAAAAAAAAAAAAAAAAAAAAAAAAAAAAAAAAAAAAAAAAAAAAAAAAAAAAAAAAAAAAAAAAAAAAAAAAAAAAAAAAAAAAAAAAAAAAAAAAAAAAAAAAAATTTTTTTTTTTTTTTTTTTTTTTTTTTTTTTTTTTTTTTTTTTTTTTTTTTTTTTTTTTTTTTTTTTTTTTTTTTTTTTTTTTTTTTTTTTTTTTTTTTTTTTGGTTTGGGGTGGGTGTTCAAGTGTTGATCAGGATGACAAAAACTGGTGTTCAAATGTGCGAGGATGGCACAAAACACCTGGTGTTCAAGTGTTGATCAGGGATGAACAAGAACACCTGGGTGTTCAAGTGTTGTGCAGGGATGGAAACAGAACACCCTGGGTGTTTTTAAGTTTGCTGCAGGGAGGGACAAGAACACCATGGGTGTTCAAGTGTTGATTTCAGGGATGGCACAAGAACACCTGGGTGTTCAAGTGTTGTGCAGGGTGGCCACGAACACATGGTGTTTCAAGTGTTGATGCATTGATGGCAAAAGAACACCGGGTGTTCAAGTGTTGATGCGGGATGGCACAAGAACACTGGGTGTTTCAATGTTGCTGCAGGGATGTACACGAACCCTGGGTGTTCAATGTGTGATGCAGGATGTGCAAAAAGAACACCTGGTGTTCAAGTGTTGATTGCAGGGATGAGCACAAGAACAACATGGGGGTGTTCAAGTGTTGATGCAGGGATGGCACACGAATCACCTGGGTGTTCAAGGTGTTGCTGCAGGGATGGTACAAGGAACACCTGGGTGTTCAAGTGGTTGGATGCAGGGATGGCACCAAACAACACCTGGTTGTGTTCAAGTGTTGATGCTGGGTGTACAAGAACTCCTGTGTGTCAGTGTTGCTGCAGGGATGGTACAAGACACCTGGGTGTTCAAGTGTTGCTGCAGGGATGGCCAAGGAACACCTGGGCGTTGAAGTGTTTGCTGCAGGGATGGCACACGAACACTGGGTGGTTCAAGGTTGATGCAGGGATGGCAAAAGAACACTGGGTTGTTCAAGTGTTGATGCCCTAGGGATGGCACAAGAAACACCTGGGTGTTCAAGTGTTGATGCAGGGATGGCACAAACAACTGGGTGTCAAGTGTTGGTGCAGGGATGGGCACAAGGATCACCTGGGTGTTCAAGTGTTTGCTGCAGGGATGGCACAAGAACACTGGGTGTTCAAGTGTTGATGCAGGGATGGCACAAGATCCCTGGGTGTTCAAGTGTTGCTGCAGGATGGCACAAGAACACCTGGGTGTTCAAGTGTTGGTGCAGGGATGGCCACAAGAACACCTGGGTGGTACAAAGTGTTGATGCAGGGATGGCCACAAGAACACCTGGGTGTTCAAAGTGATGCTGCGGGATGGCACAAAGATCACCTGGTGTTCAAGTGTTGATGCTGGATGGCACAAGAACACTGGGTGTTCAAGTGTCGCTGCACGGGGATGGCACAAGAACACTGGGTGTTCAAGTGTTGATGCAGGGATGGCACAAGAACACTGGGTGTTCAAGTGTGATGCAGGGATGGCACAAGATCACTGGAGTGTTCAAGTGTTGATGCAGGGATGGCACAAGAAACACCTGGGTGTCAAGTGTTGCTGCAGGGATGGCACAAGAACACTGGGTATTCAGGTGTTGATGCAGGGATGGCACAAAGAACACCTGGGTGGTTCAAGTGTTGATGCAGGGATTGGCACAAGAACACTGGGTGTTCAAGTGTTTGATGCAGGGATGGCACAAGAACACCTGGGTGTTCAAGTGTTGATGCAGGGATGGCACAAGAACACTGGGGTTCAAGTGTTGATGACCGCGATGGAACAAGATCACTGGGTTTGTTCAAGTGTTGTTGCAGGGATGGATACAAGGAACACCTGGGTGTTCAAGTGTTGATGCAGGGATGGACAAGAACACCTGGTGTGTTCAAGTGTTGATGAGGGATGGTACTAGAACACCTGGGTGTTCAAGTGTTGATGCAGGGATGGTACAAGAAACACCTGGGTGTTCAAGTGTTGATGCAGGGAGTGTGTACAAGGGAACACTGGGTGTTCAAGTGTTGATGCAGGGATGGCACAAGAACACCTGGGTGTTCAAGTGTTGATGCAGGGATGGTACAAGAACACCTGGGTGTTCAAGTGTTGCTGCAGGGATGGCACAAGAACACCTGGGTGTTCAAGTGTTGATGCAGGGATGGCACAACAACACCTGGGTGTTCAAGTGTGAATGGCTCTGGGTATGGAGGTGACATGTGTGTAAATGTAGTGGTGGTGATGAATGTAATTTCTCAACGATAAGAAGGCTCCCTGTGTTTGGAGTTATTATGAAGAAAACATGATACAATGATCAGTAAACTGGTGACTGGGGTTAATTTATCTTTATGGCTGAGTTCATAATATATCAGATAAACAAGTTAGTGGTTATTAAACAACTTCATGTATAGTAAATTTCTGTTTTTTTTGGGGAGGAAAGGGAAATATAATAATGTACATTCTTGTAGGGGTGGTTGATACTCCATTGTCAAATTAGCAATGGAACATTTGATGAACTTAGTAAAAGTTTGTATATATCCCAATCTGTGGTGATAGTTAGGTTTTTTTGCTTCGGGGTTGGAGAGGGGGAAGATTGTAAAAACTTTTTTGCCAGGATCCACGATCTATCAAATTAACGTATCGTGGACACGTGCATGGAATATAAATTAACCGTGTGTATTCACAATCAGTTATGGCATTTGAAGAATTCTGTATGAAGGATTAATAATATATAATAAAAAGTATCGTGAAAATATAAGGCAGATTGTAGTTTTGGGTCTTCTTTTGTTTATAATAATATAATGCATGTTGTTATGTGGTCTGTGTATCTTGCTTAACATAGTTGTATGAGATATAATGTACAGGGGATGAGGGACAGTTTGTGACAACACAACGTTAATCGTCTGTGTGTATTTAGACAATGAAATTTATAATTTTGTGTAAGAACTGATACTGTCTTCTTTTATCTATTTAATGTATTGTGTTGTTTTAAAATATAAATATATAAAAATAATGTAGTTTATTATTACCATTGAAGAATAGAAGAGAATCAGGTTTGGTATTCACTAGTTATTATATGTAGACTAACATCCAAATTTTCTTTCAATACAAATAGCAAAACGGAACATATACATCCTTTAACTAATTCAAACTTTTCCCTAAGAAAAGGCAGTTATAAAGTGAAAATAAAGGAGGAATATCTTTGTTATCTCAGAGATACCATGTGAAACCAGTCACAGTTTGATTTATCAACTTATCAGCATTAAAATATGAAGGCATTTAAATGAGGGACTCAGAAATTGTCACATGAAAATAAGTATTTCATTTTTTATGCATCTATGTTATTAATATCTTTTGCCTGGCAAGACAATAACTTTTTTTATTGTCATCTTCGCTTCCGGGCCGAGAGGATCTACTGTGCAGCTGCCCTTAGTTGCCTGACTGTGGTGGTGTGAGGAGGTGTTGTTGTGCCTCTGTTGACAATACAGGAGAACTATTGATGTCAACATGCCGGTTAGTCTTAGACGCCGGATCAATACTGTTGGTATTGAGCTTCTTCGAGGGACAATTTCACCTAGTTCAGCGCAAGTCTTATTACCCAAGATCATCAGAGAGATGTACAGCATTCAAGATGGAGAACTATATGGGGCTGCTTTAAATGGAGCACATAGAATTTTTGTGAAACTGCTCACAGCAACGGTCTATGAATCGTTGGTCAATCGTTTTCAGGACGTGAGTCTTGATGTTACACAAGCTGTCCATGTGAGAATGATAGATGTTTCCAGGCATTATGCATGTATCAAGTTACGCAATGTTCCCTTTGAGGTAGATGAAGCAGATATAAGGAAAGTTTTCGAGAAATATGGGACAATTCATTTCGCCCAGCATTGGTATGTGGAGGGCAGGCGCCTTGTAGGTTTGCCAGAAGGTACTTTTTTTAACCTTAAAAATGACCATTGCGGACACCATACCATCATGTTTTTCTCAGGGAATTTAGGATGCGGTCATTGGTTTTGTAATCCTGGGCGGCAACGGCGTACGTGCGCCTATGGGTGAGTATGACCACATAGCAGCGACTTGTGAGAAGCGGAGACGTGTGCCTGGACCTCTGGTGGAAGTCGCCACTCCTGCTTCGAAGGTGGCAGGTGAGGATCAACCACCTGAGGGAGGGCGTGGTTGTTTGTGGACTGAGATGGTGGATCAGGAACACAGGACTGGAGGTGAGGTTGAGTCCCTCCACCAGTTACCTGATCCAGAGTCTCCTCAAGTGGATAATGATGAGCAGAAACTATAGGAGGAAGTATTTGAAATAGAGGAGGAAGTGGTGGAGGTATTGAAGATTTTGTCACCACCTGAGGAGGATGTTACACCTGAGCGAGGAGTAGCTGGAGAGCCGTCGCTTCCAGTTTGTTGAAGACATGAGAATTTGGGGATTGATTATGTGGCAGAGACGCCATTGGGATTAATGAACCATTGTCAGGTGGAGGTAGAGGTTCATTGTGAGGCGTCCCCAGACCAAGTTATGGGGGACGTGACTGTCACGAGGAAGAGGGCTGCTACGTCAGACTCGGATGATGTCCTGATGCCAGCGCAGAGGCCTGGGAAGCAGATTGGGGCAGAAGGTGAAGGTAGAGGTGTAGGTGGTGGTGGCCATGACAGGAGGCATTGGAAGAAGGAGGGGGGAGAAGAGGGTATTGTGAATGTGTGAAACAGGAATACACGCTCTGGAGCTGAAAAGAGTGATGAGAGGAAGCAGGGGTGGAAAATTTAAAAGGCCTTAGGTGTATAACTGTAAATGTTAATGGTTTATGTAGCAGTATAAAGAGAGAATGGTTTAGTACATTTCTGAATAAATCTAGGGTAGATGTTGTGTTCCTCCAGGAACATAATTTTAAGGGGGGTAGGGTGTTGGAGGTGGCAGGTTATCGAGTGGTAACCCTGCGATCTACCCGTTTGAAAGGAGGTGTTGGAATTTTAATAAGGGAGACAAGCCTGTTTGTTATGCAGAGAAGTGAGGGGGGGAGGGTGTTGCATGTGGATGGGTGGTGGATGGGCAAGCGTGTCTCTTTTGTACGTGTGTATGTGCCTGCAGAGAATAACATGCAGGTAAAGAAGGAATTTGTGTGTGAGCATCTTGTGTTTTTCTTACGTGCACTACGGGTGGTGGAAATAGTTGGTGGGGACTGGAATTGCATTATTAGGGCGGCTGACATGGAACCAAAAGGGGCAGGATACATGTCTGTGGTTCTCAGGGAACTGTTAATGGACGTTAGGTTACGTGATGCATTTGGGGGGGTGTGGTAGACAGAACATACATTCATTTAGGAGAGGGTATTCAGTGAGGTTAGATAGAATGTACCTTTCTCAAGGAGTTGCTGTAAAATCTTTCAGTACTGTTGAGGCGGCTATGTCAGATCATAGGGCAGTGGTGGTGGAGGTAGGGTGGGTGGCGCTTGCGGAAATATACAGGAATTATTGGAAATTGAACATAAGTTTGTTGAGCGATGAGGAGGGGTTGGAGGGTTTTTCTGTTCTATGGAGAGAGCTTAGTAAGGAAGCCCAGGGGGTGGAAGACATCGTGAAATGGTGGGATTGTGTTGCTAAAGAAAGGATTAGAAAGTATTATGTGAGTGAGGGTAAACTTATTAATAATTTAAAATATGGGCTTGCAAACTATTTAGAGGACAGGTTAAGAGGTTGCTTGGGCTGGGGGCGGGGGAACGGCTGGGGGGAAATTTTTCCTTTATGTACAAAATGTTAAAAAAAAAAGGGGAAACAAAGGGGCATTAAAAAATGAAAGGTTTCAAAGCAGTAAGGTGCAGGCAGGGGTAAAAGAGTCCCTTTGGGGGGTGAAAAGGGCCTCTCATGTGTTTTGGGCCAGCACAAAAGAAAAGGGCCGGCGATGACAGCTATCCGAATTTTTAGAGGTAAATTAACGTGGGGATTTATAGAGCAGGACAGGAGAAAAAAACCCCGGGGGGAAAGGGGCAGTTTTCATATTGGATACATGGTATGAAGAGTTTTTGGACAAGTGAGGGAGGGAGACATGGTTTTAAAGAAAAGGGTTGTACGTAGCAACGGCAATTTGGGGAAACCCGGTGAAGAAGGAAATTAGGGGGGTTTTTTATACGGTAGGGGAAAATAGAGAACACTTTAAGGGGAAAGGGGGAAAAAGGGAAATGTTTCCGGAAAACGACAGTCCCCCTGTTGTTCTTTTTAAAACCTTTGGGGCATTGATGGGGGAATTCGGTATTTTAACTCGGGGGTTGCCCTTTAACTTAACTCTGTTAAAAAGTGTTTTGTTTGCTCCCGGGGGACTGAACCCAAATGCCCTCCATCGAGCAAACTTTACCACAATTTAAAGGGAAAAAATTGAGGGCACAAAGGAGGGAGTTTACGGGGGGATTGACCGAGGAAAACAAGAGGATTCGAAGAAATCCCCCCTTTTTTCGATCCTCGGGTCAAAAAAGGTCATGGTCATGGCGGGAACAGCAGGGGACGATGAAGTTGACTTTCAAGAAACGAAGGGAAACCCCAAAACGATGAGAAGAAAGAGACGGCTGGGGAAACCCCCGGGGGGAAAACCCTCCAACGCTTTCCCTCGGTGAACCCAAACAATGTGAGTCTACTACGGGGGATCGCCCCACGACGAACGACAACAAGGAAGTAAAAAATTTTGTTGTTGTTGGGAAGCCGGGTTAAAAACCCGGGAAAAAGGGCATTCTCTTAAAGGGCAGGAGTAGGAGAAAAAGGGGGATGTTTTTCCGGGGGCGGGGAAGGAGGCCCATTGTTACCCGGGTTTTTGACAAAAATCATGAACGGTAAGGGGATAAATTCCATTTTTTGCCTCAGGGGCGAGGCAATGATTAGGAAAAGCGTAGAAGGAAAATTTTAATTTAGAAAGTTCAGGACACTATAGACATGATTAGAAAAAGGGGGGGGGCCCCTTTTAAATTTTGGATTTTGCCAAGAAGGGGTTTTTGGGTAATGAAGGGTTTTGTCCAGAGAAATTTGGGTTTTAAATTTTTTGGCGGGATAAACACGTAAGGAAAAAGCAAAACCTTTCCTTGAAAACCGGGGAAAAACTTCTAGGGCCGAAATGACATGTATGCCAGGGGGGGGGTTTCACTTAACCCAGGGGTGGGGTTTTCTTGCTAACTCATTTTGGGGGGTTGTTGGGAAATTTTAAAAAAAAAGGATTATTAGGGGAAAAGGTTTTTAGAAATGATTAATAATGAGTATGGATATTTTGGACTTATGCCTAAAAATTAAGTTTCTTAATTTTAAAACGGGCCATGGAGTAACTCGGGTTTTAATGAAAAATTTTCAGAATTGTGTAAAAAAAAAAAAAAGATGAATGGGAAAAAATGTGCAGAAGAAAAAACATATGATGGTATTTTATGCTAACAGTCGAAGTGCAAAAATAAAATTAATGAACTAACCCTTTGGTAGCATGGGGCGGGGAAATTTGATATCCCTTGCATTAACTGAAAAGTGGAAAGATTTAAAAGTCGGATAAGACGCTGAGTGAACAACAGGGATTTAAATTGTTTTAATTGGGGGAAAAGTAAAAGGGAAGGGGGGGGGAGTTGCATTGTAATTTCGAGAAAATTTTTAATTTTGCATAAAAAAGGTATAAAAATAGATGGAGCTTTAAAAGAGTTGTTTGGGTGGGGTTCGGGAGGGTCAAGAAAAACCCAATTCTAGGTGTAATAAACCGAAACCCCCCAGGCTTGAATCACGATAGAGGGGACTTTTTTGGGGGGAAATTGTTAGGGCCTTTTTGGAACACGTAACATGTCCCAATAGGGGGGTTTAACTTTACCAAATTGACTTGGGGAAATTTTTTGACAGGTAATCTAAGTCCCCCTGACTTCCTTTAAAAAAATTTAGGACTGTTTTCTGAAACAGAGTGAACTGACCCAAACCCGGGGAATAATTTTTCTAGACCTATCTTGTCAAATAAGGAAACACTCGTGGGAAAAATTTGAGATTTACTGAAGAACTGGGGCGCAAGTGATCACCAAAACCATCACCTTTAGCATTTAAATTGGGGGAAAGCAAAATAATGATAATACAGTAAAAATCCCCCATTTTCGTTTGTGCCGGAATTTTAATGGGGCTTAAAAGGAAAACTGTCTAATCTTGATTGGGGTTACTACTAATTATTTTTGACGATAATCAACTTATGAATAGGGAAGGATCTGCTTTTTTTGATTTTTTTTCTTTAAAAAAGGCCCATGCCCAAGGGGGGGAAAAAACAATTTTTCCCCCGAGAAATTAGGCTAATAAAACATCCCAAAATGGGGTTTAAAAAGAAGGGCTAAAAAATCTATTAGGGAGAAAGGGGAATTTTAAAAGGGGCATCAAAGAGGGGAGGTTTAAACCTTTCGCCAATTTTGTTCACTTTAAAAAAGAAATAAAAAAAAGGGGATTTAAAAAGGGAAACGTGACTATGAAATTAGAGTTTCTAAGAATTTAAAAAACTAAACCCAAAGGGGGTTTTTTCAGTTTTTAATAACGAAGGTGAAAAAGGGAAAAAAAGGGCCTCTGAAATCCCGGGAAGGGACAGCGCGGATAAGAACTGGAAAGGGGTTTTCCCTTTTTTAAAGACTATTTTTGTCATTTTTAAAAGGAAAAAGATGAAAAAGAATTCCAGTAATTAACAATTTTTTAGTTCCTGATGAATTTTTAAATTAACAATATTACGTCACGAGGGACATTGGGTTTTTAAACAGATAAAAAACGAAACCCAAAAAAAGCCCCGGGACCCGTGAGTTTTTTTTCAAAGGGGACTTAAGGAATGGGAAATGGCTTAAATCACCATTAAAGAGGGTATTCAAAAAGTCCCCCCCCTTTCCAGTGTTTTTTTCCGAGTTGTGGGGAAAAGGGGTAATGGGGTTTTCCCAATTCAAAACAGGGGAAAAAAGTCCACCCTTCAAATTACCCTCCAAAAATTGAACACTTATGCAGCATATGGGGAATCTTTATTCAGGAAACGTTTTTGCCACAAGTGGTTCATCATCCCCAATTTCAAAGAGGAAGGCGAAGGAAGGGGGAGAATTAGGTAATCAGTCCCTCAACCTGGGGGGAAATTTTTCAGTTTTCCCTCATCTTTAAATTAAAAGCATAGGGCCGTAGACGGGGGCTTATAAACTGGGATGAGGTACGTGAACAGAAAGGAGGCGGGGGCCCTAGTGGGACCATCCACAAATCGAAAATAGGTTTTTCGTCCAAAGGTTTTAAAAAGTGTTGAAGAAATTTTTTGGGAAAAAAAGACCCCAAAGAGGGCCGTTTTCTGACATTTTTTGATTGGTTTTTAAAAAAACCCACAAGTGAAGATTGAACACTTATGCCGCAATTGGGGAATCTTTAAAAAAGGAAAAAGTTCGGGCCCCACAAATGGGTTCATCATCCAAAACAAAAAAGGGAAAGGGGTAAGGAAAGGGGGAGAATGAGGGAATCAACCCCAACCTGGGGTCATGTTTCAGTCCCCTTTTAATCTTGTAAATTACACATAGGGGCCCCTAACGGGGGCTTAAATACTGTATTTAGTACTGAAGCAGAAGGGCGGGGTCATAGTGGGACCATCCACTAGTTAATAGGCTTTTGTTTCCAAAGGTTAACAAAATTTTGAAGAATTTTTTGTAACAAGACCCCATGATGCGGGGCCCTGTCTGACAGTTGTGATGAAGGTTTGAAAAACCGACAATTGAAGATTTAGACACATGTTCAACCCCTTTTGGGCGAAGACCTACTTTGACAAATGGATTTACCACTATGACCCCGCCTCCATCTGCTTTCACTCCACCTTTACTAAAAATAAATATGCCACGTCCCACGGCCCTATGCCCGTACATTCTACAAATTGGGTGGACGAACACATCGACCCAGGTTTAGGACTGGGTTACCTCATTCTCCTCCTCTCCTTTCCCTTTCCCCTTTTTATTGGACTTATGAAGCCCCCTGTGTGGCGAAACGTTTCCTGAATAAAGAAATTTCCCCCTATCTGCTAAATGTCTCCCAAACTTCAAACTTTTCGGTTTTTCAAACCCTTCATCACAACTGTCCCAAAACGGGGCCCTCATGGGGTCTTGTTTTCAAAGGGAAATTTTTCCCAACCCCTTGTTTTAACCTTTGGGCGAAACCTACTTCGACTAGTTAAAGGGACCACTATACCCCGCCCCCCACCTTCACGTCACCCACTACAGAAATAAGCCCCTTACGGCCCTATGCTGTACATTTTACAAGAATTTATGGACTGAAAACCCCTCGACTTTCCCGGTTGAGGGGCGATTACCTCATTCTCCCCCCTCTCCTTACGCCTTCCCTTTGTATTGGGCTGAAAGAAGGGGCCCCGTGTGGCGAACGGGTTTTCCCGAATAAAGATTCCCATTTTGCGGCAAAAGTTCCCCAATCTTTTAAATTTTCGGTTTTTTTAAAACCCTCCCACCAAATGTCAGACCGGCAGCATCATGGGGTCTTGTTACAAAAATTCTTTAAACATTGTTTAACCTTTTGGGCAAGACCTACTTTGAAATAGTGGATTGGGACCAAATATGACCCGCCCCATCTGCTTTTCCCTCACCTCACTACAGTATAAAAAGCCACGTCTTAAAAGGCCCCCAAGCTTACATTCACCGAGAATTTATGGGCTGAACACCTCGACTCCCCGGTTGAGGGAAAGGGTTACCCATTCTCCTTTTCCATTTCCTTTTCGCCTTCCTCTTTGTAGTGGGCTGGGTTTAAACCACGGGTGGGGAAACGTTTTCCTAATAAAGATTCCCATAAACTGCTTTAATTCTCAACTCAACTTGGGCGGTTTTTTTAAACCCTTCATCACAAAAGTCAACACGGCAGCATCATGGGGTCTTGTTACAAAAAAATTTTTTCAACACTTTCAACCCTTTTGGGCGAAGACCTACTTCGACTAAATGGGTGGACCAATATACCCCCCCCCCCATCTGCTTTACGGCCCCCCTCACTACAGTAAAAAAACCACTTTTACGGGCCCCAGATGTACATTTTAAAAAGAATGGACTGAAAAACATCGACTCCAGGGTTTAGGGACTGATTTCCCCCATTCTCCTCCTCTCCTTAAACCCCTTCCCCTTTGGGATTGGACGGGTGAACCACGTTGGCTTGTGGCAAACGTTCCCCGAAAAAAAGATTCCCAATTTTGCCCGCTTTTGTGTCTCAATCTTTTTCCCTTTCCGGTTTTTTAAAACCCTTCATCAACCCCTACCCCCCAATAAGCCCGACAACAAAAGTGGGGAAGTTAAATTTAAAAAAATTAAGCTGACATTAAACAAAAACACCTTGAAAGCCCTTTAAATTATAAATGAAACTCACAGATTCACAGAGGTCGTTAAAGCCTACAAACTTTCTGACTTTTTCAATAGAAACATTTAGGCAGTTGACGGGATAAGGGAAAAAGATATTTTTTTATTTGGGTTTTATAAAAGCCTTCGAAAAGAGTAAACCCCACAAGAGAAATCTTAAGAAAAGTGGACAAAGGTAAAGGAGGTAAAGTTCTGCAGGATTGAGGGATGGCTTACCAATTTGAAAGGGAGAGAGTTACCATTTAAAGGAGTGAAATCTAATGGGGGTTTGTCACTATTTGGGGTTTTCCCCAAGGATCAGTTTTTGGGCCCCCCTCCTTTTTCAAAAATTTTCATTAAATTTACCTTGATGAAGGGGTTACTAATGACATGATAAGGGTTTTCTGATGATACAAAGATAGGCCGGAAAAATTCACTCGGGGGAGATATCAATGAACTCCAGGACGATTTTTAACAAATTAAAGTCGTGGAAAAAATGGCAGATGAATTTCTGCGGATAAGTTAAAAGGGACTTCCCCTTGGAAAATAAAATAAAACCCCTGAAGCTATAACAAAGGGAAAAAGAGCTTTGGGATACAAATGTGAAAAAAAAACTTGGGAGTCAAGGTAAGCAGAAAACCCAAAGCCAAGACAGCAGGCCTTATTTTGCGCAAAAGGCCAACAAAAATTAAATTGGGTTTATCTCAAAAAGTTTTTAATAAAAAAAGTCCAAAAATTATTTTACAGCTCTTTACATCACTAGTGAGGGCCCCATTTTGATTATTTTTCCCGGGTTTTGTTTTGGGTTTCCCCTTTCAAAAGGTGGACATAGGCTCATTAGAGAACAACAGAGAAGAATGACTAAAAAATTTACGTCAAGGAAACCTCCCGTATGAAGATAACTTAAAGCCTAAATCCCACTCCTGGGGAGGCGAAAAATGAGGGGAATATCATTGAAGTGGGATAAGTGGATTACGGGGATAAACCAAAGGGGGGGCAAAATAAAATACCGAGGGGTCGAACCAGGTAAGAACCAGGAATAATGAATTTAAGGGGGATAAATTTAGATTTAGAAAGGAAAAGGGTAAGTACTGGTTTTCTAACAGAGGTAGAGCTGGAAAGTTTTTCCCAGTGGGGTGAAGAGGCTAGGCCTTGTTACTTTAAAAGAGACTGGACAAATATATGAGGGGAGGGTGGGTTTGATTGGTGTTAAGGGGTACGGGAGTTATTTCTTGAGTAGCTTTAGGTAGATGTCGTTTTGATAAGGACCTGCCTCGTATGGGCCAGTAGGCCTTCTGCAGTGTTCCTACATTCTTGTGTTCTTGTGTTATTTAATCGAATGAAGGAGAAGGGTGAGCTGAGGGAGAAGCAGGCAACAGCAGTTGTAGTGTTGGTCCTGAAGGGTAAGGGGCAGCTCACCCTCCGGAAGTACCGGGCCATAACCCTGCTATGTGCAGACTATACAGTTTTTGCAAAAATTTTAGGTAATCAGCTTAAATGTGTTGTGGGGAGGGTGGTTTCGAAATCACAGTTTGGACTACCTGGAAGGTCGATGATTGAAGGACACGGGATTCTGAGAAGTTTTGTGGAGTCAAAAGGGGGGGGGGGGTGGGGGGCGTCTTTGTTGGTTTTAGACTGGCAAGGAGCCCATGATAGAGTAGAAAGGAAGGCATTGCAGGTTATACTTAGGAGACAGGGTTATGGGGAAGAAATAGTTGACTGGGTAACTACGTTGTATAAGGGAGCCAAAATGAGGGCACAGATAAATGGATGTATGGGGAGGGAGATTGCAATGGGCAGGGGACTTAGGCAGGAGTGTCCCATGTCACAGATATTATTTGCATGTTTTCAGGACCCCTTTTATAGAATGGTTGATCTTAGTGTATGTACTCAGTGTTAGGGTGGGGTGGTGGGAGGGAGGGTCCGGCCGGGATTAATAGGTTATGTAGATGATACAACTCTCCTGGTTCATGAAGGGATGTCAACGAGAGTTTTGGAAGATGTGCAATTGTTTGGACGTGCCACGGGAATGCAGGTAAACAGTGAGAAGTCAATGGTCATGGGGATGGGTACTTGGGTAGGGGGGGGGACAGATGTAATGTTGTAAACAAATGAGCGGTGCCTTTAAAGATTTGTGGTATTATCTATCGGGATGACATGGATGCGGTGCGTGAGGAAAACTCGGATAAGTTGTTGGAAAGGATCGTGGGGCTTCTAGGTGTTTTGAGACCCCAGCATCTAACTCCTGTGCAACGAACAATAGTCATAAATGTTTTATTGTATAGTAAGGTTTGGCATGTCGCAGATGTGTTCCCAATTACAGGAACAGCGATTGTGGGGATCTTGAGATGGGTGTTTAAATTTTTGTGGTGTTCAAGTTGCGATTGGTTAAGGAGAGAGGTTGTAATGTTACCTGTGCGTCAGGGTGGGTTGGGGTTGATGGACCTAGGAAGGTGGTCTAAATGTGTGTTTCTTAATGGGAGGTTTTGCGTGAGGGCGTGACGGCGGGGCAGTTGGATAAGGTATATGACAGATTGAGAAAGTTGTATGGGGGTGTAAGTTGGGGGAATCGAAATCGTCTTGCAGGCCCTTGGTTGGTTAGGGAACTGAGAAAAATTCGAATACAGGTTTTGTGAGATTACTGGAGGTAGGGGTCGTCCATTTTGAGGATTTTTTCCCCTGTATAGGGGAAAGGCATTTGGTATAGATTTTGCAACTAATTTTAAATCCTGGGGCATATGTGATTTCGTTCCTGCATGGTACCCTTTCGAAAAGAGAATACTAAGAACCAGAAGGGTATACAGGGGGGAGGTGGGAACTGGGGAAGGGCGAACTGTGTTCCATTAGTTTTTTTTGTGAAGGGTTAGGGGAGGTAGGTGCGGGGTTAAGTAGGTTGGTACAGAGGGTGGGAGGCCGGGGGGTGTCGGGTTTTGCGTGCTTTAAGTTTAGATATGGGTGGGTTTGAAGAGGGTTTATAAGAGCTTTAGTTATATCTTGGTTTCATATAATATATATAAATTTTTCGTGGGTGATGAGGGGGGGGAAAGGGGGTTTGTAAGTGGGGGAGGCGGGTTCTTGCGATAACGTTTTTATCGGACGATGTGTCATAAAAGAGAATTTAGGGAGGGGGTGGGGGGCCCGGTTTTCTCGGAAATATAGAATTTCTAACGTTAAAGGAATTCCGTGAATTGTGAATGATAATGAGTGGTGAAGGGTACGTGGTTTTTTTTTTTTTTTTTTTTTTTTTTTAGGGTTTTCAAGGGTTTAGAGGGTTTTCAGGGGGCACAGCAGGTCGCCTCCTTGGGAAGGGGGGGAGAGCATTGTGAATGTGGGGATGGGCGGTTTTCCTGGTTTTCTTAGATCATTATGCATCAACCGTGGTTATATGCCCGTGTGGTGTGGAGCTTTTAGGACTTTTATGAAAATTTTTAATATATTTCATGAAAGTAGGTGTAATCTCGAAGGGTTTTTTTTTAGTATTTTTTGGGGTGGTACATCCCCTTTTATGACACATTCTGAGTAATATGTCTTTGCAAAAGAAGTTTATTTGTTTGATTTAGATATGTGTGGAAAATTTCATTTATCTGAAGTAACTCATTATTAATAACAGTAAAGATATCAAAGTAATTTTATTTCAGAGTTACATAGACAAAAAGGGGAATTTTGGGGCACCCAGGGCCAAAAAATTCCCCCTTCGATACCTACCAAATGTCATATCCCCAAGTTGCTCTGGACCTATTAATTATCAAAGAAAAATACATCACCAGGAATACTGGAAAAAAATAAATTTGTGGGCGATATTAAAAATAAAAAAATGGGTTTTATTCACAATTACATAAAAAGAAGGAAAATATATCTTAATTCACTCACCAATTTTTACTGGATAAAGTTTTTCATACTCAAAAAAACCCCAAACTAAATTTATAAAACACTGGCCAAAATTTTTACACAAAACTGGAGAGTTATCTGAGGGTTTCCTGGGGCTGTCTTTTCCGTCGTCTGATATTCCAAAATTATGCAGGAATGCATATCCACCAATTTCGCCTCCTATTTGAGAGGTGTCAGCACAATTTTAACCTCTAGAGCAGTGGTTCCCAAACTGGGGGTAAATTACCCCCTGGGGTAATTTAACCATTTTTGGGGGGTAATGGAGGGTGACAGAAAAAAGTTATGAATTCTGAAAATCAAGAAACAATGCGGTACCCGTATGAGGATTATTGTTAACTTTGTCTTAGTATATAAAGTTGTAAAGTAAACCTATTATAAGTAAGTAATAAAGTTAAACCAAATAACAATAAACATCAAAAACTAATATACAGTATTAGAAAAGAAGAAATATATAGCTAAGTGTGTGGAAACCCAAAAGTATTTTGACAAGTATGCTTCAGGACAAAAGTCACTCAGTAGCCCAGATCGACCTGTCCAGTACGCGTCACTCACTTCCTGAGGCTGCCTCTATTTCACACTGTCAGTTTATCTGTGAGCATCAGCCGAGGTAGACATAAGCTGGTATGTATGTGTACTGCCCTGTGCAGTATATAGTTAGTATTTACCCACTGTTACTGTGAATTTGTAGCTATTATTAATTTTATATATAATGTATGTGTGGTTCTTTCGTTTTCAATGGTTTTGCTAGAATTAGCAGAGTATGCGAGGCTGTATACGTTCACGTTTAGCCATATATATCAATAATAACAACATTTTGTGAAAGGGGTAACATGCTTTATGTGGTATGTTAAATTGGGTAACAAGCTGAAAAAGTTTGGGAACCACTGCTCTAGAGCATGAAAAATTCTTCCCCATTCACCGTTTCTAATACAAATTCAAAAACCAAGATGGCGAGTCTCCTCTGCGCAGACGCAGGCTTTCCGTTTTCTATGACATAAATATTATTAAATACAGTATGGCCATCTATTTACATGTAAATGCTGAATTTCTGGAAAATATATACAGTTTTTTCCACACTCCGGCCGGCCGGAGTTCGTTGTTAAACGATTCAAATTACTGCTTCCTTTAGGAGACTATTCCAGCCAGTTCTGGCTTGAGTGGCTGTTCTCCTAGTAGGTCTTACTACGATTTCATCTTCCGGCATCACTTGGTGAGCGTTATCTTCCATATCACTCGTGTCACTTTCCCTCAGATTTTCATTTACGTTTGATTGAACACCTAACTCCAAGGGAATCAATTTATTAGTTGTGCATAAACTTTCATGGCCACAACACAACACTTTGACATTCCTGACAACACCTTGTGCAATCTGGGTAACACATGTCGCACATTGATTTGCCCAGAGGCCACAATGTTGATGTTGTTCATGTCGAAATAATTAACACAATGTCTAGGCACCTGGTTGAATGTAAATTAACAACCCAGATTTCCAGAATGGCCTGTTTACCCCGGGTGTAATGGGGTGCAAATAAACACAGTAGAAAAAGTTTTAGACTTATATTGATCCTTACACCAATTAGAACAGGCAAATATGTACACCTATGGTACAGTGATAAGTATAGTGCACGCGTCCACAGGTAAGCCAAGCCAAATAAAAGCCACAAGATAGCAGACCGTGCTTTTCAACCAGCTCTAGAATGGGAATGACAAGGCGCAGACAGGAGAGAGCGGGTACCCAGCATAACCTCTGCGATTGCCAAACCATCTTCTTATTGCTAGAACCTGGTCACTAGTTGAACGACGGGGCACCCCATCATCAACCCTTAAGCAAACCTGGTTCGCTGGTTGGGGGAGATAAGCCTGTAAATGAGGGTGTGTACATGCTCCGAAAAAAAGGTTTACGTACTCAATTTGCATGCCACACAAATGGTCTGACATTACTGCCATCTCTGTTGCAACACCATAAAAGGTTTACGTAGTGAAAGAAGATATTCCTTACGGCCACACATTAGAACTGCAATGGATCAATTACTTTATTTAAAAAACTTAAATTTATTATACACACTGCCTCATCATTGTAATGCTTCATCACTTTCTTCCGCTTATCTCTATAGAGCAGGGGCAGCTTCCAATTTCCCTTTGCCACATCTTGATGGGAGGAAGGTGTTATACATCGCATCAGTTATCACCTCATGTACGAGGAGAGCCTATTATTTATAAAGATTTTTCTGCCTCCACTAACAATTGCACGGAATTCTTCCAAATTTAATTCTCTTCGGTGCAGTACTTTGTCGAGGAGCACCACATCACTGTGCCTATCCGTCTTTCGTACCCACCCCTGCAAGGGCTCTAGGAGCGTAATAATTTCCATGTACCACACCCTCGCTGGGTTACAGAGATTGACATCGTTGTGGACTATTATTTACTTCTAATCAAGTGTTATGAGCACACTGCTACAAAATTTGTGGCATTTCGAAATCGACAACTCGGACAGGATCTCCTAGCAGCAAATTTTCGAAACAGCTGTAGTAAACTGTTCGCAGACAAGTCCTGTGCCACTTCTAAATGAACTGCGGCTAGTACTGTACAGGGTGAACAAACAAACATACACTTTCAAGTGGAACACCATTTGACGTACCTATTTAAAATATTATTGGAGTCAATATAGTCTTCTACACCTGTTACATCAAATGGTTTCCCACTAATTGTACACCTCCTTTGGAGCAAATGTGGAGGACCTGGGTACATATTGGATCTGCTGGCATCCACACTGGGCGTCATATTACATCAAGATTTAATCACCCTTTTTAACACACTTTGCCGTCCTTGTGGAATCTCAGAAAGTTTCCCTAAATACAATTAAGTTATCTTGTACCTACCACCATGCATTACATTTTATGGGCATTTATGAACAATCAAGTTGTTAGATGATGAGTTTTGGGCAGTAAGATAGGGTGGTTTAGCATAATCACCCAATTCAGCATTTTTAACCTACATCTGCACCTAATTACATTGTTACTCTAAATACAGCCCCAATTTCTACTATTTAGAAACCTTTCAACAATTTTTCTCATTCCATCATTAATTTTAATCCTCATTTCCATAGATAGTTCTCCTGTACCCTCTTTACAACAATATCAAGAGGATGTGAAAACTTACATATGAAATATTCATCTTGTTTAGAAATTTAAACACCAATTATAAGTTACACTGATAGTTTGGGTAATAGAAATACCTAATTTGTATCCAATGGCTAAGGAGGGACAAACTATATCTGAGCTGTGTCACAGTCTAATTTCCATACAGGAGCATATATCGGCCTTTTGTCACAAGCCATTAGCTTTATTTACGCCAACCAGCTACGGGGCCTTTAAAAACCATGATACAGCATTTACCAAATTTTAGCATGCGGTAGAACCATCGAGAACTAGAAATCAGCTGATTCTTCCTTCATCAGGTATATGAATTAAATGTTAACATATGCTGACCCAAACTCTTATACTTCTCTTGCATCTGATCATAATTTTCAGTGACTCTGTTTTGTATCATACAACAATAATTACTGTTTCCATACGAATCATTAGTAAGATAACCTCATCACACACACCCCCACCACCAATTAATCAGACCAAATTACAGTGTCACTAATATTTATCTCCTGCAACTTATTTCATTATAATAATATAGCTAATTTGACACCTACATAAATGGCTGTTAATATTTTCCAACTGAGGTAAGGTACGTGATTTAATTGGAGACCACTTTAGCTTAGAAATCTAACAAAGAAATACAACACTGTTACATTTAAGATAAGCGAACTGCTCCAAGTGCCTAATTTTTTGAAAAGCATCACAAAAAATGGTGGAGTACATTTTTCCCATTTGGATTGGCCACCTTGGCGTGGGAACTCCAACATTGGAATTTTTTCATAATCACCAATTAATTTCAACCCCAACTCTGTTAATGATTCCACACAGGTAGAATATTATCCCAAGCACATTAAGTTTCCATGCTGCCTGAATTAATAATTTCCCTCTATAGTAAGGGGTGACACTAAACCTTAGTGGGACAAAACGTATTGTGGTGGCAAACTTCAGCAAGCAAAACTCTCTTTAGTTAATTTATTGGGCATACTGTAATTATTAGGTTTTAACATTAACAAATCTCTCTCAGTATCCCAATTTAAACCCAATACATTCTACATTTTGGCACTTTCATCTCACAGGTAATCTTTACTTATTTTGTCCTTCAATTTGGGATCGAAGTTACTATTTCCATCTCTCAGAGGCATAGATTTGCACTTTACATTAGTTTATTAGCCTCTCCATAAGTTCATAACAAGTTTCCTCTCAGTTGATGTCACACCCAGAAAAATTGTCCACATAAAAAATTGTTGCTCATTACTTACTCAATGGACTTCCCGTACATTTACAGGTGTGCATTTATCGTCGCTTGAAAGTAGGAACACTGGATTTAGCACAAATAATACAAAAGAAAAAATAAAAAAGAAACAAAGGAAAAAACGAAAAACAAAGAACGAAAAAAAAGTAGCTTGACAAAAAAATGAAAGGAGAATAAAAATACGCAAAAAAAAACAAAAATAAAAAAAACGCACCCCCACGAACTAAAAAAATAAAAAATTACAAAAAAAACTACAATAAAAACAAGAACAGAAAAAAGCAAAGAAAAACAAAAAACATAAAAATATAAATAAACAAAAAAGCAAAAGATATAAAAAAAAAAGGATACCGGACAAAATAAATAAAAAAAAATAGATAAAAACAAAAAAAGACGAGAGAAAAAAAAAAAAAAAAAAACTAAAAGACAAAAAGGACATAAATCGCCCCCCACAAAAAAAACAATATAGGCGGAAATAAAACCGCCCCCCCCAAAAAATAAACAAATATATAGAGTCCGCCCCGGATAGACAATCATAAAAAACAAAACACTACACGAACAGAATCATAACAAAACCGACCCCACCACACCACCACACCCCCCCCACCCACCCCCCCCCCCGCCTCCCCCCCCCCCCCACACTCCCCCACCCCCCTACGCCCCCCGAACATCACACACCGCCCCCAACATTAACCACCCCCCACCCCACCCACCCCCCTACAAATCCCAACCACAAACCCCCCCTCATCCCAACCAGACCCACCTCCCAACCCCCCCCACCGCCCGCACCCCCCTCCCCCCCCCCACGCCCTCCCACCCCCCGACCCCCCCGTGCCCCCCACACCCCCACACCTCCCCCCCTCCCGCCCTCCCCCCCCCCCCCCCCCACCCCCCGCCCACCCGCCCTCCCGCCACGCGCCCCCCACCCCCCCCCCCCCACACACACCTCCCATGTACCCCCCCTCACCACCCCCCTCCACACCACGACCTCCACCCGTCTCCACACCCCCCCCACCACCCCCTCACCCCTCACCCTACCCCTCGCTCCTTCCCTCCCCCCCCCCCCCCCCCCCCCCCCGCCCCCCCCCCCACGCACCGCCTCCCACCCCGCCCCCCCCCCCCGCCCCCCCCCTCCCCCCCCCTCCTCTACCCCCTCCCTCCCCCCGCCCCGCCCCCACCCCCCCTCCCCCACCCCCGCACATCCCCTCCTCTCCCCCACGCGCCCCACCCGCCCCCCCTTCCACCTCCCCCCCCACCGCCCACCCCCACCCGCCCCCCCCACACCCCCCCCCGCCTACTCCCCCCCAACCCTCCCTTCCCCCCCCCCCCTCCGCACGGCGCGCTGCCCCCGCCCCCCCCCCACCCTCCCCCTCCCCTAGCACCTACCCCCTTCCCCCCAGCCCCACCCACCCCATCACACCGCCCCCCCTCCCCCCACTCCCACCCCAGCCCACCCGCCAGCCCCCCCTCCCCGCACCCCCCCGCCCT
This sequence comes from Cherax quadricarinatus, assembly GCF_026875155.1. Classification (NCBI taxonomy): domain Eukaryota; kingdom Metazoa; phylum Arthropoda; class Malacostraca; order Decapoda; family Parastacidae; genus Cherax; species Cherax quadricarinatus. The sequence goes on along the minus strand of NC_069458.1, from coordinate 34,926,125 downwards.
ACCGCCCACGCACCCCCCCGCCCACCCTCACCCCCCCCCAACCAAACAACACCCATCCCGCCGCCCCCCCCTGTCCCCCCCCCGCCCCAACACCCCCCCCGCAGCCCCCCCGCCCGACCCCCACCAACGCCCCCCCCCCACCCACCCACCCCCCCACCGACCCACCGCCCCACCACGCCCCCCCCTCCCCCCCCCCCCCCGCTCCCCCCCCCGACCACCTCCCGGCACCCCCCTCCACCCGAACCCGTACCCCCCCACCCACACACCCCCCCCCCCCCCCCACCCCCGACCACCCTGCCACCCCACCCCGTCCCCCACCCCCGTTCCCCCCCCCCACCCCCCCCCCCCCACTTCGCCCCCTCATCCCCCCAACCCGCGCGCCCCCACCCCACTCACCTCGCACCCCCATCCTCCCCCCCCCCACCGCCCCCGCCACTCCCTCACCTCCCCGGGCCAACCCGCCCACTCCCCCCACCCCCCCCGTTACACTGGGCCCCCCCCCCCCCCACCTCCCCAACAACCACTCACCTCCCCACCCCACCCCCCCTCCCCCCTCCCCTCCCGCCCCCACCCAGCCCCCTCCCCGCCCCCCCCTTCCCCCACTCCCCCCCCCACCCCCTACGCCCCCTCCCCCCCAACACGCCCCGCCCCCCCCGACCCCCTCGCCCGCCCCCCCACCACCCCCGACCACCACTCGCCACCGCCCCCCTCCCCCCACCACCCACCTTCAACCCTGTCCCCACCTTACCCACCCCACCCCCGCCCCCCCCCCCCACTCGACCCCCCCCCCCACCCCCCCACCCCACACGCCCCCCGACCATCCGCCCCACCCCCCCCTGCCCCCCCCCCCCCCCTCCCCTCCCCCTCCCTCACCTCCCCGGCCCCCTTCCGCGATCCCCACACCCCCCCCCGCCCCTCCCCCCCCACTCCACGCTCCCCCGCACCACCCCACCCCCCCCACACCCCCCCGACCTCCCACCTCCGATCCCCCCCCCCCACCACCCCCCCCACCGCCTCTCCCACCCCACCCCACCCGCACCTACCACCACCCGGTCCCCCCCTCCACCCCGCCCCCCCCCCCCCCAACCCCCCCCTCCCCTACACCCCCCTCTCCCCCCTCACCACCCCCACCCTTACACCCCCCCCACCCCACACTACCCCCCCCCCCGCCCCCCCCCCCCCCCCACCCCCCCCCCACCCCACCCACCCCCCCCTCCCCCCCCCACCACCCCCCCCCCTCTCCACACCCCCACCCCCCGCCCCCGAACCCCCCCCCACCACCCCCACCCCCCCCCCCCCACCCCCCCCGCCCACCCACCCCCCCACCCCCCCCGCCCCCGCCACCGCTCTCCCCCCCCCCACCCCCCCCCCACCCCCGCCGCCTCCCCCCACCCTACCCCCCCACCCCCCCCCCCCCCCAGTCCCTCCCACGCCCCTCCCGCCCCCCCCTCCCCCTCGCCATCCCCCCACCCCCCCACCCCCGCTCCACCACCCCCCCCCCACCCCCCCCGCGTCCCGACCGTACCCCCCCCCCCCCCACCCCCCCTGCTCCCCCCTCCCCCACCCCCCCCCCCCCCCCCCCCACCCCCCCCCCCCACCCCCCCCCCCCCCCCGGCGCGCTCACCCCCTCCCCCCCCCTCCCCCACCCCCCCCGCCCCAAACCCCCCCCACCCCTCCCCCGTCCCCACCCCCCCCCTCCCCCCTCCCCCCCCCAACCCACCCCCCCCCCCCCCCCACCCCCCCCCCGCACCTCCCCTCGCCCCCCCCTCCCCCGCCCCCCCCCACCGACCCCCACCCCC
>NC_069458.1:34909326-34919326 GCF_026875155.1 Cherax quadricarinatus | reverse complement strand
CCACCTCCTCCCCCCCCCCACCGCCACCCCCGCCCCAGCCCACCACCCCCCACCCTCCCCCCCACCCCCCCTCCCCCTCCCCCCCCCCTCCCCCCCCCCCCTCCACCCCCCCCACTGCCTGCCACCGCCACACTCCCCCACCCCCCCCCCCCACCCCCCTGCCACCCCCCCGCCCCTCCACCCCCCCGCCCCCCCCCCCCCCCCCCCCCCCCCCCCCAACCCCCCCACCCCACCCCCCCCCCCACCCGGTCCCCCCACCCCCCCCCACCCCCGCACCCCCCGCGCCCCCCCCCACCTCCCCCCCCGTCCCCCCCCACCCCACCCCCCCACCCCCTCCCCCCCCACCACATCACCCCCTACCCCCCCCCCCCCCCCCCCCCCCCCCCCCTCTGCACCCACCCCACCCCCCCCACACCCCCCGCCTCCACCCCCCCCCCCCCCTCCCCCCCCCCCACCCCCCCCCCCCCCGCCCCCCCCCACTCCCCCCCCGCCCCCCCCCCCCCCCCCCCCCCCCCCCCCCCCTCCACCGCCCCCCCCCCACCCCCCCCACCCCCCCCAACCCCCCACACCCCCGCCCCCCCCCCCAAAAAAACCCCCCCCACCCGCCCACCCCCCTCCCCCCACCCCCCCCCCCCCGCCCCCCCCCGCCCCCCCCCCCCGCCTCTCCCTCCCCCCCCACCCGCCCCCGCCCCCCCCCCCCCCCACCACCGCGCCTGGAAAACCTTCTTGCACCGAGGACCCACTGAATCCCTGCCATAAGACGCAGGTCCACCATCCCAGTCAGCCTCTACTGTACACCCCACACATCGTAAAGCAAATACTTATGACAGCCGTATAGGAAAAATTTTTCACCCTGGAAATTTAATAAGAATATCACTTAATTTTTTCCGTCAATGCAGGACCTGACATCAAACAGTCATTTAAACTAGTTACATTTTTGTTTACACCTGGCACTCTACATTAAACAATTCCTCAGAGAGAGGTCTTAGAAACCTTCTCACTCCGTGATGTGTCAAATAGTGACAAATAAATTTTGGCTTGCTCAAGGAGGTACCTCTTCAATAAATTTATTAATTAATTGTCAGCAATTATATCATTTATATGGCAGTTAACAATTTCTGGTGGTCTTACTCAGTTCGCGAGCTGAGCCTATTTAACTGTCAAAACCATATATGCCATTCTGTAATTAGTGGGCAATTCTGGATGGTTCAGTCTCCAACGGAAGTCGTACCCAGTATTGTCAAGATTCAAATTTACATCTCACAGGTATTGTTTCTTGAGTAAAAGAATCGTCCTGACTTCTTTCATTTACATTTATTCCAATGAGCTGTCTAATTCCCACAATTTATGCATCTGGCTCAAGCACCATCCTCATGAAAAATTATACGGGAGCCGACTTCATGAGTAAGACACACAGTTTATGGTATTTGTAGTTTCCTCTAGTCATGAATTATTATACGAGGAATCCTACCATACATTACTGGCCTCCGCAGTCCTTCAAAAAGGGGACACCACAATTCTTTAACGCATCCCTTTGACCAAAGGAGGCATAATAGTTCACTACACTATCAAAAATATTTATTGGGCCACTACAGAATCAATCACTTAACACCAGAAAAGCGTTACTAAATTTACATTATGTGAGAGTTTTCTGTTATGCCTTTACTAAGCCCCAACTGTAGATATTTTCTCCTGGAAGTTATTTTATCAATTACTAGCAATTAAAACACGTTTTTTCTCATTGCCCAACCTGACAGTTTACATAAACAGTGTCAATACAATTGAGCTCTTTTATCTAAGAGAAAACCAGATAATTTTAAAGTTGGGGATCTCCTCATCCTGTAACTTTCATACCATCCAGCGAAGACATTTACGACTTATGAAAGTACGCTGGATCCTGGTCCAATAATGCAGTTACTTTTTTTGATTTATGCCTTTTATCATTAAATTTTTCCCAGTAGCACAGTAAGGCTACTTAGCAAAACCATCATTATTAACATTAGCAGCACAATTTTTACATTAGGCTAACTGTGTGTCAGGATTGTCAACATTATCATTATCAACATTATCTTAAACCTTTACAACATGACTATATGGTGTATTCCTTTGTGACATTGATAATCAGAAGTGTAAATTTGGCATAACAATCTTTACATTGTATTACCTAAACATCTGATACTTCTGTCAAGTTCCTCCAATCTTCAACTTTATCATTCCATGAATTGGATTGCATTGCAATTCTTATAAAAATGAGTACCCTTTGCAGAAAAGACAATCTCTCTTTTTCCTTTTGACTGTTTCTTATTAACTGCGGGGTCTACTCTTAGGAGGGTACTATTTCCTTCTACGTTGTGGAGAATCATTATTTCGTGATTCCCTGCTACTTGATATGCACCCTATCCAACTCTTTTAGGAAATGAAATCTGATTAATACATTGGGATAATTTTTCCCTTTGTGAAACTTTGAACAGATACCTCAGATTATCATGTGTTGCATCTTTAAAATTGAGTTAGTTGGCTGGTCTGCAACTGCATCAATTAATTCTTGTAGACCCTCGTCTTATTTCCTCCAGACCAAAATAACCCTTGTGATAATTTATTCCGAGAACTCCATTCAAGTGTTTTTACAGCTTAATTTAATTCTGTACCATGCACTCATAACCATCTGATTCCTTCATATTAATATTTATTACTTAAAGTTTTGAGAGTGATCTCCATTTAACACTAAACTGCTGTAAACCTTTGTAAGTGTGTCTGGGAGTTTAAATTAACAATGATATTCACTAGATCCCAACCTCTTTGTTCTATATTACCAAAGTGACCTTCAAACAAGTCAACTGCTTCCTTGTAAGAGTCATTCATTGGGAACGGCCCTTATGAGTATGTAGGCATCTCCTCTACCTGCCGCTTTGAGTAAAATAATATAGTTTACATAGGCTAGATCACTCGTGCTATCACAGCTGCTTTAAAAATTTACCAAAATTCCTCCCAATTTTCTCCAGATTATACACAGGCAAACACAATTCTGGAGTTTGGGCAAAAGAAACATATTATTTGTTGGAGCAGAGACTGACCCAACTGCCTGGTTTACACATTTTTACTTTATTCAAGGCCTGACTTTTACGAGAAAGAATCTTTTCCCCTCTAATTCATAATACTGATTAATCATGAGATCTATTTCAGTCTCACTACACAGTTTACTAATAAATCTCCTTCATATTTGTTGTAATATAATTTGTAATGAATCAAATCTATTCCCTAAAACATCAAAATACAATTTTAAATCATCACTATTCACAGTTTCTTGATTATTAATTCGCAACACTTATTATGCCTTGTTCCATGAATCCTTTTTTTAGTTAGCCTGTTTTGATGCGTTCTTTTACTCTATATTCCATATTTTGTTGTCTTCCTATATTAATTTTTTCCTCCTCATTTTCAGCAGCCATGATGCAATGTATTAAATCAACTTAATAACACTGATTATGTACTATATTAATGCACTTTAAAAATGGTAAATAAGTACAACTTATCTTTAAATAAATTCTAGCTACTTGAGCTAGCAATTTACATGTAAAAAATTTGTAATATAAATTTTAAATACACGTAGATAATGTTAGCTACACTGAGCTTAGGCAATTACACATGTAAGAAATTTATATACAAATTTTAAAATGTACATTAATACAAACCTTTACCAGAGCCGTGGCTTATCAGAATTATTATACAAATTAATATAAATCCTTGCCAGAATTTTGGCTAAGCAAAATTAATATTATACAATTATATATAAATTAGCAACACTGCCTTATCAATTACACATAGACATGATATCAATCTTGGCCAGAATTGTACTTAATCAAATAATATTGTAATAATTAAACCACTACACATTAAGTAAATTAATATTATACACGATTAATATAATTAGCACACCTGGCATATCAATTTCACATACACTGATATAAATCTTGGCCAAATTGTCATTATCAAATTAATATTATACAAATTAATATAAACTTTGCACCGACTTGACTTATCAAAATTAATGTTTTAATAATTATACTCCATCCCTACACATTAAATAAATTTGTGAACATTTCTTAACATACAGCTAAGATGTTTGGAAACCCAAAAGTATTTTGACAAGTTGCTTAAGGACAAAAGTCACTCAGTAGCCCCAGATCGACCTGTCCAGTACGCGTCACTCACTTCTCCAAGAGGCTGCCTCTATTTCTCCCACGGTCGTTTTCTATCTGTGAGCATCAGCCCGAGGTAGGAACATAAGCTGGTATGTAGTGTACTGGGCCCGTGCTCAATAAGAGTTAGTATTTACCTACCCACTGTACTGTGAATTTGTAGCTATTATTAAATTATAATAATGTATGTGTGGTTCTTTTCGTTTTTTCAATGGTTTTGCTAGAATTAGCAGAGTATGCAGGCTGTAACGTCACGTTTTAGCCATATATTCAATAATAACAACATTTTGTGAAAGGGTAACATGCTTTTGTGGTATGTTTTAAATTGGGTAACAGCTGAAAAATTTTGGGAACCACGCCTCTAGAGCATGGAAATATACTTCTTACCCCATTCACCTTTCTAATACAAATTCAAATAACCAAGATGGCGATCTCCACTGCGCAGACGCAGGCTTTCCGTTTTCTTATGACATAATTATTATTAAATACATATTGGCGCATCAATTTACATGTTATAATGCTGAATTCTCTGGAAATATATCAGATTTTTTCCACACTCTACTGCCGGCCGGCCCGTAGTTCGTTGTTAAACGATTCAAATATCTTGCTGTCCTTAGGAGAGCTATTCCAGCCAGTTCTGGCTTGAGTGCTGTCTCCTAGCTAGGCTTACTACGGATTTCTCTTTCCGGCATCATACTTGTGAGGCGTTATCTTCCATATCACTCGTTCCACCGTTCCCTCAGTATTTTCATTTACGTATTTGATTGATCACCTGACTCCAAGGGAAAATCAATTTTATTAGTTATGTGCATAAACTTTCATGGCCACAACACAACACTTTGACATTCGCTGACAACACCTTGTGCAATCTGGGTAACACATGTCGCACATTGATTTGCCCAGAGGCCACAATGTTGATGTTGTTCATGTCGAAATAATTAACACAATGTCTAGGCACCTGGTTGAATGTAAATTAACAACCCAGATTTCCAGAATGGCCTGTTTACCCCGGGTGTAATGGGGTGCAAATAAACACAGTAGAAAAAGTTTTAGACTTATATTGATCCTTACACCAATTAGAACAGGCAAATATGTACACCTATGGTACAGTGATAAGTATAGTGCACGCGTCCACAGGTAAGCCAAGCCAAATAAAAGCCACAAGATAGCAGACCGTGCTTTTCAACCAGCTCTAGAATGGGAATGACAAGGCGCAGACAGGAGAGAGCGGGTACCCAGCATAACCTCTGCGATTGCCAAACCATCTTCTTATTGCTAGAACCTGGTCACTAGTTGAACGACGGGGCACCCCATCATCAACCCTTAAGCAAACCTGGTTCGCTGGTTGGGGGAGATAAGCCTGTAAATGAGGGTGTGTACATGCTCCGAAAAAAAGGTTTACGTACTCAATTTGCATGCCACACAAATGGTCTGACATTACTGCCATCTCTGTTGCAACACCATAAAAGGTTTACGTAGTGAAAGAAGATATTCCTTACGGCCACACATTAGAACTGCAATGGATCAATTACTTTATTTAAAAAACTTAAATTTATTATACACACTGCCTCATCATTGTAATGCTTCATCACTTTCTTCCGCTTATCTCTATAGAGCAGGGGCAGCTTCCAATTTCCCTTTGCCACATCTTGATGGGAGGAAGGTGTTATACATCGCATCAGTTATCACCTCATGTACGAGGAGAGCCTATTATTTATAAAGATTTTTCTGCCTCCACTAACAATTGCACGGAATTCTTCCAAATTTAATTCTCTTCGGTGCAGTACTTTGTCGAGGAGCACCACATCACTGTGCCTATCCGTCTTTCGTACCCACCCCTGCAAGGGCTCTAGGAGCGTAATAATTTCCATGTACCACACCCTCGCTGGGTTACAGAGATTGACATCGTTGTGGACTATTATTTACTTCTAATCAAGTGTTATGAGCACACTGCTACAAAATTTGTGGCATTTCGAAATCGACAACTCGGACAGGATCTCCTAGCAGCAAATTTTCGAAACAGCTGTAGTAAACTGTTCGCAGACAAGTCCTGTGCCACTTCTAAATGAACTGCGGCTAGTACTGTACAGGGTGAACAAACAAACATACACTTTCAAGTGGAACACCATTTGACGTACCTATTTAAAATATTATTGGAGTCAATATAGTCTTCTACACCTGTTACATCAAATGGTTTCCCACTAATTGTACACCTCCTTTGGAGCAAATGTGGAGGACCTGGGTACATATTGGATCTGCTGGCATCCACACTGGGCGTCATATTACATCAAGATTTAATCACCCTTTTTAACACACTTTGCCGTCCTTGTGGAATCTCAGAAAGTTTCCCTAAATACAATTAAGTTATCTTGTACCTACCACCATGCATTACATTTTATGGGCATTTATGAACAATCAAGTTGTTAGATGATGAGTTTTGGGCAGTAAGATAGGGTGGTTTAGCATAATCACCCAATTCAGCATTTTTAACCTACATCTGCACCTAATTACATTGTTACTCTAAATACAGCCCCAATTTCTACTATTTAGAAACCTTTCAACAATTTTTCTCATTCCATCATTAATTTTAATCCTCATTTCCATAGATAGTTCTCCTGTACCCTCTTTACAACAATATCAAGAGGATGTGAAAACTTACATATGAAATATTCATCTTGTTTAGAAATTTAAACACCAATTATAAGTTACACTGATAGTTTGGGTAATAGAAATACCTAATTTGTATCCAATGGCTAAGGAGGGACAAACTATATCTGAGCTGTGTCACAGTCTAATTTCCATACAGGAGCATATATCGGCCTTTTGTCACAAGCCATTAGCTTTATTTACGCCAACCAGCTACGGGGCCTTTAAAAACCATGATACAGCATTTACCAAATTTTAGCATGCGGTAGAACCATCGAGAACTAGAAATCAGCTGATTCTTCCTTCATCAGGTATATGAATTAAATGTTAACATATGCTGACCCAAACTCTTATACTTCTCTTGCATCTGATCATAATTTTCAGTGACTCTGTTTTGTATCATACAACAATAATTACTGTTTCCATACGAATCATTAGTAAGATAACCTCATCACACACACCCCCACCACCAATTAATCAGACCAAATTACAGTGTCACTAATATTTATCTCCTGCAACTTATTTCATTATAATAATATAGCTAATTTGACACCTACATAAATGGCTGTTAATATTTTCCAACTGAGGTAAGGTACGTGATTTAATTGGAGACCACTTTAGCTTAGAAATCTAACAAAGAAATACAACACTGTTACATTTAAGATAAGCGAACTGCTCCAAGTGCCTAATTTTTTGAAAAGCATCACAAAAAATGGTGGAGTACATTTTTCCCATTTGGATTGGCCACCTTGGCGTGGGAACTCCAACATTGGAATTTTTTCATAATCACCAATTAATTTCAACCCCAACTCTGTTAATGATTCCACACAGGTAGAATATTATCCCAAGCACATTAAGTTTCCATGCTGCCTGAATTAATAATTTCCCTCTATAGTAAGGGGTGACACTAAACCTTAGTGGGACAAAACGTATTGTGGTGGCAAACTTCAGCAAGCAAAACTCTCTTTAGTTAATTTATTGGGCATACTGTAATTATTAGGTTTTAACATTAACAAATCTCTCTCAGTATCCCAATTTAAACCCAATACATTCTACATTTTGGCACTTTCATCTCACAGGTAATCTTTACTTATTTTGTCCTTCAATTTGGGATCGAAGTTACTATTTCCATCTCTCAGAGGCATAGATTTGCACTTTACATTAGTTTATTAGCCTCTCCATAAGTTCATAACAAGTTTCCTCTCAGTTGATGTCACACCCAGAAAAATTGTCCACATAAAAAATTGTTGCTCATTACTTACTCAATGGACTTCCCGTACATTTACAGGTGTGCATTTATCGTCGCTTGAAAGTAGGAACACTGGATTTAGCACAAATAATACAAAAGAAAAAATAAAAAAGAAACAAAGGAAAAAACGAAAAACAAAGAACGAAAAAAAAGTAGCTTGACAAAAAAATGAAAGGAGAATAAAAATACGCAAAAAAAAACAAAAATAAAAAAAACGCACCCCCACGAACTAAAAAAATAAAAAATTACAAAAAAAACTACAATAAAAACAAGAACAGAAAAAAGCAAAGAAAAACAAAAAACATAAAAATATAAATAAACAAAAAAGCAAAAGATATAAAAAAAAAAGGATACCGGACAAAATAAATAAAAAAAAATAGATAAAAACAAAAAAAGACGAGAGAAAAAAAAAAAAAAAAAAACTAAAAGACAAAAAGGACATAAATCGCCCCCCACAAAAAAAACAATATAGGCGGAAATAAAACCGCCCCCCCCAAAAAATAAACAAATATATAGAGTCCGCCCCGGATAGACAATCATAAAAAACAAAACACTACACGAACAGAATCATAACAAAACCGACCCCACCACACCACCACACCCCCCCCACCCACCCCCCCCCCCGCCTCCCCCCCCCCCCCACACTCCCCCACCCCCCTACGCCCCCCGAACATCACACACCGCCCCCAACATTAACCACCCCCCACCCCACCCACCCCCCTACAAATCCCAACCACAAACCCCCCCTCATCCCAACCAGACCCACCTCCCAACCCCCCCCACCGCCCGCACCCCCCTCCCCCCCCCCACGCCCTCCCACCCCCCGACCCCCCCGTGCCCCCCACACCCCCACACCTCCCCCCCTCCCGCCCTCCCCCCCCCCCCCCCCCACCCCCCGCCCACCCGCCCTCCCGCCACGCGCCCCCCACCCCCCCCCCCCCACACACACCTCCCATGTACCCCCCCTCACCACCCCCCTCCACACCACGACCTCCACCCGTCTCCACACCCCCCCCACCACCCCCTCACCCCTCACCCTACCCCTCGCTCCTTCCCTCCCCCCCCCCCCCCCCCCCCCCCCGCCCCCCCCCCCACGCACCGCCTCCCACCCCGCCCCCCCCCCCCGCCCCCCCCCTCCCCCCCCCTCCTCTACCCCCTCCCTCCCCCCGCCCCGCCCCCACCCCCCCTCCCCCACCCCCGCACATCCCCTCCTCTCCCCCACGCGCCCCACCCGCCCCCCCTTCCACCTCCCCCCCCACCGCCCACCCCCACCCGCCCCCCCCACACCCCCCCCCGCCTACTCCCCCCCAACCCTCCCTTCCCCCCCCCCCCTCCGCACGGCGCGCTGCCCCCGCCCCCCCCCCACCCTCCCCCTCCCCTAGCACCTACCCCCTTCCCCCCAGCCCCACCCACCCCATCACACCGCCCCCCCTCCCCCCACTCCCACCCCAGCCCACCCGCCAGCCCCCCCTCCCCGCACCCCCCCGCCCTACCGCCCACGCACCCCCCCGCCCACCCTCACCCCCCCCCAACCAAACAACACCCATCCCGCCGCCCCCCCCTGTCCCCCCCCCGCCCCAACACCCCCCCCGCAGCCCCCCCGCCCGACCCCCACCAACGCCCCCCCCCCACCCACCCACCCCCCCACCGACCCACCGCCCCACCACGCCCCCCCCTCCCCCCCCCCCCCCGCTCCCCCCCCCGACCACCTCCCGGCACCCCCCTCCACCCGAACCCGTACCCCCCCACCCACACACCCCCCCCCCCCCCCCACCCCCGACCACCCTGCCACCCCACCCCGTCCCCCACCCCCGTTCCCCCCCCCCACCCCCCCCCCCCCACTTCGCCCCCTCATCCCCCCAACCCGCGCGCCCCCACCCCACTCACCTCGCACCCCCATCCTCCC